>VZDJ01007747.1:36689423-36760219 GCA_008694505.1 Cyanoderma ruficeps | reverse complement strand
CCCCCAAAAAACCCCAACCAACCCCCCTCCACACCCTGAATTTAAGGTTCAGAATTTTAAAGCTGAGAGAGACTAGGAGACTAGGTCCTTTTCTGTTTATGAAATGTAAATATGTATCACTCACTTATTTCTAGATAAGTCCAGTTTAACATGACCTGTCTTTACAAAACCTATTTTGCCAGTAAACACATGTCTTCCAAGAAACCATTCCATGCATGCAACGAAGTAGCCAAGGATCTCAATTTGGTCCCCTTGCTGGAAACTCAGCTCTTCTGACACAGTACTTTCATAATTCATCACAGCTAGACAGGATCCCATCGCTGTGTAATAAGGAGATAAATAATATTGGCAGATAAAGTCATTTAACAATAGAAATACCCTTAGCAGAATAGCAACTCAGAAGAATGTATTTAGCAAAAGACATTCTGGAACCTGTGAGTTGAAGATCTGCTGTGACAAGATTTAAAGCATCAAAACCTCATTGGTTTGGTTTGATGATTAGATCTGTAAATAGCATAAAACCCTCATTTCCCAGCTGTTAGAGAGCAAAACCTAAAATGTTCTCAAAATTCTATCAGATTTCATCATGGAGCAGCAAAAAGAAATGTTTTCAGTCCTTACTTTATCTCTTACAAAGGGCTCTGAACTTGGGCCATAGTAAAGAACTTGAACCAATTTTGAACCAGTTAAAGCAATCCCTATGGGGTAAATATGGGTATATACTAGTTAGTACAGTATTAAAACTGACATCATGGAAGAAAATAAGCCATATTTGCTCTCTAACCTCAAACCATCTGTGTAAGTTTTATTTCTCTGGCACCTTGAGATAAAGCAGCATACATGTGAAAGATCCACAGTTGCATTTTCTGAGGCATCCTCAACTCAATTACTCTGTACTACCTAGTGTAGTATTTTGGAGGAAAAAAGTGAAAGACTTTAGTTTGACTCTTTAGAGTTTAATCTTAGACAAATTTATACTCTCACTAATTTTACTGCAAACTAATTTTGAAAGCTGTTTCCCCACTCTAATACAATGGACCAAAAGGTATTGAACTTTTTAGAGTCTGTTCTAGCAAAATCATAGAGTAAATTTGGGTTTGTTCTAACATTGATGTTTGATTGAAGTTTCTTACCAACTTCTCTGTTGGATTTAGATTCATTTTTATATGAAAAATCAACAGGATTAGAATACCCTTTAAGAAACCATCTGAAAGCAAAAAAAAGAAAGTGAAGTTAGTGTATAGAACACTTCACTAAATGTTGACAGTAACAGTCACATTTAAAACACATGAAAACTGATGTGTCCCTCCCACAATTACCTTTCAATTTCAGCACTGCCCATACACTTCAGACACCTTACATTTTGATTAATATTAGTAGTAAAAGTACTGCTACTTCAGGAAAACCAACCAAACTGAGAAAGTCATGCTATTTTTTCCTGCCTCAGGTAGAGACATCTCTAAGCAGACGTGCTTATGTGAATCAGATGTATATGAAATAGGAGGTAGAGTCAGGTACCTACTGATGGAAAGGCTCCAATAGCTGCAGAGAAGCATTAGACCGCATAGGCATGTCACTATCCACAGATCCACCTTCTACATCTTCAGTAAAAGCTTCAGAAGTCTCAAAATAAGTTGTTTCATTGTCTGTAACTATCATCTTTTGTATTGTATTATCAGGATATAAAACAAAAAAAGACCCTAAAACAAAAGCAGTTGAGCAGATGTCATTTTATGTGATGTTTTAATGTCATATAAGCCCTAAAACTATCTTCAAGAGCATCAGTAATATTCATTTAGAAATTGAAAATCTGAACTTTGTCAAGAATTTTCTTGCTGATTGTCAGTTACTCATACATTTCTGGCTAGTGTGTCTTTCAGTTAAAAAAAATAAAAAGCAGAGATGATGTCTTAATGAAGCACAGAACCCTCTGCTGCAATTCTGCATATTCCTATTGCAGAAACAAATCATCCTGTCATCCTTTGTCTGGCAGTACCAGCAGGTGATGCTGTTTAGGAGAAGTACATGAGCCTGGAAACTGCTGTTCATAATCCTACTCCTGCACATCTCCAGAACCTGCAATGATATTAAGCAAGCTGGAGTGTACATCGCTCCCTAATCCTTTTGGTATCCATTTTCGCACCAGCTGCACATGAATTTCCTCAATCCCTTCATGATCTCACTGAACCTAATCTGTGTTTGTTCCTTTCTTTTCTCTTTACAATGTGCATTTGGAGTGAGTAAATTTAAACTTCAACTTCATTAAGTATTTGAATAGGTCTTAATGTCTGATTTGGGGATTTTAAATAAAGATGCTTCCCTGAACCTACCCTTAGCATGTACAGTCTTACTTACCTTCCTGTACTAGCAGGCTTCTGTACATCAAATTTAATGATTTTTCATTTATATAGACTTCAATGCCTGTATCTTCCTCCTCTTGGGAATATAGCCAGAAAGACTGGTCTAGGAATAAATTCTCCATGCAATGATTTATAAAACCTAGGGAAAAGAAAATCCAATTTGTTTTCTTGGCCATGTTACAGTATTACACAAAAATACAAACTTTCAGAGAGTTGGAGACAACTCCATTATTATTTAATGCACAGTGTATAAATCACAAAATTGTGGTCAACGAGCTCCCAGAAATTTTGTGCAATTGAATACAAATTATAAATTGATTACAAATTACAATACTGAACTATTGTCTAGTGAAATAACTTTACCCAGTGAGTGGTAGGTTAGAAACTTCCAGATTTCTTCAAAAGTTTTAAATGTCACCACTACTAAATCTTGATCACTGTGAATTGACAGGAGTCTAGCAGAAAGCTCCTAAAAATCAAAAACAATACTTCAATTACAATTCTATCAGATTTAAGCACAATTTTTCACTAGGTAACACTTAGGCTAAAATACTATGCATTAAGGATTAAAAATAATCCACAATTTTATGCGTATAAGATATGTGTTCTTTAACATACACCTACAACATATAGGGAGCCAAATTTTAATCTGACTCTTGCTCAGCAATTGTATTGAGGATTTCAGTGAGGTTAAAATTTACAGAGAAAACAAAGACCACACTGAGTGAGACTGAAGGTTTGTCTAGTTCAGAAATGTCTGTGTACAGTCATATGTATAACCATACAGTCAAATGTACATATACAGGCAAGCACATAGGAGTTCTTTCCAAGAATATCCTCTGCACAGAGTGGTTTACAGCTTGGGAAATGCCTTTGCCAGACGTGTGGGCATTAATATTAAATAGTGGAAAGGAGCTAGTTTGGGTTTTTTTTAACTTGAAATTTCTCACTTCATCACTGTAAATTTTTAGGTTCTACAACCTCCTGATGTAGATTACCCTCAGAGCTCTGTACAGACACAAAAATGCAGCTCCTTTGATGCAACTTTGAACCCGCTTCATAGTATTGTCAGTTTTTATCCAGGAGAGATATTGAATAATTATTTCCAAGTTCACTCTTTTTAGATAAAAACAAATATACTGATGTATTATTTTAATTTTTAAAGATGCAGTAAAATCTTTTTATCCTCATCTGTACTATTTCAAATTGCTAGAATAGCAATAAATTACACTTCTAACAAAGATAAGTAATGATCATTGTAAGTGGTGATGATGGATTTTGAGTTATTCCAGAAATGCTAAAAGGAACAGCTACATAAACCTTCAAATAAGTGAAAGAAAAAAAATGGATGGCTTCTAGACAGAGAGGTGTAATATAGAGTCTGGTTGCACTCCATGTTGTACCTTAAAACAGGGCTCCCAGTGATGCTGGCTATTGCCTTTCAGGGAAATACAAAGAACTGTGTAATTTATGAGGCTAGTACCTGGATCAATATCTCAGAGAATAAATCAAATGTAAAGCTAACAGGTATGATGCTACTGTACCCTTGCTCCCATCACATTAAAATTGAAATGCAGCTTGAAACAATTGAAGGACTGATCAAGAAATTGATTCTAACTCAAGGCAGCAAGAAGGAAATTATCCCTCCAACTTTTTCTATAATCTGAGTAAGATGGAGTTGATCCACTTAATTCTTATGACTACTGCAGCACAATTTTACAATATCTCTGAATTAATTCTGTTTAACATTCATATTTTCAATTCACACAATCTGAACACATTAAAATATAAATGTCCTACCTAGGCTTCTTCAGCAGGCATGTCTCATCACTGCTTTGATCTTCTGCATGCACCTTTCTACACTAGATTACATATTAATGAGAGCCTGAAATCTACTAATAAATTGCCAACACATGCTAAATTATGTCAGCCTCAGGGGCTTCATGCACTGCTGAATATCAAAATAGCATTCTAACAAAGCTTAACATTATCAATCTTGTTTCCTTCAAAGCCTTTTCCAGTCTGTTTCTTATACAGCCACAAATCTAGTCCATTTGTTTGCTCTTTTCTTTTGCTTCCCAATCCCATCTTCCTTCCTGCATCTCCCTCTAAACACAATCCAGAGCAGAGAAGCAGAAGTACAGACTGTTTGCACAGCCACAAAGTCAGCAGCCTGGTGGTGGGGTGGTCACAACACATGAAAGGAAAATGGTGTGGAAACATGTGTCTGTATTAGTCAAAACCATAACTAATTAAGATTTCAGCAGTTTGATTTGCTAATGAAGGAGACTGGAATACATGGCACAGACAAAAAAAGGATACACCAGAGGTTAAGTGGTATCATTCTGATTATTTTTTCAAGAGGGAGGAGGAGACTGACCTTTATTCAAAGTAAACCTCATTGGTTGTAGAAGACAGGTTTCCCATTTACAAAAAAAAAATTAAAGACAGTAATAAAATATGGGCAACAATTGTATGCTATTTATAGTTATGGCCATTTAGCCCTAGCGAGTCCAATGGTTAGGCTATTCTCCTTCAGACTTCCTCTTTCACTTAGCAGTGAGCTTCCCAGGAAATTAACATTCCAACTAACTCCAAGTGTCTAGAAACCGAAGTGATGAGTCAATACAAGGGCAAATTAAAATAAATCAAAGCCCCATTATTTCCCTTGATATAAATGAAAGCAGAAGATTTTTAAAATAAACTAATTCAATTACTTATTAAGGTGGGTTTATTTTTTTTACATCAATTGGACATTCCAATCTCTTTCAATAATTCAATATTTCTAAAGCCCCTAAATGTTTTCGGGCCACAGGAAACTGGTCACTCAAATTCAAGCACCCAGCATGCAGATGGACATAGGACCCGAATATCTTGCAGACTATTTCAATAGCACAGGAGATATTATCTGAACAAAAAAAACCAATTTCCAAGCAATTGACTTACACTGAAGACAGTCATCACCTCCTTGCTGTCATTTTCCAGGAGACGGAGCTGCCCTCTGAGCTGTCTTTGGAGCCTGGGATCAGGACATCCACTCTTTCTTTTTACCATTGTTAACTTCAAGGAGATATCTGGAGGAGGACACCCATTTTCAGTACTACAAGCTTTGTGAATCAGCTTTGGAGAACCAGAAAATGCCTCAAAGTCATAGAATACACATTGAGATATATTTTTTCAGCTTCAGAGATAGGCACACAGAACAGTGATCTACTGCACGTCGCTTTTACATTTTTATTATCCTATATACATATGGGCCTAGCACAAAGCAATTTTGAGAGAAAATTGATATTTATGGATGGAGAAGGGAAAAAAAGGAAGAAAAAAGCAACTAGATTGGTAATTTGCCAATTTAGACACCTCTGGGCATTGCAAATATACCCAGATTTCCAAATGTTCCATGCACATCAAAAATCAAAGCAAACAGATACTGGCATCACCAAAAAAAACTCCTGAACAACAACAGATAGTTCAGCATGTTACAACCCTTCATACTAATCTTAAATTCACAGCTGTCTGACATGTTACCCCCACTACTTCAGAAGGCTTTTATAACTCGAATATTGTAAAAGCTGTCTCTCAACTAAGCTGGTTGAACAGTACCAACCATGTTAAATGGTCCAACTAAAAGCTCACTTAGATGATTTTCCAAGCACATCTGAAAGCAGCTAGATACCTATTCCTCAGCTCTTGGCATCTGTTTATGAGCAGCTTTTACTACAGCTAGCGGTACAGCTCCAGCACGCTTCCCTCATGTAAAGAGGATCTTTGATAAAGCTGCTTTCATTCTGCATTAATTCATTAATTTAGCTCAATAACAGTAAATCATAGGTTTTCAGACACCCAGATGGGCAC
The DNA here is from genome assembly GCA_008694505.1 of Cyanoderma ruficeps. Taxonomy (NCBI): domain Eukaryota; kingdom Metazoa; phylum Chordata; class Aves; order Passeriformes; family Timaliidae; genus Cyanoderma; species Cyanoderma ruficeps. Next base: position 36,754,004 of record VZDJ01007747.1, on the reverse strand, counting down.
ATATAAGCCAATAATACCCAGTCAGGAAGAATTCCAATTGCAAAGTATGTAAATAGGTCACACTTCCAGCAATATGAGACTGTTGTGCATACTAAAATATTCCACCTCCTTTGAGTTTCATATTTTGATCCAGTAAAATAGATGCTTTTCATATTCTAGTCTAATATGCTGTATCTTGATCTGTTTTCAGAGGGTTTCCTATGCATGTCTCCAGGAGTTTTACCATGACATGCACCTAAATTACTCATTACTTTAAGGTCAAGAAGGGTGGCTCAGAAATATAAACCTGTGTTACTGAATTACAAGGCCTCTCCCTTTAAGCTGTGGTCATATAGTCAATTGTTAGTAGAAAGAACACAAACGAGAGTCTCTGAATGTTCAGATCACTGCGAGAGCAAAATTATTACCTTTTCACTTTACCTGAAAGCATCAAACATACTTGCACAAGAAAGGACTAACTTAAAAATGTGTACGTTCATTTTACATAACCAAATTGGTTCTGAGGTAAATATGTAACAGCAGACATGTCAACTTTTATAGAAAGTTAATGTCAATGAAATAATTGTTACATTGAATTATAACAACAGAAATACAGCTATTTCTTTCAAAAATCCCTATAATAATGCCTTATAGAGATTAAACACGGTCTAAACCCCTATTATAATCTCCTGCCTGATTCTCTGAGCCTTGACCCATACCTCCAGTTACAAAGAACCCAAATGCTGTACAGAGCAAGACAAGCAGGTACATAAAGCACAAATAATTTGACTAGAAATAACCATATGTCTGGGGAAGACTCTGCCACTGATGTGATTTGTCAGGTCAAGGCAGAGAGCAGGGAACAGCTCAGTGCTGGTTTTGATGGCACAAAATGGAAACGTGCCAAGACTCTCAGTTCACAGTGCCTGCCATGAACCCTCCAGGGGTGAAGCCTCCTGAACCCACTTACTGAAGAATTGCACTCTTTTGACACTTCACTGAAAATACAGCATTTGAAACAAAAATAGATACCTGGAAAAGCCACAAACTTTAAGATAAGACATTTGAAGGATTGAAAAGCATGTGTAAAATAAGTGATGAACTTTTTATTTGCTTCTCTTGTTTTTCTTTTTTGTAACCAGTACAATATAGTACATGTATTATTTCTGGTTTTATAGCAGTTGCTCCCTCTTTTGTGTGAAATTCTCAACAAATCTTATGTACAAGCTGGTCACTTCACAGGTGCCATGAAATACATTATAAACCTTACAGGAATGATGATTGCAAATATTGACATAGTTGAGTTATCTCAAAAATAAAAAGTAAGCAATGAGAAAAGCATTATAATTATAAAGATAGGATGAGGGGGAAAATGCCTTACCAGTTGGAAAATTCTCTGCCTGACCGGGAAGGGTCCTTGAACTGATGTTCATGCATTTTTCACTTGGAGAACACTCTATTATGATAGATGAAAAAAAATGGTTATGTGTCTTTTCTAAGTCATAGAAATCACACTTTAAAAAACCCAACAAAATACCGCATGCTTTCAAAGCATTTGATGCATCAGATAATTTCAAAGAGAAAATAAATATTTCCTCCCCTTCCTGCTATATAATTCCCAAATCCCACAAAAAAGTATCTTCAGAATATTTCTTTCCTTCTGGGCTGGAGGGGGAAGTTAAATATTTATTGCATTATTTTGATGTGAAATTTCAAGATGGAGAATTTGTGGAAAGACAAGTCCTCAGGAAACAGAATTCACATTTGGGAGAGAGCAAGGGTCACACCTAATTTTCTCTTCCCTTTCACTTATACTAAAAATGGCTCCCACTAATGCTTCAGTGGTATAAATTGCTGTGCCTTGTACCAATTAATACATGGAGAAAAATAACTCTTTATCTGTTACATGTGTATGTAATACTTGCGAGGGGGTGCTGTAAAATCAAGTGATTTAAGTTTCAGAGAAATACCACAAAAAGGTATGTTTTGTAATAATAGTAATCTGTTTTTTTTCCTTTAGCCCATATTTCTTCCTGTCCTTGGGGAATGATATATTTTCATGCTGATAAAACACCCACTGCAATCACTTCCATTTTCTCAATGCTCCCTGGGCAAATATCAATGAAGGCAAAGCTCCATATTTCCAAGAATAAAAGTAAAAGAAATAGATCTTTCATTTTTAGTAGAAAATTTCTGAGGAAATTCTCATGTATCCCAAGACATTATCCTATGAAGCTCTGCTTTTAAAAACAACCCTGTAATATAGCAGGGCATGGTAATTTCCAAGTCTTTTGCATCTTCCCTCAAGTGCATCTATGAATGTTACATGAACAAAGCCATGCAAATAAATAAGCATACATAAAACAGAGTTTTCCCAACTCACAAAGAAAGGAAGTAAGCACTAAAAACATTGTCTTCAAGGCCTATTGCTAGCACATACTCAAATTAGAAATTGAAATCTCCAAACACTTTAGGTTGTAGGGTTTTGGTTGGGTGTTTGACAGAAGCATTGGGGTTGGGTTTTTTTTTTATTTTCTTAATATGGACTATATGATGTTCTTTTTTAAATAGAAATTTGATAGTAAGCTCACTGCAGTGCAGGCTGACTGTATTTAGGAAACTTTCTAAATTTAAGTCCACTAGAGCTTCTGGGACCAGACTTACCTGTAGTTCTGTTTTTTCTGGTTTTAGTCACAAACACAGAAGTTGTCAAAACTTTGACAATGTTATCATTTTGATAATCATGTAATAGTTGACAAGGACAATAAATTAGCATATGTTTTTGATATGTGCATTATTATCACTATTACTTTGATATTAAACACTATAACTTTCCTTGAAAGGTAGTTATCAAGACATTAACATCCATTTCTGTGACTTTTAAGAAAAGGACAAGGCTATCAGAAAGCATTTGAATTACTCATCTGTTTAATTTTAAATAATAGTTTGCTGTTAAATTTGAGCAAAAGGGTAAGAGTTTCTATAAATACAGTTTGAATATATTTAAACAGTTTAAAGTACTGTAATTAGGTTGAAAAACTTAATATGAGCTCCTACTTGGTGGAATGTCTTGCATACTCCTTGGAAAGCTAAAGAGCAACTTTATACTGCCCTGGGATGCTTGTACCTGGTCAGAAGCATTGCAGCTGTGAACAGAAAGACACTGGGCAAGTCACAAGACATATACTTTTAAATGAAATAGGTTTTTTCTGTGATTGTTTGAAGTATTTTCACATTAAGAAAGATCTTGAGCCCACTATAAACTAAAGCCTGGCCGTTGCCACCTACCTATGTTACTCCACTCCTCTACCTAAAAGGTCCTTCTGACTTGCATGATTTTACCCCACAACTTAGGTTTTCTTTTGCACAAAGCAGTACTACACCTCTGATGAAAAAGGAACTTTAAAAAATAATTAAAATAGAGATCTGGCTTCTGAATCTTATCGATATAGCAAAAAGTGCTAGAAAAAGAACTTATATTTTAGTACTCTAGCTCTTGGTTTCTGACAATTTGCATCTCATCTTACTGAAAGATAATCCATTTGGCTGTCCCAAGAGAATTTCAGTGTAGATTATTCAACAGTCCAATCTATGCAGTGTTCCTATAGAGGAAACATAGCTGCTTGTTGTATTTAAAAAAAAAAAAAAAAAANNAAAAAAAAAAAAAAAAAAAGCCCATCTGGGTTCTGTGATTCTGTGAAAAACACACGACAGTTCTCAGCTTGTGCACCACTTAAAAAACACAGTAATTCAAGCACAAGGAGAAGCTGGGAGCAGAGGCACCAGGATGTATTGTTTGAGGTCTTACCTGTTTGTTCTTGCATCGTGTCCATCCCAACTCCGTCCCTGAGAGTGCTGATGGCAGCATTGCTCCCTGCATGTTTGCAGTCATGCCTGCACATTCCCTGCTCTGTTTCTTCCTTCTCCAAGTTCTTGCCTTGCTCTCCCTCCAGAGCAGGGACAGTGGTGTTAGTGTTGAGCATATACGTGCCACCTGCCACTGCCAAACTCTCCATGATTTGAAGTTCTTCACAGTGACACAATTAACATTATCAACAATCTGCAAAGGAAAAAAAAAATCAAATTTTTTTTTAAAAAAAGAGTCAGAAAAGATGGACATATTCAAGAGCTTCCCCTCTCCTGCAGGAGTTATTTTTAATTGTAATATGGATTAAAGAATTTCCTATAGGCTTCTTTCTTTACACAACAGAGGAACTGTTGTGTAACACCCAAATTTATCCCAGAAAAAAGCTCCTGCAATGAGGTGGCATCACTGCTTTAGGAACAAAGCAATAGGCTTGGCTAACAGCAACAATCCAAGGCCTGAAGTGAAATGTACTTGTGCCCACTGCTAATTATTCATTCTTGGCCAGCTATAAAGCACAGCCTCCCAGGGATAACATCATTCACATTAACAGAGCAATTGCAGGGGAAAAACATCATTTTCTAAAGGTGACAAGAACAGAACAAGTACTGCATGCTGAATTCAAACAACAAAGAAGGTTTATATAAATTCAGCTAAAGAATGAATCCTCCACAGGAACCCACTGTGCAGGAAGACAGGCATCCAAGGATCCAAGTATTACTTTACAGCAAAGCAGAAAAATGAAGCCCTACTGAAGCTAGAGGCTGAGTCTGGCAGCAAGACTCCATTTGGCATGATCAGGAAGAAGGAATAGAAATGGAAGTAGAGCATAAGTAACTGCAAGCTTCACTGCTCCCTCCAGTCACTGAGGTGAGGCATCCTGCAATCCCATTGCTTGGGCACAAGCTACTTCAGGGTCAGGAAGATGCAACCAGACCACCAGCCAAAGAATCTGCAAAGGACGTGAGGCACGTAGCCAGAGCAAGCCCACTGATATTTACACCCTTTTCCTCAGTGGGCTTCCACATGTCTCTAAATGATTTCATAAAGCCACAGGATAGATTTTACTTCAGTCCTGTGATTTGGATTTAATCTGAATTCCTCTGTGTTTACTCCAGCCATACTCATTAACGAGCTACATTCATGATGAGTGTCCAAGGTTGTGATCTTCAGGAAATTTAATCTCATTTGTTTTCCAGCAGAAATTGGTTAAATCTGAACCTGTACATGAAAGATGCACTTCTGCTCTCCTAAAGCCTTAGACCAGTGCCTGTTCACCTACTATCCACTTATGATCTGCCTTCAGTCCGGTCAAGAAATGTCTCGCTTCTCTATTTACCATGCAATGGGGTGTCCCAAATCACATGGTTCTGGCTTTTTTCTTCACAACCCTGCCTTCCAATACTTCTCACCCTCCAAGATTCACATCACAGATCCCTAAACCTGAGCAAACCAAGTACCAATGTGAACAGCACAACAGCTGCCAGCAGCCTGCCAGGATAGGCAGGTACATGGGACAAGGCAGGATCTCTCTGCACAACTTTCCTAATCTTTTAGAGTCATTGAAACCTTTACCCTAAATGAGCACTTCTTGAAAAAACAGTGAACTATATATAGAACAAGGCAAGTTGTGCAATTATAGAAAATTATTGAGGTATAGTTACAGGTTGTATGACCAGCTCAGAGAATTAAATCATAACCATACGTACCACAAGTTAATGAAGTGTGGAGAAATCTAGGCTGGATTTTGCTTTAATGTTTTCATTGTCACATTTTGCCATTTATTCAAAAGTGCCTAACAGAGTGCTGAGACTGACTTTCAAAAGATGATTTTGGTGCTGCACCACAGTTCTCTGTCTAAAGCTATGTGTAAAAATTCATATATACACCTACGAAACACAGGTGGTAACTCAAACACAAGTAATTTTTATCCCTTCTCTCACGAAAGAAAATTTTCATTAACATATTTGGTTGACACTGAAAAACTGGCTATCAGACTTGATGACCTAGTTATAAACGATTAAAAATACAGGCCTGCCAAAGGCTAAACTCACTTGCCAGTGATCTGTTTTTCCATTTACATAGCTGATCTTTTCCTTGAAGTAATGACAGTAGCTAACACCATTCTTTTCATTACTGTACCAGGATTATATGTAATACATTCCAATTTTCACACTCAGAAATGAAATACTTTTTTGCATATATTTTGTAAATACTAGTATCTCCTGTTGATGAAGATGTAAATATTTTGGTATTAATGACAATTTAGTTCCAAAGGATGTTGTTTAAATTACATTGATCTATGAATCCAAAGCTAGTTGTTATTTTTAGATCAGGATTACCCTTAATCCCAGAAATGAAATTCAATGTTCAGATTATTCATTTTTTCCATAAGCTCCTATTGACAAGCAAAAACATCATCCTGCACAAAATTTAGGAAAACAAACATACTCTGACTGAAATTATTAGAATTCAGTTGAATTGAAGAAGAGATACTGATAAAACTTTTCATGTCTTCTACATCCCCTTCTGTTGGTAAGGGTACTATATATGCAGGTCCTTGAATGAACTTAGAAAACTTGGTGCTGTAAGAGCAAGTAGGACATCTGAAAAAATCAAAATGGATATAATCCATTTAAGAAGGTTCAGTCATAGGGCCTAAGCCAAAGGGAAAAAATCAGAATGAGTGAAAGAAAAACAACTCCTTTTGTATGTTTTCTCTGGGTTCTTCCAAGATGCACAGAAGAAAACTCAAGCCTCAAACATTTTTAGCAGCTGTGTTCTCCTCTACAGATTTCTTTCCCATTTTTAACGTTTGCCTTAACCACCAAATGTCAACCCATGTGGCTTTGTCTAAGTACTGAGAACAAAATATTAAACTTTCCTATAGCTAGGCCCCTCATCTACCTAGGCCCTTTTGAATGTCTATCTGGCATCTAAATGGATCCTAACTGACAAATTTGGTCCCAAGTGACAAAGATTTCATAGAAATTTACATTACATCTCTGTACTTTTATTATTTGCCTTTAAATATCATGTAAGTATCCCAAGACACATAAGCAAAGATACAGAATAATTATCCTATTTATTACGCTGATGCTTTCTCAATTATTAAACTGTTCCACCACAAATGAAAGCAGATTTAATGGCACAGAACCAGAGAAAAACATTCATCCAATATAAAGCAGCTTTAGAGAATATTAAACTGCAGTGCTTGAGTCACTCTCAGTTTTAGAGATTTTTTAATAAACCTGTAATGCTGGTAAGTATAACGGTAAGTTAGCAACTAACCATTTGTTGATAGCAACAAATACAAGACTAAGATATTCAAGATTAAAGATCTAGCACGCACTATATAAAGTTTGTCATCTCTAACTAGTTCTTACAATCTACATTTATGTGTAGATTATGTGTACTGACTAAGCATTTAATTTATAATTTAGGTAAAGCTACTTTTCTCATGCTCTTAGAGGCTTGACCAAAAAATTCCTATTTGGTGCAGGATGTTGGCCATAAAACTTAATGATCTTCCTGTTTTTCTGAACCCAGAGCCAACCTCTACTCAAAATAAAAGCCATGTGGTCAAGATGTGACAGTCCCCATAGCTCAGGGGACCCTCAGTTTCCGTGGCAGCAGAGGGGGGAGTGGCAGATGCTGGACAGCTCAGCACCTTGAGTGCTCCTGGGTGCTCTGGTGTCCTCCCTGGACACTGGGAGCATGTCCAATGGCTCTGTGTGCTGCCCCACACCCCTATCCAGGCTCGTGAGGCTCAGAAAGTCACTCCACCGTCCCTGTCCCTCCTCAGGGCACAGCAGGCAGGAAAGGACAGTATACAACAGCTGTTGAACATCAGGTGGAAATGAGGCACTATTTTTCCTTCTGGAAGTTAAATAGAATAATTCCTTTATCATGCTTTTCTGTGTGTTGCTGCTTCCTTTTTACTGACTGTTTTCAAAGCCCAGCTAAGCAGAAAAAAAAAATAAAAATATATATAGCGTGAGATTTTCCATGTAGGCTGAGGGTTGTTTTTCTCGCTTGCCTTTTTTTCTTATTTTAAGAGGTATTGTGGATGACAGGAACACCAATTCATTCCCATTTAAAGGGTGTTGTAGGAGAAAAGCAATAACATTAACTGAACCAGATTCTCTCTCTCCCTCTAAAGGTATATTTCTGAGACTAGGACCTGCTATAATAAAATGGCAATAATAGTTGCCTAAAGCCTGTATGCAATACAGTTATTTTTCATTTATCATCTTCCCTCTAGGAGCCTCAGGACAATGTACTAATGACTTACTAAAGACCTGTCTTGCAACTATACTGCCCTAAATTAATCGAGGTCATTTTCCCAAATTGACACCAGAGTAGTTATTTTATTCCTTCCTTCCAGTTTCAATTAACATTTCACTTTTTCTCTATTAGGCTACAAACATCTTAAAGCCAAGATCATTACAAACTTTTTCTATAAAGAATAAATCAGAGACTTGATCTCTATGAAATTCAGTCACAGGCAAGAATGTAAGAAAAAAATCAATATTAGGTTCTGTATAAGCAACAATTTTTATGTATTCCACAGAAAGGTAAGCAAATCTATATTTGAGGTAAACAAACTTAGGAATGTGAGTGCTTTCCAAAAATGGAAGATTGACCTCTTTATCACGGAAGTAACTTTAGTTTAGTTAGCAATTCTCAGTAAACAATGTTGCAAGCGGTATCATTGTTCCCAGCTGTTCTACAAACAAAAAAGCCCTAGCAAGCTTCAGAGATGCAATACATGCCTTTAAAAGCTTTAGTCCTCTCTATGATTAGTTTTCTTTATATCTCAGTACTACCAAAATATATTTTCCATCCTCAACATAGCTCTAAAAGCACCATACGGCCAAAATTTCCAAGTTTAGATATGGAAAACTGGGGACTAAAATCCACAATCTCATAACTGCTTAAAAATAAGCATAAACTCTAGGTATGCTTTAAAACAAAAATCAGATCACTGCTAGAAAACTATAAAAGACATCTGTGAATCTCCATACTTCATTCTGAGTGCTAGATGTGACAGAATTTGGCCTGTGGCAGATAATGAACAGGAATAAAGTTGGAGCTGTTGCTACAGAATTGCAGCTCAGCTGACACCACACTACTTAGAAGAGGGAAACAGAGAAGCACAGAAAATCCCAGCACGTCCTCATAACTGTGACAGATCACATTTACACATTTATTTTTCAGTGATTTCCTTATGGACACACCAAAGAACAGAACACTACCAAAACTACCCTTCTGAATGGCTGCAACTCCAACACACTGACAATAAACCCACAGTCAAATACCAGACCACAAGGACCTAAAAGAGAGCAAAAGAGGGAGATGTAGACATAGAGCACAGGACTTCCCCTACCTTTTCCAGGTCTGATCCACTGTAACATGCTGGAAAAGAGCAGGCAGATAGATCCCTGCCTTCCTCAGCTCTGCTCACAACTGACTCCAGCACAGCTCTTCCTGTTTGACCTTCTTATCTTTCCTGTTGATTGCACAGCCTGGCTTGGATGTGGCCAGTACAAAAAGTTGTCTATTAACCAATACTGTTAATTTCAAAACTTTTTTTTTTCTTCTTAAAGAAAGAAACATTCCTGAGAATGGAGTTGTGCTACTAAAGTTCATTACACAAAGCATAAACGTATCAAGTGTGCTGGAAGGTTCACTCACACACTCCAGCTTTTCAAAGTATTAATTCATTGTGGCATTTTGCATTGGTGACTAAAAGGCTCAAAGGGACACATCCAGGCCATTGTGTTAAAATAGCATTGTTCAGAAAAAAGTAACAAAACTGTCCTTCATATATAGTACCAGGCTTTCTCACCCCTTTGTTTTTGATTGAAAAATTAGATTTCTTGCTGTCATTACAGCTGCAAGAAACACTGATGAAAAATCATTTGACAACAAATTTACACCAATATGCTCAGGTTTAAATTGCAGAAGTGTATTGTTTAACAGACTTATATCATGCACTATGCAGCATTAAATATCAGTTTGGGGAGTTGAGCAAGGCTGTTGTGGAACACCCACAGAGTTTATCTTCTGTGTAACAAGACTGATCCTTGTGCCATATCCTAAATAACCCACAAAAGCAGCGGGGTTTGAGGTGATGGGCTGTCCCCACTGCCCTGCTGTCCTCCTACAGCTCTTGCCAGCAGGATTACCAAAACCAGACCCTTCAAATGCGTTTGAGACCTTAGTGATGACTCCTGCCAGTCCATCTCAAGGACCATGCTCTTAAGAGTGGTTTTTAAACATTAGAAATCAGGTATTAATTATAAATCATGCTCTCATTTACCTTACTTCATCCACTCACACCACATAAACATGAATTATAAATGCTACTTCACACTGATCGGGCAGTCTGTTCCTGCAGTGCTTGGGAACTCTCCATCTTTCCAGAAATTATGAAGTTGGAAGATACTCAAGTGATTGTGTAAATCACAACCAACCAATCTTCCCAGAGGGAATTAATTTGATATTGCACTACAATGCAATACACAAAGCATACCACTTCAGGAGTAATTAATTTGTGTAGTAACTATGCCAACAGCATGAAATACCACACTTCTGTCACCACTTTACTGACTAATTTTGCACGAGTTTCATAAATGTCTAAGTCTTTTCATTGCATTCATTTTATATGTATATTTAAAGAGAATATTTGATTACATTTTATTACATCAGTTCTTCATTGGTATTCCTCTTCCTTTTATATGATCCAAAGTAGTTTTGGGAAAAAACCTCAAAGAGTCATCCGAGCCTATATTTTTCCCAATGGATAATAATCTTTTAGTCTCTATTTCTGAGTCCCAATCATTGTAGAATCTACCACTGATTAGCATGTCCCTAAAATCTTAAAAGATTCAACTAGTTTTTATTTTAGAATACTGAAATTAGGAGAGATACAACTCATTGCAAGAAACACATAAAAAATAGCACCAACTGAACTCCAGGCTCCCTATTCTGTGTTATCATAAAATAGTTTGGGCTGGAAGGGACATTTAAAAGTTGCCTTATCCAACACCTCCCTGTAAACTTCAGCTAGGTCAGAAATCTTCTACTCCCTCTATGATTTTATCAGAAGTCATGCTCCATGGTATTTCATCACACCACAGCCAGTATTTCAATTCTTCATGGTATACCTGGACATGTAGTTTAAGTGGAAACAAGAAAAACAAAGTTTTCAGCTTTAAGGTAATGACATCAAAAGTTGGCCCTGAACTTCCTGTTGTCTTATTGGAACAGTACTAATGTGCTTTAGAAACATCCAGGTGAATAACATCATTGGACAGCTGCTCTCATGAAATAACTCCAGAGACAAATATATTGCAGCAAACAGGAAAAAAACAGGTAGCACAGATTGGTTTCCATGTTAGTAATCACATCCTTTATATTACTTTTTAATTACTATGAATTGTGCTACCTGTTTCAGGTTGGCTTTTGCTAAAAATAGGCTTCAAAGTTGTTTCTTTTAGGCTATTCTTTAACTGGTAAAATTACATGAAGATTTGGTGGTGGTGTTTATGTTGGGCTGTCCCTGATCTCTTCAGAATTATTAAAAGAAGCTGACAGGAGGCTAGAGAGGACATTGGGTGTTGATAAAGACACTTCCTCTAATTGTCTCTCAGTCATTGCTTTTCATCATCCTGTTTGTCTGCCCTTCTGCAACTGCATGTTTGTCTGACTGTTTTTCACTTCAGCAGCTGGTTTCAGGGAAAACCATATGTTTAATACTGAGGCTGACTTATACCTTCCAATATAACTACTATTCCATCACAACTGGGAAAATCCCTATAAAGGAACAGTCCACTGCCAAAGGAATTAACTCTAACCTGTAAAAATACTGAGGCATAACTCATTTGATTATTCACCGATAAGTGACAGAAATACCAGTTTTAGGTGAGAAGGGATCTTTCTACACATTTTACTAAATTCCTGTCTGATTTCATTCATCCCAAGTCCAATATATATTAACAAACTTATTGCCCCTTGCTGTTACCAATCATAAAACGATCCTGTTTGTTCGTGTTTTGCTGAAACTGGCATTCTCCATTATTGACATCTAGCATGGCAAATTTGAAATAACACAAGATACTGACCGCTGTCTTGGCTAAAGTAATCTCTGTTGGTTCCTCTTTCATCTAGTAATTGAGGTACACCCACTTAAAAAAGAAATACAATCTGTACCACAAAGTTCAAAAAGAAATATCAATAGAGCCCCTGGATGTGAAAAACATTCAGCTTGAAGTACTAACTCACAGTGGAAACATTTTAGCAAACTTACCCAATTATATTAAACCAGCCAGATTATCAGCATGCATGGATATTAGTTGTGTTATGTTCATGCTATGATTGCACACAACTTCCACAGAAATAGGTTTAGCCATATGTTTCCTTTTGATTACATGTTATCTCTCCACAGCAACTGCATATAGAACTTGCTTTCTTCTGGCCTCCTGACATCTTTGCATCTGCCTGCTTGAAACCCAGATAGCTTTACTTCCCCCCAGGTCTTGAAAAAACACCATCTCAGCTCCATAGCCAGGTTCAGAAAGGAAAAACAGAAAACACGAGAAGAAAAATATACTTCCACCCATCTGTACGGAAATGCTGTCGCCTTATAGTCTGCAGGAAAATGCTGAGTCAAAACATCCAGCTGTTACACCACTTACACAGTTCCTCAGCTATTTACTCAGCCCACTGCATAATGGCTAAGTTTGCTTACAACTACCAAATGCTAATAATAGATGTTACTGAGCTTGTTATTCCCGAGAACAAGAAGGACCATGGCACACGCCTGACAGAGCTTCCTCCCACGTTTGGCATCTCCCAAGTACCACTGTACTCCCTTCAAAATGCTTTTATCTGCAGACCAAAAAGCTAACGTGCTCCTAACCAAGGAAGCCCATATTCAGATCTCAGCAGGCAAAAAGGGAACCAGTCATGATTGGATTCACAATTCCACCTCAGCCATGGATCATAGGCCTTCCAACACAAGAGAAGGAGAAACTTCTAAAAGTCTCATCAGCTCAGAATAAAAATTGTATTTATCACTTACCACTTAGAATCACTAATACTTAAATTAATTATTTAATTTCTATATGTTATGGCTGAGCAGGGTTTATTTTCTGCCCCACAGGAATAACAGCCTCCCCAAATCAAGTAAAAACTTTGGAGTTTCATGCAGCACAGAAAGTACATTACTTCTCAATCACTCCAAACCAAACACACTGAGAGAGCTTGTATTCACAAGCTTCAGCATAGGAAATGAGCTTTCCCGGTTTTTCTTTCATCTTGCAAGTGGCATTAAATTCCTCTTATGTACTAGAATTAACAAACCACTTGGCAAATAGAGCATCTAAAACATCCAAGTGTCAAGAAATAAGGAAATATATACTGACACGGAAACAATAATTCTGTTCATCTACAAACCTCCAACTATTAAAAGAGAAAAAAAAAAAAATCTGCTTTCCAAGCACTTTACACCTAAACCCCCACAGAACATCTTTTGTTAAAAAAAAAAATTCTCCCCCTTGACAGGCTAAATCCCCACCTTTTGCAGCATTATAGGGGAATTAAAGGAAAAACAGGTACTTCCTTTTATAATTGGATGAAGTGATTTTTAATTAAAGGTTAACTATTTTCAGCTGCTTGAAGCTGACAGGTAGAAATAAGAACTTATTCTTAAGGAAATCTTTTTATACGTAGCCACAAAATAATTATATATTATAACCATATATTAAGTAGAGATTATTCTTTATGGTGTTCAAATGGATTTGATATCTCTTCTCCTTCAGAGGACTCTTTTCACATAGTCACATGTCCGTCAAGGTTGGAAGAGAGTTCAAGACCATTGAGTCCCACATTAAGCATTTAGAAAAGGGCACCCCTCAAGGCTTGTTCCTGGAATAAGATTTCTCACTGAGGATGTCACAGCTTTTCTGCTGTCCTTTAAAGCAGAGAAAACTATGTCAGTATATCTAAAACTGTTTATTCTGATGAGTGGAGTAGAAAGCCACAGCTCCTTGATCTTAAAAAAGAAGGAGGAGGAGCAGCAGCAATGAATATTTAGTTCTGCTTCAATTCCTTCTCCCTTCTGAGGATTTGCATAAATGTGTACTATTTGAAATGTATTTTTATATTTCTATATACATATTCAACTCTTTTCTTTACTAGCATGCCAGAGCACTTCTGGGATGGATAAAAAGACTTTCAAGAAAGAAGCACTTACAACCCTTAGCCATACACTGAAACACTTAATTTGCAGAACTGAAATTTTACCCATCTGTTTGGTGATTCTGCTTAGTGCTAAAAAGTGCAGGGCCATGGAAATTTATTTATAGGAGCTCGAATATATGTGGAATACAGATATCTCCTGAGCTAGTTTTGGCATTGAGAAAGTAGATTTTGACTTCCTTAGGCATTCAAAAAGTGGAGAAAAGATATTCCAATATAGATTCAGTAGGAATGAAGGTTTGCTTTTGGCTTTCCTAATGCTCTGTGGAAGAATATGCCTGAAGGAATATCTGGAAAACCAAAACCAATAGGCAGCCATTAGGATACAAACAATCACAGAATTTGAATTTATTATCCTATGAGCTCTGTTCCATTCACTAAATGCAACTTGGTTTAGTGTCAGTAGTTTTCCCTTCAATCAAGGTAGCCCAAAATTCTTTCTATAGTTTGAGATTAGCACTTCCAACCACCAAAATGTCTACAGTAGAGAAAATGCTATAGTGATACTTTTGACTCCAACTAATTATTATAAAAGTCTGTCTTCACATAAAACTTGTAAAATAATTGGAATTACTGCTGCCCTCTAACTGAGACCCAAGGACGGGGGCTTACGTGTCCATTTTTTTGCAGTTTATCTGTAGATCTTAGTTATAATATCTAGTAACTTCCCTCTCACATTTATCTTTTTAGACCATTTGGGCACAGGTACCAGAAGTAAGTATATTAAAAGGTGTTCATAAACGTAACAAGCACAATATTTTTTGCTTAAGTATCCAGCCTTGTATGCTTGAGGTAGTACTTCTTATAAGAACAATAAAATCTTTAAAAGGTATAGTGCAACCCTCAGTCTTGAGAAACATGAGGAAGGATTTCCTCTTTATCAGGGAAAATCTGAGACAGTGGAACTTTTGTCAATATGGATCTGAAAATCATGAAAACTCTAGATGCTTCCTCTCTGAAATATGCCCTTGGAACCATCTTACAATTTCATTTATGGATTTTTTGATTAAATCAACTGTACTTGCACTGGCCACCACAGACAATAATGGTGTTATGTGTGAATGTGTGGGGAGATGCTATAAAAAGATTCCTACTAAGTTTAAGGCCATGCAGCTAAACACAAAAATTTTTATAAGCATTAACATATTTTGGACTCACTCCATTAAATGCACAGCAGGTTTCATGCCCATTAATTATATTCAGTGATACTTTTTCCACTTTTTCCCATATTTGGGAAAAAAATGTCTCCATTCCTTCTTTTTTTTTCTAGTTGACATCTGTGCATACGTTATCTACAATCCCCTTATAAACTTTAAGTTCTCTTCCAGGTAGGCTTGTTCCAGGCCATTTCATACGACTGAGACCTTCCCCTAGTGAAGCCTGGAAAGCCACACTGATAGTACAGGACAGCTTTGTTGCAGCTGAAGAGGCAGAGAAAAGTATCAGTCACAGCTGCTTTTCTCTAGGGCCTGATGTCTCAGGAATGTTCACTGCCAGAGTGGGCAGAAAGTTCCTGCAAACTGTCACACATCTTCCCAGGAAAAGCCTCACTTACAGACATGGGAAGTGCTACATGGGAATTTTATGACCTCAGAAGAGTTTACATTCTGCTGGCATGAGGCTGTATTGTATGGGGTTTTTACATAAGAACAGTGTTAGTTATGCAGTGTAGGATAAGGAATGGGAAATCAGCACACATCAGCCTGGGCTGCAAAACAGTTAAATTGACTCAGGGCCAATGGATTGTAACACCATCTACTCCAAGGGAGAAGCTGTAGCTTCACATAAAGAGTGGTTTTCCAAGGAGTCACATTTGCAAGACATCACAATATGCTTAATAAGTGCTAACCTCTCTGCAACAAAACACACCACATTATCCTCCTTCTTGTTTACTACAGAAAGCACAACATTATTTACATGTTTACTGTCGTAAGTATTGATATCAGTGGTTACACAGACTGCGTGATATTGCACTGAAATCCTTGCAAGCTTCATCTGCCATTCCCAAATTAAAATTAAATTTTTGCCAATCTTTTTTGCAAGTGTAGTGACTTTTATATTATTCATGGTTTGTTTTGGCTCTTCCCCAAACCCTTCTCTGCATTTGAATTCCTGCCCGTTTCATTGCTGTAACCTAGGAATTTGTCATCC
The DNA here is from genome assembly GCA_008694505.1 of Cyanoderma ruficeps. Taxonomy (NCBI): domain Eukaryota; kingdom Metazoa; phylum Chordata; class Aves; order Passeriformes; family Timaliidae; genus Cyanoderma; species Cyanoderma ruficeps. The sequence continues at coordinate 36,737,743 of VZDJ01007747.1, read as the reverse complement.
TTGTGTAGGAATTCTATATGGATGCTCATCGTTACCTGCTGGACTTCCTGCCATGTGCAGCAGCCTGTGATACTAAAATTTATTTGTTCTGACCAACTTTCCAAATGCTGACTGCTGACATGAGAGAACAGTCCTTGATTGTCTTACTGTAACAAAGATTTCTTTCATCCTCAGCCATTGTTCCCTTTGATGTTATTTCACGCTTTGTGTTTTCAAAGTTTGCCTGGGAGTTTTATTTGACCATATTTGATCATAATGCATTTAGGTTTGTATTGGGCAATGGATGTCTAAGTTATAGCTGCTGATGCAGTGTTTATATTCTTCCCACGGTGTGAGAGGAGCTTTGTACAAAAGTTATTACTGACATCTTGATAGTGCAACTCAGACATCTTAATATAGTGCCATGTTATTATTTCATTATGGCTGCTTCACACTGATTCATTATTTATAAACACGTGTGCTTCTGGCTCAGTGAGTAGCTGGCAATTTATTCCCATACCCAGAATCTCATTTTAAGATCCCAGTTTGTTACTCTTCTGGGACTTGAGAGTTGCCTTATATTTTATTTACTATCAGTGTCATTCCAATACAACAAACAGAGTAAGGTGGTGGAGAGGTAACTGCTGTCACTGGTTGCAAACACAAGAGTGGCTTATTTTGGCAACTACCCCAGTACCAGTAATTTTGTGATATGGTAATTTTAATGTCAAAAAGCTTGTAACTCAGTATGGAATTAGTCACAAAATTAGAGAAGTTCAAGTGTAATTACAGGACTTTAACCCAGGCAAAGTAGCCCAGCCCTGAATTCCTAAGAGGTATATGACACCAGAAAAATTAAAAGCAGAAATGCTTTTAACACAGAGATGTTTAGGGATCTTTCTTCACACAAAAGAGAATCAGTAAGAAGCAAAAGAGGGGTCATGACAGCATGTCATGTCAGGTTCTTAATCTTCTGTGATACAAAAGAATTTCTATTTTTGAATTAATAGGAAAATGACATATTTCTGTAAATTTATAGAAAGCGATTGAAGGATAATTTCTCATTTAAAACATAAGCACTTCAAAATACATTACTGTAAATAGCAAGATTTCTTTTGTCTTCAACAGCTGTCAAAAGACAATGAAAATCAGTCTGTAAAGTAGGCTTATTTCAGGTTAAAAGTAAAAATTACTCTAGATTCTTAGGAGCTTAAATTCAGTTTTCAGGACTATACAATAGAACTTAATGGCATGAAATACAGAGCTGCACAGTAAGATTTACAAAAGCAGGTCTAATTTATGCCATTTTTTCTGATTGTTTTTTCCATGAGATATCCATTTAGGACAGCTTCAGAAGGGTTTTAACAACTATACAGCATAGCTGGAACAAACTAATTATTCTTTTAATTTTCACTCCAGGTTGGTATTTGACCTGAAAATCCTGCGATACTGTATCAGCTTTGAACATGAAGCCAAGAGAAAACGCCACCAGGTTAAAGAGCTGCTTGGATTTTTAGTTCTCTATAGTCTGGATTAGCATGTAAATCACTTCTGGCAACTGGATGGATAATAGATTTTTTCATAATTTTTTTGTTTGTTTTGCTTTGTTTGTTATTGTTTTGGTTTGTTTGTTTATTTGGGATGGTTCGTTTCGTTGGGGTTTTTTTGGGAAGAGATAAAAGTTTTGCTTCATTCCTAGTGCAGAAGTCCTAGTTCCTCTCTCTCTCTCACTGGACCCTCCATCACTGAGGTGCTTTTGAAATATGACCCCTCTCATAGGGCAAGGACCTAAAAAATTTTGCAAACAAATAATCAAATAGCAGTAATTAATAATTTTATTGTCCTGGAAGACTATGACCACCCTGAAGTAGTAAACTTCAGAAATGTTGGAAGTGATCCTTTTTTCTTGCTTCAGCTGGACAGTTTTTAACTGAAGACACACAATATCAAATTTTTCCTTTACATTGACAGAGCTCACTGTTTTTTTCTTTACATGAAAACATATTCCCTTACTCAAGGGAAGATACATAAAAATATATTCCCTTTTGTGAGGAGAATGCATTTCTGATAACTGGGACAGTTACAAATTCAGTAGATAGTGAAGATTTTATTTTCCTGATACAGCTAATACAATACAGCAAGACACAAAGATGTACTTAAGAAAGACACACAGTTTAAATGCACATGGACAGTAAAATGCAAAGTTCTTCCATACATTGTCCAAATAATATTAGTGGAGAAATTTTAGAAAACACTTTCATGCTAAATAGTAAATATGTCTTATATAACATTTTTCAAGCTTCTCCAGAAAAAAAAAATGGTCTTAGAAGAATTCAGGATGACACTGAGGACGTGAAGGATCATCAGGTTTGCCAGGTGCCAATTGAATTCCCAGTAATGACAGAAGTGGTGCAAAGTGCTGACAGGTCAAAGGCTGACTTTGACTTTTCAGCCTTCTTTGCAGTAACTGAACAAGCTGATTGCTTTCAAAAATGAAAATCAAGAGATGACTGCCCACTAGCCTGAGACTGATAACGAGGGACTGAATATCACAGCACCCCAAAGAGTGTATCTGCCCATTCTCAGGATGGATCATTGTCCATTCTTCTGTGAGACTGAGACTGAGCTCAGTTTAAATTGCTAAGTGTAAACCTTGGCAACTCTTTCTGGATGGTTTCACTTTGACTGTGAAGCCAATAGTTTCACCACACTTTCGCTATCAACCCTTTCAAAACCGACTTCTCAGAGAAAGAGACAATGTCTTTCTGGAGAGCAAGGATAACAACAAATCCAACAGAATAAAAAATGAACTCCAGCAATTATTTTTGCCATAGACCATTCATGCACTGAACTGTGACCTCTTCCCAATTAATGCTTGTGTCATCTGTGTCATCCATGACACTGAACTATCTCTAAAAGTCATTGAAGCAGGGCTTTTCCTGGATAAGCTTGGAGAAGATCATTTTTAGACAGACCATTTAAGTGCTGATTACTCCCTTGTTCATTCGTTGGAATAATGGGATCTTACCAGGAGCAGACGGTGATTTTTCCAGTGGTTCACAGGAACTTTTAATCAAGCTTGTGGCAGGTGGCATAACCCTAAACAAAGGGAAATTTGACGTCCATGGCCTGTTTCTCACAGTGTTCCCTAAGATCTGGGATGGTGTGGGCACTTTGAGCATTTGTGTAGTAACCTTGACCTTTAAGTTGTCTCTATGACTTGTAGGAAAATCTTCCAAAAACCTCTTATGGTCCTGGCGTTCTCAACGCAATGAATTGTGAAAGGCTTTAGAATGCATTCTCCTTTTGCACTGCCACCCAGCAGAAGGATGATAGTGTCTTTTAACAGTCTTCAAGCCCAAGACAGTTTCTTCTTCATTACCTCCAGTATGGATTGTACACCCACCACGTTCAAGACAAGAGTTCTGTCTAATTTAGCTTTAAAAGCAAACGTGTATGCATAGCCACAGGGTTAGTGTCACTAACATTACTCAGAGATTGCCTTGAACAGGATGATTTTTATATGCAAAGACACTTCATGATTAAAACCAAAGTTGATAATCAAACAATAAAACTCCAGAACAAATGATAGAAAGTGACAGATAGCAGCATGGTACTGAAGTTACTAGTCACCCATTTTAAGGAATGACTAACTAGAGTAGGAGTGAAGGGTGGAATCTGATAGAGCAGTGTAAATTCATAAGTGACACAAAGAAAGTGAACAGGTAATTATACGTTTGCTTTCTCTTCTACTACAAGAATGAGCAGGTATCAAGTAAAAACAGCAAACAGCAGGTTCAAAACAACAGCAGATAGTTCTTTACACCAGACAGTTTGGCTGTGAAATTCCTTGCACAGGATGCTGTAGTTGTTTGAAGCGTGCATGAGTTCAAGCTACAACTGGACAAGATAACAGAAGAAAATCCACTGAAGGCTCTTCTAAACAAAGAACACACATCTGGCTCAGGATATCCCCTCAGCAGATACCCACTGATGGTGGCTGTCAGGAATGGGATGTTACTTGTTTGAATTGTCTGATCCTGTGGCTGCTCAGATGGCAGGTCCACATTCTTCCTTATGGCAGAGATTATGTCCAGGGGTCTCCCCATGCACATCAGACAAATAACATAAGAGCCATAGGGTACTGCTATTCTTACACAGGGCCAAGGACCATGATTCTCTACCAAACTGTGACATGTAAGCAAGGCTACAGAGCTCATCTCTCTTCAGTTTCAGGTGTAGGCTGGGGAAGCTGTGTAGGTTTTATGCTTGCAACTGTTAATTAAGTTTTAGGCAACTGTCAGTGGAACAGAGAGTAATCATCAAACTGATATTAATGCAAAGTGAGTCTTCACACCCCTATTTCCTCACGCTGTTTACTGTAACCCCAAGCTGCCCTGAGCCCAGTCTGAAATCAGCATCAGAGCAGCTGTGCAGTACAGCACACTTATGCAACCACGCTGGCTGCTTTTGTATTTGTTAAAACAGATGTTTGAGTTGTTTTTTGTTTGTTTTTTTTTAAACCCATTAATTCTCACAGAAATAAAATAGATTTTCAGATTGATTAAATACTGAATAAAACGCTATTTTATAAACAAATGGCTTTAATTGTAATTGTGTGCCCTTGTACTTTCAAGTCCAAAGGATCAGTGAAAGTTCACCTGATCCAGAAAGCACTGAACGCTGAACGCCCAGACTTGCTGCCAACACCTTCCGTGCGTGCAGCGCTGTCTGGGAGTCGAGGCTACGCTGAGGGACAGCGCAAGCATCCTCATCGTCCCTGCCCGGGCGCTTCGGGGACATGCCGGAGCACCTGTGCACCACTTTGCTTAGGCATCGTACGAGCTGAGCAGAAGCGGGACAGGAAAATGCAGAGGAAAATCTCAGCCGCAGAACGGAGCAGTGACGGCCGGCAGGTGCGAGCCGCCTGCGGCTGCAACCGAGACCTGGGGAGAAGTTTCTGCGGGGCGGGGGGTGCTGCAGCAGCTGTGCCCGCAGAAGCGGCGGGGCCGGAGCCGCCCCCGCCCGTAGCAAGGCACGGAGGGGGATGTAGTCCGCGGGCGGCGGCGCGGGGCTGCCTACACTTCCCAAGGTGCCGCCGAGCTGAGCCGTACCGAGCCGTGCCGTAGCGGGCCGAGCCGCGCCGCGGCGGGACTGCGGGTGCCGGCACCTGGCGGCGGAGGCGGAGCGCGGCGCGGCCCCGCTGCGCGGCGGCGGGCGGGGACGGTGCCGCCCGCGGGGGCGCGGTGACGGTCGGCGGCGGCGGCGGCAGCGCTCCCTCCTGCGCGCCATGAGCACCGGCACAGGTAGGCAGGCGCGGGGGACGGCCGCGACCCCCGATATTTCGGGGCGACCTTTGCCGCCGCCCAGCTCGGGTCCGTCTCGTTGCCGCGAGGGGTGCGGGCAGCCGGATAAAAATCGCTCACCTAAAACCACCCGAAAATACGAGAATCGGTGTGTGCGCACATCGCTGGGGGAGCTGCCGCAGCCTCGGGCGCCGCCGGAGCTTCGGGCGCTGTCAGGCGGGAGGGGCTGCGGAACCGCCGCGGTGCGGGCGGCGGGACCTGCGCGGGGGCTCCGGCGGAGCTGCCCCGCCCCGGGCGGCCCCCGCAGCCCCGGCAGGAGCCCCGCAGGACGGGCTGGACCGGCCGCGGCTGGGCCGCCCTGTGCCCATCCCCGCGCTGGTACCCAGCGGCTCGGGGGGCTCGCCGCGGCCCCGCAGCCGAGGTGCGGTGAGGGCGGCATCAGCGGGTGCCCCGGCCCGCCCGGCATCCCGGGTGGGCGCACACGGCTTTCCAGACGGGGATATTTGGGTTAAAAGCCCGGCCTTTTCTGCTGGCCGAGATACTGTGGTCATAGAGAAGGTGGTTATTGGGGATGTGCCACAAAGCCCAAGCTAGGATTGCCGCCCGGAGGAATCCACTTACCCAGGGCAATGCGAAAGTAATATATCCTGTGATACATGCAGGATTTGAGAACTGACTCGGAACTGTATTTTTTTTTAGCGATTCAGCATTCGTCTGCGTTGTGTGTCGGCGGGGGGTGGCTACTTCAGAGCACAGCTGATCGCAAAATTTTGCAGTCCTTAAGGCAAATGCCGGGTTGCGCACAGAGGAGAGGGGGACTGTTGGAGTTGATTGTGTATTTCGTTTCTGAGGGTAACTGTAGTGCTAAATATAAGCTCTACCACAACAACAGGGAGAGGCTGAATAGCTACAATTATGTGGTGACTCTGTATGTCAACACGCTTAATCATACCACATCCTCGCACCGAGCCAAATGGGAGCCTGGTGCAAACAGCGAGGAGAACGAGCTCCCGGTTAGGACAGTGAGTGACCTGGGGTCAGGCACCTGCTGCAGATTTCAGCTGAAAACCTGGTCTGACATTTCCTCATGTTTGTTGATGGTGTAAGTGCTTTCATGTGTGCTGATTGTCCACGTTCTCATATGGTCTGTGGGTGAAACACATACTGCCAGCATGCTGTGGAAGTGCCCAGCCCAAGGCAGGTGTGAACAAAGCGTGTGGTGCAGGGTGTTTGTACTACGATAGAAACCCCAAGTCTGTTTCCTGTCTTTAAAGGGCATGGAGATAGTTAACGGGGATGGTAACATCTTTGGCACTAGTGAAATGCCACTACGGAATCCTTTCCTTGGTCGCCTGGCTGTAATTTTGAACTGAAGAATATGAAATACTGAGAAATGTTTAAATTCTATTGTGGTAGAACTGAGCCTGGTAGAGGAAATATTAGAGTCCAGATTTTTCTCTATATAATACTTTAAATGTCAATTAAATAGAGTTAGAAACCCAGTAGAAAAGTTAGTGCAGAGAAGACTTGACACAATTCTATCTCGGTAATTGCTTCAACGCGGTGTAAATTAAATAGCAAAAATGAACAGTGCCAAGATAAAAATAACATCCTGGGAAAAAAGAGAGTGGAAAAAAACCCTGAGAGTTCCAAGTCTCATTTGAAAGAATAACTAGCAGTTTTAGGAGTTTTGGGTTTAAGTATAGGGTTAGCTTTGATCTTTCCAGATTTTGATTTTGTGTGTCTGTGTGGGCTATGTAAACAATGTACAATCAATTCTCATGATAAATTAAATGTGAGGAGCCCATATCTACTCAGTAAAATCAATGGAAATTTTCCATTAACATTGATGGGGCAAATACTGTACAACAAATTTAGTGCCACGGTTTCTCTAAAATTGCTGTTACCAAAAGATTTCCACAAAAATTACTATGGAAAGGCTTTAATTCAAAGTTTGCTGTTTACTGTAACAGGAAGATATTTCTGGTTCTGCAAAGAAAACAAAGTTGCAGTGGGATGTTAAAATCAGCCCCACACAAGATCCAATGAATTGCTGCATAGTTTGGTAATCTATTGGAGAAATCCCCAATATTTCTTTTACCCTTGAGATGGAACAAACTGTTGTGGATCTCCTATTTCTCCAGAAACTTTTTCTCAGTCTGTCCCCCCTCTTGCGCCAAGGCAACACATCATTCACTGTCTGTATCAAGAGGGTTTAGGCAGTGCTGTGACACTTTAGCCGTAAGATTTGGCATTAGATATAGAAATGCTTATATTTGGTAAATCTGATGTAGTTTGTAATATATCGATATAGGTAATACAATTTAAAACGGTTCAATAGTACATGCACTGAGCTGTTGTCCTGATGAATGGACTGCAGACTCCTGCTATAATTTTAAATCTAGAAAGCATATGATCATCCGGTATAGTAAGACACAGCTTAGATGCATTATTACATATGTTGTAATTAGATTTTTTCACACATTATTTTCGTCAGCTGTCTTTTGTACACTTACCCTTGGTCTTGGCTGAAACTATTTCTAGGAAAGAGCCTATTCACTGTTTTTTGTACCTGGGAGATTTACATGAAATGGTTGTGCTTTTAAGATCCTAAAGGTACTTTTAAGAGTTTACAATATAGTTTTCAGTGTAATAATTCAGTTCTTTGCCATCTTGAAATCATAGTAAGAAGAGCAGAATAGGTTAAATATTTGAGCTTGTGAAAATGAGGTTCTCCTCAATTCTCAGAATTAGGGTAACATGATGTCTACTGTTTAAGCACAAAAAGGGAATCACAGAGCTAATTACATACTAGGTGAGTTAGATTAGATTAGATTAAATTAAATGTCATGACACAAATTCACACGGCTATTTAGTCTTTAAACTATTATATTGAAGGGACAATTTGATTGCATGGATCAGAGAACAGCTAATCGAGTGTCACAGCCCAAATGGAGCAGGAATGTAGTGGCTCTGGTTACAAAAGGGGTTACTCAGGTTGGTCACACAGGGTCCAGCTCAGCTTGGAGATGATTCATTCCTTTTCAAAGTTCACATGCAACTATGCTGATAAGAATCTTCCCTAGAGACAACAGTTATGATTGTTTCACACTGTGCTATATTTTATACTTAGATACAGCATTTTTCTTTCAGCCCTTCATTCTGAGCACTGGTAAAAGAGCATTGAATTACTAGAGGAGCACCAAGAGGTCAGCTTGCTTTGGAGTTTGTCAACTAATGAACCTGTTCACCTTATAAGATGCAACCCTACATGTTTCATAATTAAACAAAAACATATTTCATTTCACTGCCATTTTAGCCAAGTTTCCCTGAAAAAATAAACAACTACATATACTTCCTGATGGTATTTTCTTCCTCTGAGGTTGGATTGCAAAGACTCTTATTTAATTTCTTAGATGTAAAAAACAAGGAAGCTGTATCTTGGGATTTGTTAAGGTTTTGGGAGATTCTTTTCAGCTCTTAAGAAAATGGTTTCAGCTCAGTGTATGTATCTTTTAAATGGCAGCATGTTCTTTGATGGTGGAAACACACAGCACAGTTAGGAGAAGGCGAAGTAGGTCAGAAGAGTTTCTCAGGTGATGTCACATCAGCTGGTAAGTCCTGACTGCAGGACATCCTGTCTCCCAGTGGCCTTCATGTGCTGCCTGAGTGCTGCAGCCTGTCTCTGGAAAGGTGGCTAGTTCTGCTTAACAAAATTCATATATTTCAGGCTTTCTGAGTGAGGGCTCCTTGCCCACTTGCCCGTTCTCAGTGCAGCAAATGTCCAGTGCTGAGCACCCTTCTGGGCTGGTATGGGCTGGTGTCTGTTCACATCTCACTGCCCTGCAGTACCATGTACAAATAGTATGCTTTCAGTTTTGCTCCTCAGGACATTATTGCTTATGTACTTAATCACCAATAATTACCTTTGACATAAAAACATGGAGGGCTAAGACACAGAGAAAATTGAGAAATATAAGCATGGCTACTGAGGTAGCTTTAATCTCTCTTTTTCTGTGCAATGGGATGGCCAACATTCAAGGAGAAGTGAAGAAATCCTGATTTTAGTTTTGCTCAATGTGACAAACAAATTAAGGCTTTAGTAGTGGAAACTCCTTGCTCCTGTTCATTGTAAGCTCACTACAGCATTCTCCAGTTCTGTACGAGTTTGCTGGTGCCATTAACTCACCTTTGGATCTTGGGTTCTCCAACCAAGTACCCAGCATTCACAAGAATGAATTAAACGTACTTGTTTTAAAAGGGCAGCTGGGGCTGCTAGAAACAGAGCTCTGGAGGTGCCAGGATGAAAAGGGGCCCAGGCAGCAGAGCTGGGTCTCTGCACAAGCCCAGCATCAGGTGGAGGGCAGCACATGGGCCTTGGAGATTATTGGACAATTTGCTGACTTGCTTTCTGCATCCTTAAATATAACCTTAAGGCAAACATTTCTGAATTTAGATTATTCCCTATGTCAAGATCCATTAGCAGCGTGTCAAGGTTCATAACTGTTACCATCTCAAACACTGGAATGTTTTTTTTTCACAGCTTATTAGTTGATGTTCGTGCTCTGAAATCTAGATGGAGTATTGTTTTGCCCAAAACGTTGTTATTTATTCTTCCATTTCAGGCAAGGAATGTGAGATGAGTAACAACTTTGTTCAGCGAATATTTCTGTAGCTTTAGGAGACATTTTTCTCCCTTCTTCTGTAAAATCAAGTCCTTCTACTGGCATTAGTCAAATTGATCATTAACTATATTTTGAAGAATCTCCTCATCTTATAGGACAATTTTCTTGATCTGTAGGTGAATAAAAACAAAGTCTAAATGCAGTTGGCCATGAAAAATACACATTCCTGAATTGCAAGAGATCACTAGTAATATTTTGAAAATACTTCAATGTTCTTAATTACAGGGGGGTTTTTTTCTGCTTAGAAACTGTTATTTTTAGGTTTAAGTAATGCTGTCATTGTAAAACAGTAACAGATTGCAGTTGCTCCTTATGGTGGATATGAAGAACAAGTGTGTAATCTTGGTTGTTACTGTGTAGTAGCAGCTCACAGATACTGCATCCAGTTCCTTGGGAAGTTTTCAAGTACCTCTTCTGTCACTAGCATGAGGCATTATGATACTTCAGAAGAGGATGAAATACGGTTCTTCCTCTCTGCTTTTGCCAAGTTCATTTGGGCTTCAGTGGGAAAAAACTCCCTCACCTGCGCTTGGTGAAATTCATGGTGAAGAAAGAGTTAAAATTTGATGCATATCATATGAAGAACAAGCCACAGAACCTGTTCTGCTTAGGTGTCAGGCAAGAGCTCTTGTCACTTTAAAAAATAGGTCATATACTTCCTTCTCCTCCTAAGTATATGACTTAGAGATTATATGACATAGAGTATGTGACTTAGGATAAAGGGAATTTCAGAAGTGATTCATGAGGCAGTTTACTAGCTGATGTCTAAATATATACTGGTGTCTTCTCTGCTGAGCAACTCTGAGTGGGACTGGGTGAATGGGCAGCCTTGTATGCATGGATTCATTTAGAGAGTTTTTGATCAAAGACCACTTTAGTTTTTTCTTGACTTATTTTTACCTCTGTCAAGAGTGTTTACTGAGGTACATTTGTAAATCCTACATTGCTGTGAATTTTGCAGTTTAAAATAATGTGAATGCTCTAGAAGTCATGAAAAATACTTTTACAGTTTCCTTTTTGTTTTTTTTTGTCTCAGTTACCATCATTTGCAAGTATTTACAAGTTCTTCCCCTCTCTTTTTCTGATGGTGTTCTCGGTATTGCAAACTCAGCTGGGACCTGCAAGTCAAACAGGCTTTTCTGTTCTTTACCTTGTAAGAACCCACTGAGGATATTTGATTGAGTTCAGCTGGAAAGTTTGGCTTTATGGAGCCTTGCAGGGTTTTCTGTGGTGTTTCCACAGCATGTTGGCTTTGCAGCATGAAGACAATCAGTCACAGTTTTAGATGCAGCACAGATACAGAGGATCTAATCTTAAAGGTCACGTATGGAGTTGTGTACTAATACCAAAGGAAACCATGGAAATGGAGGTGTTGCCGCTGTTACCCTTGATGAGAGGAAGATGGGAATGGAAAAGGGTTTGCAGCCAGGTGCCTTAGCCGGGGCACAAGGCAGCCGGGAACAGCTGGGGCTGCGTATGGCTGTACCGCGTGTCTGGCGCTGGCTCCGGCACCTCACCCCTGTGACTCGCACATATGCTCTCTGTTCTGCTGTCTGTTAACCTGGCTGCAAGTCAGGATTGCCAATTCCAGGGTTTCTGCCTGTGCTCTGAGCCTCGGTTTGCTTGACAGCTCCTGCCCTGGACAGACTAAACTCAACCCTGTGCTCTGCTGCTGGCTTCAGGCGGTGACAGAAACATTCCTGGGTGCAGGTGGTGGGTAAATAGTGGTGATAAGGGAGGGGACTTGTTTTGCACTGACCTTTCCATGACTAATGGTGTAACTCAGCTGTGATGTTCCCACCCACTTGTGTTCCCATCCACTCCAACAGAGTGGACCTACCAGGGTTGGTGCAGTGAGCACAATGGGGGAAGCTGCTGTGTGCTTCTCTCGAGAGTGTGGCAGGCAGGGAGAGGGGCTGGAGAGGCTTGCTCTTGATCCATCTGGAGAAGAGAAGACAAGATAGAGGGGAATTGAATTGTGTTTATCAACCCCCCAGTGGGTGGGTGAAGGGGAGCTGAGGCCAAGCTCCTCTCACAAAGGCATAGAAAAAGGGCAAGAAACAACAGTCAGAAGGGGTAGCAGGAGATGTTTGTGCTGGTTGTAAGGAAAAGTGAAATCCCAGTGAAAGTGTTTGAACCCAGGAGAGAACCAAGGAGCGTAGCAGAGAGGCTGTGAAATCTCCAGCCTCTGAGATTTTCAAAATTTAATAGGCCAGGTTGCTCTAGCACTTGCCAAATCTTCAGATTGACCTGCAGTCAGCTGGATCTCTGGGCATCTGGTTCAAAGTTCTTTGTGGGCATCTGAAACTGTCCTTAACTGTGACTGCAAAGCATCTGTCGTGCTGCTACAGAGATCCACAGGCTGATTAATCTTGAATGTTTTGTGTGGCCATTTACCAACCAATCTTCCTGGACATGTTTTAATGGTTTATTCCTGCCTTGGAAAATTGGAGAAAAACTGGTGTCAGCTGCATGTATGAACATTGGTAAGCTTTCCTGAAACACGCCCCACGGAGAAACAGATGCAGACCTGTCCTGGGGGTTATGTATGTGCAGCTGCAGAGCCCCTCCTCAACTGGGACCTGGAGTTTGGCATTAAAATCTGGCTTCTCCCTCTGCTGAGACTTTGAGAAGTTCTAAGTATCATCACCCATGGGTGAGATCACTGTAAACTGCAGTGTTTTATCTCTTTGAAACCAGGGCATTTATTTATGTGCCTTTGTACAGAATAAGGTGCAATCATTTCAGCATCTTTGTTCTAAAAGCCACAGGTTTTCATGGTACCAAACTAAGGTAACAAGCATCTCACAGATTGCCTTAATGTTTTGTCAGTGAGAGCATGATCGAAGCTTTTCTAGCATCTTCTATACAGCTTCTGTCTGTATGAGCCATGAGACCTTTCGTAATGATAAAACACAATAGATTGTGTTTCAATTTGCTGACATTCATTGTCATTATTTCAGATCATTAGGCTGTACCAGCTTGGATTGAATGCCTGTGTGGCCCAATAGCTTGTTTCCAGCTGTGCCCATTGTTTTGACCTGGGAACTAACAATGACAGTGCCGTGTCCATCTTGGTCTTGCATGTTTTTCAAGATGGTACTAAGGGATCATCACCACAGATGATGAATTTTAGCTTCTTTTTGGTAGTGTGGCCTAAATTCATTGTTAATTCATTGAATTAACGAAGTTCTATTTATATCTTAATAGAGCTACCCATTGACACTGCTGTAGATTTGGTTGTCTATATTATTAATAGGATTTGACCTAAGACTAAAGCCTAGGTTGTGCTGAGAACCCTTAACTTCTGTTACTGCTAAACTTTGGGGTTAAATCATCTTTCTGGTTTGAAATCATATGATACATTTTCAGAAAAACTGCTGAAGCAATAGGCACGTTTTGCATTTCTTTCCATAGATCTATAATTTTAACTTGTGATACGCCTGAGTTTTTCCCCAAGGTCAAAGCTGACTTTTGATGGGAACAACTCAGGCTGTGTCCTGTGAAGTTTATGAGATTGACGTTAGGGGAGTGCTGCCAGCTCTGAGGAGATGCTCGGCTGAGCTTTCTGTGTCTTGTCTCTGAAGCACATAAGGTCTACATGGATCTAGAAGCGTGCCATAGTCAAGTCTATTTTAGAAAGCAGCAAACAGCACGAGCTGCAAATTTACGTTGGCAGAAGAAGCCTGGCTGTTAAGCTAAAGCTGTCAGAAACTGCCACAGCGTTGGTTGGATGCTTGATTTACCTGTCCTGCTAAGAATTAAAAAGACAATGCTTCACAGGGCCTTTCTAAATGCAAGGGTAAATAGTATTTTTGGAAATATTTAGAAATCCTGTATGTTGGAGGCAGTCCCAGCTTCCATCCTAGTAATTTTGCTATCATACATGTGTTTTGTGTGGTCAGTAATTATGTATTTATTAGAGTGGTGGATGCTTTCAGTATAGCTGTTTGCACTGTGGGCATCAAAAAGCACAAATATTTCAGTTCTGAGTTCTGTCTTTAATTCTAGTTACTTGCATGAACTATTTTCGAGACACTGCCTAAGCTATGGGTCAAATTCAGTTGCTAAACCAGCTAATCCTCTCCTACTTCCTGTATAAATGGTTGTTTTCACTCATGTATGCCAGTACTGAGTTGCTTGCAAAAGCAGAAGTGTGTGCTTTCAAGACAATAAAAGGTATTCAACCTATCACTTCTCCTGGTAGTCCACTACTGTGCTAGTTATACTGCATGCTTAGAAAATGCGATACTGGTTTACCCTTTTTTAATAATAAAAATAAATGTTCTTTTTTCCCTAAATGAACCTGTGAATCTATTTTTAGGAGTTGCACATCCATTGTTGCTTAGAGGAGCCTTAGCAGTGGGTAAACAATAAACCTTGACATTTTAAGGGTACATTCCAACTCTTGCCTTGTGGCTCTGTGCTGTGGATCTGGGAGGCAGATCATGTCTCTTGTGCTGGAAGGCAAAGGACTGAAATTTAGGTAGCCCCTGTGAATTTTCTAGGGAAATGATTGTAACTTTGCTGCGGAGATAAAATGTTATATGGACATTATTTCCGTTGCATTGATACTATGGTACCATGAAGAATTAACACTTACTGAAGAGCCAGGTTGGTCACAGGCTGCCTGGCATTTCACCTTGGCAGCTCTGTGTAGCACTGGAGAGGGAGCACTTTGGGTGGGCAGTAGGAGCTGCACATCCACAAAACCATTGCACTGACCCATAAACAAATGACCCTATGTGTTCCTCTCCTTCCTGTCTCTAGGCTGCTTCCAGCATGGCTCTTCAATCTCACTGTCAGTGCTAAAATCTTTTTTATCAATTTGTTTCATACACTTCTTTGTAAGCATGGTGAAATGGTATAGCTTAAAGAAAGCAATAATGCAATAAATTACTGGAAAAGTTTTAAATACAAATAATGTCATTATTACAGCAATTGCTGTTATATTAATATTCCCTGGTTTATTTCTGACTACAGTTTGTATAGTTTGGGAACACTGGGAGGAGATGTCTCTGGCTTTGTGTCATAGGTAAACAATTGTACTATTTTTAATCCCAAACTAAAAGATAATATCGTATCTTTAGGAAAATTTTGTCATATTTTGCAGGACCCCCTTCCTTTTTTGGTAGGATGTACCACATGTATGTTCTCTGCTGTCAGTGTTTCTTTTTGGTAGAATTTCATTATGGTATGTTGGTGCTCATATTTTTGTAAATATATTTAGCTTTCTAATAGTATTTTTTGTCAATTGACTGCAAAGCTCTCACAAGAGAAGGGGATTTGTTTGTGCATGCAGAACTGAGAAGAGATTTGTGACTTGTGTTGGATAGGATTAGTCAAGAGGAGTCTGAAATAAAAAAGTCTGAATTAAATGTTCCTTCTGTTAGGTCATTCTGGCTTTACATGTGTAAGACTTGATAAATTTTGGGTTATTTTTGGCATTGGCATGAGCGGCTAACATTTGTAGATGTAAGAAAGGAAAATAAAAGGTTAATTTGTTCGCCATCTTCCCCTAAGTTTTGAAAATATCTGGTCCTTAGCTTGTCCAGTGCCTCAAGAAGGGAGGGAAGATTTGGGCTTGAGAAAACCAACTGCAACAAAGCCAATTTCCTGCTGCTAACTCCGTGCCCCTGGCAGCCTAAATATTCCTGCCCTTGATTTTTGTTCCTCTCTGGATCATATCCATGAGGAGATTTCATTTCAAAAAGAAACCAAGATTGCAACTGATGTCACCCCTCAGATAAAACTGCACATGTAAAATACTTAAAAAAAACCCCCCTGCCTAGAACCTAACCCTGGAACAAGCTTTGGTTTTTTTGGTTTATTTTAACATGGTAGGAGAAGGCAGCATGTGCTGGCACTCAGGCTGTGAGCGTGCAGCCCCACCAAGGAATCTGTGCAGCCCACAGTGACGCCTGTCCCAGCAGACCCCTGCCAGCAGCTGTCACTGTCACTTGCCAGTTCTTTAAACCTCTTCAAAGGTGGCATAACGTGGCAAAGAGATAACGTGCAGCTTTTTCCTCTAGAGACAGGCTTAAGTTAATATTTCCCCAAAGGCCATTGTTATGGATAAGTGCAGCAAAGTGGAAAAGCTCCGGGTTTCTCTCTGCTCTCCCATCTCCCTTTCCCAGCCGCGTAGGGAAGCTAGGGTTTGAGGCAACTTTCCAATTTCTCAATTTCTGCAGCTTTCATCAGTTACAATCACATGGATTCAACAGGTAATTTAGAAAATATTTGTGATCCATTCCAGGTCACACTGATAGCACATGCCAGCTTTTGTATCCCCCAGTGACCTGAAAGCTGAGTTGTTGGGGTGAAGATTATTTCAGTTCTGAGGGCTGGTACTGAGTCAAGCTGCTTTACTGAGTATGTTTGTCTGGATAAATGGAACCTTCTCCAAGCCCCACATGGCACTCCTCTTCAAAAGTCATTGAGACAACCAAGTCCATCTTAAAAAATCTGACCAAAATGCACCGTGTTGATTGTGTCCTATTGCTCCCTCTTTAGAAGCATCAGATTCCTGTGTTCATTTCTTTGTCAGCAGGTTTCGATCATTTCATCATTGCAGAAGAGTGTCACTGCTGGTATAATTTAATTGTTGGGGGAAAAGCATGTGCATATTGAGAGCTCTTCCAAGGAGAGGTGGAACAGACAGGCCACACTGGAGGTGCCTGCTGGGGACCAGCACAGGGTGGTTATCAAGAACTGCTGCTGAACACACTCCTTCCAGCTTTTTTGTTGTTAGAAGCCTTTTGATGACATTTGGCCTTTGTTCCAGAGGTGTCTCACAGTGGGTTGTGCCTGAACCCCTTGTGCAATGGGCCATTGCAATCTCAGTGAGGAGTCGCTGTTTGCCCACCGTCAAGTCAGATGGGCCTGCTGTACAGAAAAATGCAGACAGGTGTTTCTTTGGAGGAATTCCTCAATGTCATACAACGTTATCCTTTAGCTGGGTTTACAAGCACAGAAACATGTTTCAGAAGCTGTATTTTTAAAAGTGCACTCCACAATTTTGCTTTCACATTACAGTATAAGAAGTTCATGAGGGTTATTTGCAGAGCTGTTGACATGACCCTGCTGTTGAAGCAGCAGCCAGCCCTGCGGAGCCTGTAGGAAAGGTCTGTCACAGTGCAATGCCTAACCCAGATCAACCAGGTAAGGCACTGGCAAACTAAATGTGTTTTACTCGTGCCCAGTCTCAAGAAACCAGAAGTGCTAATGCAAGGGATGCTGACTTATCAAAGGGCTGCAGCTACATGCAAGAGGATTATTTTTGCTAATACATGCTTGGGGTTTGTCAGGCTAATAAGGCTCTGCAACGTCTCTTGTGAATGCACAGAAAAGTTCTGTAGACTTCATATTGCTCCTTCAGTTTGAAATGTGCAGTGTTCATCTTTACAGCTTGGAATTCCTCATTCGTGCTGCTCATCATAATGTTTTAAAAATTTTTCTAAAATTGATTCCTTAAAAGTTTTTGAGATGAATAATCTTCAGGTTCAGCACTGTCATGTATAATCCCATTGAAGCATAAGGAACTATGTATTTATGTAAGAAATAAAACTTCATTCTGTAGTTATTAAAATCTACTTGTACCTTAGAATTAAAATTTTGAAGAATATTTTTTGAAAAAAAGTTTGATTCAAATTAGAATATTTAGATTTCAGATTTTAATACTGTTACTCAGAGACCCACTGGAAATATAGCTTTGGTCAGCTTTCTTATGACAGACACAGAAATTAAGCTGTTATTCCTTAAAATTAAACCCCCAGAGCCCCTTCATTTATGAATTATTGTGCTGCAGATTGTTGATTGAATATATTACACTGAAAGTTTTATCTGCATCTGTCCTTTGTAATTTAATGCCAATAAATTGTAGATAAAATATCCTAGGACGTTTAATGTTTATTTGTGATAATAGTTATGTTTATTCAGCTTGAGGAAACTGGAGGTGAAGTTAAGAGTAAGTACACTTAAAAGGAAGCAAGAAAACAGGTTTTAATTATGATTTAAAATAAAATAAGCAAACAAGTCTAAAATAAAATGATTAAAGGTTGCTGTAGGTTGCTGCAGTGGTACATTAACATACTAAACTATTTAGAGTGTGACACATTTTCCGCATCAGAATTAAACAAATAGCAGCTTGATACATTAAGTAATTTCTGTGACATCTGCTCTGTCAGTTGCCTACGGGCTGGAAAATGAGGTATTATAGCAAAAGATTCACAGATGGATCCAGCAGCTCAGGATTTGCTCCAAGTGTTGGAGGGCTTGGGGATAGTTCTGGATCTCTTGGTACCAGCCATGTTGGTGAGATGCTTTTGGCCCTGCCTTGGTTTAGTACAAGATGTTCAGCTGTGGGCATTGTCACCACTGTCCTGTTTCCCCCACCACAGCCAAAAAATCGGTGAGTGGAACAAAGTGGCCATTTTTGCCGTTTCCAAGAGGAATATCACTTGCTGTGGGAGTATTTTTTCTGTTCTTTATTCCTGAATATTTTTTCCTTTCCTTGGCTGGTGAGTGGGAACTGCCCTGCCAGCTCTTCCCAACATGCTGGGAAGATTACTTCAGACCAGTACTCATGTGATTCGTGTTATTTCTCCAAAGCAAGGTATTATAATGTATCTCTAGGACTTAAAATAAATAAATATTTATATTTTGTATTTTTTAAAAAATACTATAGTATCATCAATTTACTAGAGAGTATACAAGCAGAAACCAAAACCTTATGCTTATCTCTGAGATCTGTAAATTAGGCCATATACATGGACAAGAACATTAAGGGAAAAATCACAAGCAGTGGCATCCATAATCATAAGTTGGAACGGAAATTGGAGCCTCTTTTTTTAACATTTGCATTTTGTTTATGTTGTTCCTACTGGAAAGGAATGAGAAGACTTTCTAGAATGTTAAAAACTTTTAACCTTTTTCTGCAACTATGACAACTAGAACCAAATTAATAAAAAACTGGAGAACAGATTGCTGCACAGTCACATATCTCTGAGGGATGGTACTTAATTTAAAACAACAAGTATTTCAAGGCTGCGATAGAACTTTGAGGCTTAACAATACTTCTTATATTGCAGTCAAAACTCCCAGAGCTCCCATATGGAAGAGTCAGCCAAAATTCACAGTACAGCCAGATTAGCAGTGTTAATCACATTGCCTGTTCTTTACATTGCAAGGAACCTGGGCAGGGTGTAGAGGCTGGAAACTGGATGCCTGTGCAGTAATGCCTGTGATCCTGAGGATATACTGTTAGGTGGGATTGGTATTTATTGTCTCAACAAAATCTCTACTTCGAAGGCAAATTGCAATGTCAAATGTATAACTTCGTAAGCTTCCCTGGTTTCTTTGTATGTTGAGTCTGTGCATAGATTGAAAAACCTTTTGGCTGCTCTGCTTCTGCTGTGAATTTTTTGGTGGTGGGCTCACCAATGTCGCTGTGTATCTAATATTTGTTTGTAGGATCAGTCCTTGGGTTAGGCTGCTGCAAATCTACATATTTGTTGTGACTGATAACACTTTGGGACAATAAATTAATTATGATGTTTATATCTAAAAGAAAGACATTTATTTACCCGTTTAAGCATGAGTGTAATATTAATTTCTATTACTTTAGAATCCAGTGGCCTAAAGCTGTATGTTCAGATGAGAAATGTTGACACCCACCTCGGGGCATTCCAAGTTGTGTGGCAGATCCAACGAGAAGAGTTTTGGTTTGTTGCTTATGATACATGATACTATGATGGAAGATGGCTGTGTAAAAAACCTGGATGGGGAAGATGCTGTGAGTTACACGTGTTCAGCAGCACTGAACACTGGGTCAGCTTTCAAATGATACAAAATATGAGTTTGGAATGCTAATTTTAATCACCCCGCCTTGAATTTGTGTCCTCACTCACCTGTGGTGGTGTTTATGTTAGAGAGGGATTTTAGAGGGAGCTGCTTTGCTGTCATGCCGGGCTCCTGACCCTGGGGAGAAGTGGAGCAGGGCTGTGGACAGGGTGCCTGGATGGGCAGAGGCTGGATGTACAAGGAGGGTCTGCAGGAACCAGGTTCCTTTGGGGGTCTGAGGGAGAGCATCAATGTCTTCGTGTGCCACTGCTGGGCTGGAGAGAGGGGACCCAAGCTCTGCTCAGAGGTGCATGGCAAAAGGACAGGAGTTAACCCCATGGCAGCTTGCAACATGCCAAGTTCTGGTTAGGTACAAGAGGAAAGAAAATTCCCAAGAAGATTGTAAAGCACTGGAGCAGGGAAAGTGGCAGCCTTACATCCTTGGAGGTTTGAGATTTGGACGGGATGAGGCCTGAGCAACCTGATCTAGTGGGATCTGTGCTGAGGAGGAGGCTGGACTAAATGACCTCCAGAGGTGCCTTCCAACCTAAATTATTCTGGTTCTAAATATAGCGTGTGGGAGTGCTAAACTTGACTTTGGCATGATTAAAATTACATTTAAAGCTAAAGCAGGGCAGCAAGACAATGCTTCTGGGACTCCTGTGCAGCACTTCCAAAAAACACAGGCTCACATGTATTTCCAGTGGAAGCTCAGTTATTCTGAAGCACAGTGTTATACCAGAGTTACATGGTGATTTTAAAACCATTGCTATGCCTCAGAGTGTGTGTGGTGCTTGCATGTGCTTTGTAAGAGGTCAGATTTATTTCTACAGGTCACAAACGGAACAGCTGAATGGATTCAAGGCTCCTAACTCCCATTCTGTGACAGATAATTAAAAGATCTAATCTCTTGTACAGCTGACCTGAGAATAAATTTCTAATGGTCTGTGGATTTGCTGCACAGCAGAGTATACAGCTTCTCATTATAATTTAATATGTTGTTAGTACAGCTAGACCAATTTTGAGATAGTGTCTGGATTCAAAGTTGAATCTTGGGACCATTGTTTTCTTTTTGAGTGAATGTAAAATATATAAGAAATTCCTAGATAGGAGAGGTGTAATCTCAGTAGTATAAAACTGTCTGTAAAATGATAGCAAAACATACAGAAAAAAGGGAGCTTTTGTTTAAAGAGAGAGCAATTTGAAGTTTAAAAAAAGCAAACTTTATTTTATTAAATTTTCTAATTATGTCCATATGTCATCATACAACCAGTAAATGGATTGGTATGTGCCAGAGTTGAGGTTTAGCATATAAGTATTAAGGCTTTTGTTGAGTAGGTCTGAGTGTGTTTGAAAGGTTTTGGATTAGTGCTTTAAATAAAATTAATTAAATCTTACTGTGTGAGTAGAATAATAAACTTTAAAGTGATTGTTACAATTCTACCTTTGTACAAATGTAATCTCACTGGCTGAAAAGAGAACATTCAAAAAGAATGGAAAACTCCATCTCAGTAGGTTTCAGAGTGATAATAATGAGTTTGTTTTCTGTCTTTTTCCAGTTTCTGGTAATTATTAGCAAACCAAATATGGAACTGGGGAATCTGTCAGTCTGCTGGAGCATCTTTGGGGCCAGCTGCTATAGGGCTGTAGAGCTGGACACTCAGGCTGTCTGGAGGACAAAGAGATGACTTCTAGCACTTTTCCTTTACCCTAACTTGATGCTAAGTGGAACTCACAGCTGAAATTAACCTAATCAATTTGTAAATAAGTGTTGATTACTTCTGTATGCATATAACCACCCTAGCAGACTGTCAGTAATGGCACTGAAGGCAGGAATTAGATGGCAGATTTGAAAAGAAGTTAAATAGAGGTTTAAAAGGAGCAAATTGTGAAGTGCAGCAGAAAATATTCTTGACCTAGAGGTGCAGGGATTCTGCAGCTTTCTCAAGAACCATACTGAATGGTCTTGTGTTAATGGTGTATTTCTAAATCAAGATAATAATATTAATGTGTATAGAAAACCTCCATGACACTATCTTGACAAAAGAATATTTATCAAAAAGTCCTAATTGTTTTCGATGACAATTGTAGAATGACACAGCATTACACATTTTTTTTTTCAAATGGTTAGCTGGTCTTTGGACTTTTTATTATTTTGGTTAAGAGGAAGAATTGACAGCAGGTATTCCTTGCAAAAATTGCATTTTATCAAGAAAATAATATGAAGAAAGGCCTATTTTGTATGAATAGCAGAGCCCAAGATCAGGCAGAGATCTGCTATTCTCAGCTCTAGAGAACCTGTTGTTGTTCTCCTACTATTGAAAATAGTAGTTGGTGGGGTTTGCATTTCCCCTGGTCCTTTTTTTTCCTCAGTACCACATCTGTATTGGCCAGCAGTTCCCAGGTATTTGTGTGCAGGGGTTTTCTATTGTTTTACAAATCTTCACCTAAACGAGGCAGCTTTGTTCTTTTTACTTTGTTTTTCTTCTTCCTTTGTTCTTCACTTAGTCTGTAAAGTCTTGATAGGAGTCTGCATTAAAGATACATTTTGCACATGTATTTAATATTTGGTTATATCCTGAACTTGCATAATCAGCATCTGGAAGTAAGAGTTTGTAACATTTTGATAATAAGCAGAAAGAGAATTTCTTCTTCCAGTGCCTAATTTTAAAGGTAGAAATTAGAGATGTTTCATTTTTATTACGCAATACCACACATTGTTAATTTTCGCCCAAGAGAAATGCTTAAACCATTAAATATTATATCTATGCTTTGAATAAAATATATTTGCACATTGTATCATATTCTCACTGAGTGATTTTGTTTGGGAGTTACTAACTCTTCTGATAAAATTTGCATTGCTATTGGCAGTAGCATTTCAGGAAACTCCAGCAAACAATG
This sequence comes from Cyanoderma ruficeps, assembly GCA_008694505.1. Classification (NCBI taxonomy): domain Eukaryota; kingdom Metazoa; phylum Chordata; class Aves; order Passeriformes; family Timaliidae; genus Cyanoderma; species Cyanoderma ruficeps. The sequence goes on along the minus strand of VZDJ01007747.1, from coordinate 36,715,032 downwards.
GAAGGCTGAAGTGTTACCTGATCTCTCTATTTGTATAAAGCTCATGTTTACATAGAGGGAAGAACTGAAAACTTGTTCCTTTGAAGATTACAGCTGTCGTTGGAAAAGATTCCATGTTAGTCTTACTCACAGTGGTGTGGAAATATGAAGGTGCCTAAAAGTGTTGTTGTTACCAACTCAGGGGTGCAGTGCAAGGCATTAAAACCTGTCTGCCCTGGGCTCCAGCAGGGTGTCAGACAGGGAACCTGTGACATCATGGGGGTCATCAAGCTTGTGTGGCTTGGAGCATAAGTGGAAGTCGTTGTTCTGTGCCAGACTGAAATTCAGACCAGAGTTTTCAACTCTGTTTCAGCTCAGCGTTGGAAGAGGGACTTAAATTGAGACAGCAGAATTTGTAATGCTTAGTGATACAGCAAACGTTACTAATGGAGTCACTTAAAGAGTTGGGACTGATTTGTGATTGACAGTATGAAAAATGTTGTCACAATGACTGAATCTGGAAGCTAGGTAGAATTAAGGACTTCTGCAAGTCATGGTGGCTAATTCAGGGTTTCCTGCTTTTGTTACCTAAGGTCTCATTGGTTGGGTGAGCTAGTTGGTGGTCAGTAGAGAGAAGCATTTCCACAAGATGTCACGTTTTCCACAGCCCCAGTGACAGCTGTAGCTAAAATTATTACATAGGTAAGGATTGGATTGCATTAAGGGATTGTTCCTAGTTCTCTGCTTATTTAACGCGTTAGCCCTTACTATGTCCTTTTCCTCGCTCTTATGTAAGAAACTGTATTGCTGAGATAATTCAATGGCATCGTATAATTTTTTCATACCCCGAGGAACCCATCAGTCTTTTCAAGGAGTTGCATATTGTGCTTTGAATATGAAATTAATAATCAAGCTTCTAGCTTGATCAGTGTGACTTTATTAGACTATGTTTTTCTCAGGTACCTCGCTCAGTGCTACAATCACATCTATATTTTAAGAGAGCACCTCAAAAATCAAAATAACTTTTTGAAATTCAGGCTGGTTTCTACAGAAACACTATTAAAATGAAGAAGTTTTAAAGTCCAGACAATGATAGTGCTTAGCAGTGCAGAAAAACAAGTCATACAGGAGAGAATGTTGATTTCATTCATTACAAAGCAGAATTGTCCTTCTTTAATTCAGTGAGAGCAGGGCTGCCACTCCAAATGATAGAGAGAAGTGGGATGTGATAGAAAGGGTATTTACCATGTGAGTCATCATTTACTTTAGGAGTATTTGAACTGGGAGGAGATTTATCTTTGTTTATCTTCTGTTTTGGAAATAAATGCTGGAAATATGCTGCGGTAGCATGGATCACTTGTTCTTTCTGTGTGTTGCATTAAACTAAAGTTTGGTTTCTCTGTAATTAAAACTGTCATTTTTCTGTGATGCTCTGGGAGTAGAGCAGTGCCAGACTGTGTTCTGGTGCTCCTTTGGTACATGGTCAGCAGTGGGGAAGGATGAGCAGAGCTCCCAGGTGTTGCAGCCCTGGGAGACAGTAAGGGAGACTCACTTCCTCCAGCAGTGTGGTGGAAGGAATGTCTGAAGAAACTATGTGCCCAGGAGAAGGTAGATGTCCAGGAGAGGGATTGAAGCTGGGAGAAGGAGATATTAAGGGCAGTCAGGGAGGAGCATTTGTGGAAAAATAGAGCTAAATGAGAAGTAAATGGACCTGGTTGCAAGTAGATTGACCTATCGATTGGCTATTGAGTATTGACCTGCTCTGGATGAGCCCAACGCCTCATGGCCGTAGCTTGTTCTCTGGTCTTAAACTGTGGGTTTGGTTTGGTTGCATGTGCTTATTGGATGCTTGCTGGCTGTGTGTGGACACATCCCTGCACCCCATGGTCCCCCAGATTTGGCTATGCATACTTTGTCCTGCTCCTACATAAAGCAAACTGCCTGAAGAGCAGCCCTCAGTGCGAACTTGTATGTAAGCGACCATCCGGTGTGGGGAAGTGGAAGGGAGCCTCAAGGGCTTGAGGTGGGAGGACTGTGAGTGCAAAGAGCCTCAGAGCCAGGCAGTCAGCAAGAAGGGGATGTGCCAGAACGTGTTGTGGCAAGAGCTGGGTCCTTGAACAGCTGTGTCCCTGATGGCCCGACAGCCCAAGTCTGGCTTTGGCAGCATGTAGGTCAAGGGACAGTCCTGCGTCACTGCCGTCTTAGTAGGCTGTTATTAAAGGCTCGAATTGGTAGGATTATTGGCAATTGGAGCAGCTTGCAGCCAGATGAAACTCCTGGTTTCCTTGCCCTTGTGAGGAGGAGGAGTGACCTACATCTGCCCAGGGGGCTGTCGAGCTCCACATTGCAGTGACTTGCTAGGCTTTTCTCCGTTAGGGACAAAGATAAAGGCTTCTCTTGAGACAGAGGGAAATAATGGTTCTTGGTGCTCACCAGACCTTGGCTGCAATTTTAGATTAATTGTATGCTTTGTGTAGAATATTAATTAACCAGGAATTAACCAGGTTCAGAGGCTGGATGGGGAATAGTGTGATTCAGGATCTCCTGACCACACTACTGTTCACTTGACACAATAAAGATACTTCATGTTTCAGCCCTGTTGAAATCGGGAAAGAGGTTAGTGTGGAATTTGGCATTGGATTTTTATCTGTCCTTCACTGAATTGCATTTCTGTAGATTACCTGGGAAAAATGCTGTAAAATGTCTTTCTTTTTATAAATATGATTTTGTCAGATGATGTTGCTGCTTCCTCTTCTGTCTGTAAAAGTTGACTATAAATCTTCAGAACAAAATATTTATTTTTAACTGAAACTCATTTGCATTCTGAATGAGGTGGTGGTTCGCAAATTAAGCAACTCAAAACTTGGTCTAAAAACATGTTGTATAGATACCTCAAAAATGTTCCTGTTGGTAATAGAACTGTTAGTTGCAGAACTGTGCAAGAAGTAGCACTGTAGCTGAGGGCTCTGGGGTTGTGTTTGTGTGAATGTAACACATTTCTGCTATGAATGCTGTGTCGAGAGATAATTGATCGCAGAAATTGTGTAGCCTGAATGTGAAAAGGGAGGCAACGTGCTGGTTTGTCTGATGGGGATGAGGCAGAATTAGATTTCTATGGATGCAACTGAATCTAAGAAGAAATTCCTACACTGTGACAAATTAACCAAAGATAACTAATTTGCACTGTGTGAGGTAGTATGACTTCAGCACCAGAACTTAAGTAACATCAATATCTGATATTTGAATTAACTCTATGATTGCAATACAAGAGCTAATCCCTTTCTAATGCCAAATTAAGCAGAGCAAATAAAAGCAGGAGTTCAGTTTTATATTTCAAAGTAATAATTTTAGACATTTTTAATGCTGTAGACTGCAACATAAAAAGGAAAGAGCCTTTGCAAAGGTTATTAATTGTAACCCTTCTAGAAACATATTTCATATAGTGTTAGTGGAAAGTTAGTAAATTATATTAATGATTGGGGGTGATATCTTGTGACTTGGCTAGCAAAATGAACTATTGCTTTCTATATTATTTTATCTTGCTTTTGCTTTTTGGTGTTGCTGTAACAAACAGGCATCGTTGTTATTATTGCTCTGTTTGTACCAGGGAATGGAAAGACAAATGAGCCGTGGAAATTCCTTCTACGCTGTCTACACTGTTTTTCCCCAGTTGCAAACATTTGCTCATTTCCAAGCCAGGGAATGTACTTTTCCCCCTCCCCCATTTGAGGATACCGATGGAGCAGATGCCAGTGTGAAGAGTGATGCAGAGCAGGGGTGCACCCAGCAGGTGCTACAGACCTGGGGGCAGGAAATAGCACCACAGTGACAGTTTCTGGCATTGGGTCACAGCTCTCCAAAAAAGAATGCCCTAAAGATGAAGGGACTGGCAGGAATATGGTTTAGGTGACTGGTGGAGGTGCTAGAAGTGATCACCAGGCAGCCAGGGCGGTGCAGAACAGTAATAGATATACAGTCCAGTGATTTTTTTTTAAGTTGATTCTTAAGACTTTGGAGCTGCTTACGGTGGAACTGAGCAATAAAGAATATCCAATAATTTAAACACACTCCAAGAAAAAAAATCTGCTTTGTTTCTTGGAATTAAAGTGAGCTCAGAAACATAATTGGATTTCAGATGTTACTGATGGGAAATTGTAACCTCAGGCAAGCAGGGGAAAGGCTGAACTTTCTGGTTGTGATGAGCCAACTGCTAAGATCAAAACTTGACAGAATTCAGAAATGAATGCTGATGAAAGTCTTCAACCCAGATCAATAATGGTTTTACTGGTGGACTTTACTGGGAGCAGGGTTAAGTGTAACAGCATCACATTTCCAGTGATGACTTCTTTTTTACTTTCAAAACAGCACTCCCTGTTGTTGACAAATTCCTCAGTGATCATCAACCAAAATGAATGTATTTAAGTAGGATTTGGATCTGACCTGCTGCTTTGCAGCTACATCCCTTCACAGAGAATGGGATTTGGAAAGCAGACAGAAAAATGTTCTCTGGCGTGGTCACTGTGGGCTGAAGGCGAGGATTAAAGCGCTGGGAGTTGTGCGTGTGTGTGCAGGACACAGAGTGCTGCAGAAGAGGATGTGTCTGAAATCCCCACTCTCCTCTTGGGGCAGATTTCTTTTTCCGGGCTCTTCACTTGGGATTTGCAGTCCAAATCCTAGATATGATTTTCAGTGTCTCTTTGTCCTTTGCAAACCCGAGCAGATCTATCTGTGCAAACACCAGGGTGGGACTTGTAGCTGCTTGAGCCTCTGAGGAAGAGGAATTCATACCATGGTTCCCTGTTGGATCTACTGGTATAAAACTCATCTTGCCACTTGTTCAGGTGGCCCCAATCTGAAGATGATAGTCATTTTTTTTTGCACAGGGTGGTCTCTGCATAGCCGTCTCCAAACTGTCCTGGTCATGCCATCACCATAGCTGGGCTGAGCTGCAGGGTTTGTGGAAAGGCATCCCAGGCTTGTGGGATGAGTGTGTCCAACAAATGTGACAAGGATTCAGAAAGGTCTCTGTGGTCACAGAGTGGTTGTTTCTTGGAAAACAAGGAAGGTTAGTCTGCAATAGGAAACTTCTCAGATCTGCTGGGTGGCACCGAGTAAAGCACTCGGTACTCACACTCACAAAGGACACAAGCTACAACAGCTGTTCCCACTACATGTGGAAGCCAAAGGTGCTTTCCCACAGTCAGCCGTGGTCAGCTGGGAAATGGGAAGTGAAAAATCAGCTTGCCCTGCCTTTGGATGTATCAAGGAGAGGTTTCCAGTCTTGCAGCTTTGCACTTATGTGTGTGGCATTTCAGGCACATGAGTTCTCTTAGACATAGACCCAGACTTCTTAACTCTCAAAATGTCCCATTTTGGAGGAGATGATGGGAGTGGGGTGTATGCATTTTTTAAATTTTTTTTTTGTAAGAAACGTTTAAAGTTAAATTTATTGTTTCTAATTAAAACACATGAGAGGTTGAATCTTTTTTTTTTTCTGAATAGCACCCAACCCACATCACCATTTGATAATTCTGTATGATAGGTAGCTGGTGATTGCAGAATTATGGCAGTGTCTGTGTAACTTTTCAGAATAGAGCAATGCAATAAAGATCTTTTAAGTCTGTCTTATTCTTTAGGTAATACTTCTGTTTACTCTTCATTCTTTAGGTAATACTTCTGTTTACTCTTCATTTAAGCACTTGAAATTTTCATTGAACAAAAATCCAGACAATTTAAATGGTAATTTTATATATAAAACAGTGATAAATTAAAATTTAGTAATCTCTTTCTCTCTTTGTGTGCATATAGCATCAGCCCACACAGAAGAATCCTCCCTTAAAAACGTTCTCCATGCATTGATTTAGTCCCACAAGAATTACCCAAAAATTATCTTGGCGTCTTTGCAGTGCCTGTCATCTATCTTGCACACTCACAATCCTCTAAATTCCAAATTCACATTGTAGTTTAAATCCTCCATTTCCAGTATTCAATGTTATAAGTGTGTTTTTCTAAGTCTCATGCCTACCACGTGCAATTTTTGGCCATAGCAACTGACGTTTATTGCCTCATTCTGCTTCTTTGATTTCCCTCCCATAAAATGCTGGGCTCGGATTCTAGTTTTTTCCTGGGTGGTTCTTGTTACAGTACCTTTTCTGTTGCAGCCAGGATCTCTTCCCTTAATACAATACATCCCCATTATCCGAGCTCACCACTGGGTATACAGTTTCCCTCTTGCTTTCTGAAGTCCTTTCTGTGGAGAGTCCCTTGTAGTGCCTGATCTTTTAGAAACAAATACCTTTTGTTAATTGCCTGCCTTATCCTTATTAAATGACAGGTTTTCTCTGAGCTAAATTGTAGCCTATGACCTCTACTTAACATATCTTTCCTTATCTGATGTCTGCTTCATTTTACTGGCAATCCCTCTGAGTTTCATAAGGCCAGCAGAGTCCCTGTGTGGCCGGTTCATTGCTGAGGGTGTGTGACCTGAAGGACTGTCACCGTGGCCCTCATTGTCTCTCTGCTACTAACCAGACCCTATCCCTTTATCCTCTGACCTGGGTCACTTTGCAGACTGCATTCTGGATGTGCTCTCACCTCTCGATGGGGCAGTGCTTTGTTTTTTCAGTTCTCTCAGTCTTATTTTCTTGCTTATTTTTAGGTTTGATACACCACTGTTTCCCATTATAAAATCTCTGCTAAAGGCTTTGTAGGGTTTATGTTTGATTTCTGCTCACTATTTTGGGTGCACAGTTTTCTGAAGAGTGGTGCTTTCATTCTAGTTGGGGGTGCACAGGGGGTTAGTGCCTGCTTTGGTCTCGATCTAGGTCTGCCATAGGGAGGTCTCCCTTGGAAAAAAGGAGCTGGGAGTGGGAGAAGTTCTGCTTTTATTCATCCAGCTTGCTGGCCAGCAGTCAAGGGCTGTCATCATGGATTTCAGGGCTGAAGGAAGCTCTTTATTCCCAAGAGATAGCAAGGAGCAGAGCAGGACTCATGACCCGGTTACCTCTGGAGCAAACACAGCTGCCTGCTCTCTGTCAGAGCTCACAGTGGATCCTCAGCCTGATTTTTCCTGCTTCATAAAGATGCAGGATTCACAGAATCACAGAGTGGCTGAGGTTGGAAGGGGCCTCTGGAGTTCATCTAGTCCAAGCTCCCTGCTGAAGGAGGTTCTTTAATTCAGTGCCTTGTACAAGAGCCCACTGTCTCTGACCTGCTTGTATGTGTTTCCATTAAAGATGATCGTGCACGTGGCTCGTTGCTGTGCAGTTAATCAGAAGTGTTATTTCATGGACTTGAGTATGTAGGTGTTTGAGAGCCAGAAGTTTAAACTCAGGCTGTTTCTGAGCAGGACAGGTTTTGGTGGCATGCATCAGGTCGCTGAGGGCAGAGTTGGGTGGTTTTGCAAGTCCATTCCCAGCAGAAATGGGATTCATGCAAGAGAGGCTGGGCAGAAAGTTGGAAGACATGAGTTTAGTTGTAGTGGCACCATTTACTGAATTCATTTGCCCTTTTCCTGCTCATTTTCACTTCTGCCATGGGTTTGTCCTTTTTTGTTTCTGTCATGAGTGCTTGGGGACATGGGCCATTCAGCTGTAGTTCCAGCTTCAGACACAGCTGTTAGGAATATAGCAGTTCAATTAATAAATTTTGATAATTAGAAATAAACATTAATACTTAATTTTATTTTTATCCTAGTGATAAAATATTACCAAAATCTGTATCAATATATAAAGAGAGGTTTTTAAATTTTATTGTATTTTTTATATAATAGACTATCCTGAGTTGGAAAGGAGACATAAGGGTTCTCAAAGTTCCAAGTCTTAGCCCTGCACAGCACCATCCCCAGGAGTCACACTGTGTGCCCCAGAGCATTGTCCAAATACTTCTTGAGCTTTGTCAGGTTTGGTGCTGTGATCCCTTTCCTGGGAGCCTGTTCCAGTGCCCAACCACCCCCTGGTGAAGAATCTTTCTCTAATATCAAACCTAAACCTCCCCTGACATAACTGCAGGCCGTTCTCTTGGGTCCTGTCACTGTCACCACAGAGAAGAGAGCAGTGTTTCTCTTTCTTTGTGATTGTATTATCCCCAGTAGAAAATCCAAATTATCACTAACCTGGATCAAAACTACCAAAAGGAAAAATAACACGAAGCAGCACTGCAACCAGTTTTAGCAACTTAGAAGAAAATNAAAAAAAAAAAAAAAAAAAAAAAAAAAAAAGGAAATATGATGATTTCTTGTATTTTCTGGCATTTTCAATGTAAAATTCATTAATTAGAGATTATTTATGAAAATTTAATCTCTTAATCTGTACTGAGACTGGACTCTACAATCCCCACTTGCTGTTGAACAGACATATATACAATTGGGTAGAAACTTGAGCAACTTAAAGTCCAGGAACATAGTTCTATAAAATCATAAAGGCTTCTGTGTTGGAAGTGACCCATGGGGATTGTGGAGTCCAACTCCTGACTCGTCACAGGGCAACCTAAAATTTAAATCAATGTGCCAATCCCAAGCAACGTGAGAGTTGCTGCAAACTAACAGGTACATAACTGTTATATATTGCAAAGTCCCTGAATCCCAGGTGGTGTTATAACTCTGATTTTTAAAAAAGTTCTTTGTTAAAAAAATACTTCCATATTTTATAGTGAAAAACAAACTCTGTGTTCTTCTACATTTATTAAATAATCATTCCAAAACATTTTTCAGAGGCAAACTGTGGAAAAAGCTCGAAATGGGCCTAGTGAAGTGCTGTGAAGAACAGGAAGAACAGGAACAGGGTTAGACTATGTACTGTCACCTTCCTAGAGTCATAGAATCCTATTGGAATATCTCAAACTGGAAGTCATCAAGTCTAATTCATTGTTCATTGCAGGAACTACCTAAAACTAAACTATAACCAGTCCAGTTACTACTGACATTCACTTTAGCTTACACTGGGGAAGAGGGCAGTGAGTACAGGAAAAAAGCATGAGTTATTTAGGAATGGCTCTGAAATCTTTTTAAAATGTCCTTTATAACTCATGGTACCACAGGTTATAAGGATTTTGCAGACAACTAATCCATTTCAGAGTGGCCTAAATTCAATGCTGTCTGGTTGCTGTTTGCAAAGATGTTGGTGATGACATTGACCTGGGTAATGTAACCTTAGAAAAAGCAAACCTGAAACAGAGGATGGGCAAGAGCACTGCTGTGGCTACCAGGACTTCACTTGAGATTTTGAGAGGAGCCAAGTGTCCTGTCTTTTTCTGTAGCAAGGGCAGTGTGCTGTTATTACTGTTGAAACAGTGGAGCTACGGGTGTTTGGTCTGTGTTGATTTGAGAAATCAGGTTGAAGCTACACAGTTTTCTGGATCATTTGCAGCAGGAGGTCTCTGATCTCTCGCCTGTGCTGCTGCCACTGCTGTCCCTTGTCACGCTCCCCCGAGCCAGCCCATCATGCTGATGAAGTGCAGTGGCCTCGTGCTTTGTGCCTGTGAAGCCCATGAGTGGTGATGGAGTTTCTCAGAAACACCACAAAAACCCTCAGAGCTCCTCGAGTGTGATTTCTCCTTTGCTGTAGCCGAGTGGTGAGACTGCAGGGAAGGCTCAGGGATCACACCTCAAATTGTAAATACAAATCAGTGCACTGTGTGACTGCATTACAATCATACAACGTTAAAATCAAGTTACCAAGCATTTAGCCTTGGAAGCCTGGCAAGCAGAGGGAAAGGCTCTGTGAGTGAAAGCCCTTTCACTTTTCTTGCCTATTAATTTACGTGCCTTGAGAGTGTTGCCATTTAGCAAAGTGCCTTTTGTGTTTCTGCCAAGCTGAAGTAGCTGCTGGGAAAAACTAAGTAGGCCAAAATCCTGCAAATATCTGGAGAGCTCAGCCAGGTTGGCTGATGGTGGTCCAAAAGAGTGTGAGGATGGATTTGGCTTCACGCAGGCAACACAACAATATTGAACAAAATAAAAAGCTGACATTAGAATTTCATGTTAAAAGGCAGTTGCTGCAAGATAATGCTCTTTTTTTAAAATTGAGTAGTTCATAATTTTGATTCTGTATAGAACCTGGGATCTTCAGATCTGTGCTCTGAGTCTCAGGCCATGCCAGCTGAGGGCTATTTAAAGGTATAGACCATGTCTGGCATGACCCAGGGCAGTGGTGTACTCACCATATAGACTTCTGAAGTCAGTCCTTATAGAAATGCTTGTTCTGTTCCCATGTAGTGCTTTAAATAACTCAATACATCACTGTTATTCCAGTGATACACATTCCAACTCCATATGAGCAATCGGGAGAGATTTTTGGCTGCCAGGTATCGATTGCACAGTGAGAGCATCTCGCTGCTTGCTTCATCTCCTTCTGCCATCAGTGCTGTGCCCTCCTGCACCAGGGGGAAAGGACCACTGTGTTTTGGGGATATCTAAAGGGGTTTCCCTGCTACCTCAGCCTGTATTTCTAACTTATGACAAGGAGTTTGCAGGTTTTAGTTCTTTTAGCCCTTCTCCCCAGGTGCCCAGCACCGCCCTGAAGCGCTCTGGTGTCACCTGATGCAAAGACACCCCTTGCTGGCACGTCCCCGTATCCGGTCCCTCCGGGGCCCTGCCAGAGGTGCCACCCCCCATGGACGTGACAATATTTCGGCTTCTGTCGGGCGCTATTTTTACACGGTGGTGACGGCGGGGTTGGCTGTGCTCCCGCCTGTGCGTGGGTGCCGCAGGAGTCATCTGACCCGGGCTGTGTTGGGGTGGCAGCGCTGGCACACTGCGGGTCCCGCTCCCCACGGCAGCGGCCACAAACAGCAGTGCTCCTGGGGGAATTTCCCCTCTGGAGGGGAATTAATGCAGGAATGCCCGAAGATACAGGTACAGTGTGATGACTCCACATTTTGGTCAGCCTAGACCTGAAATGACTCGTTTTTCATCTGGGGCTGTGGTAACTAAACCACTGATGGTGTCATGACAATAGCAACTCTGTGTTTATGTGGAAATATAGCCGAGTGGGGAAAGATGGTTAAACATTTATTGTAAATTATGCTTTGTGTTCTTTTAATTATATGGATGATGATTTGGAAATGATAATGATTCTGGTAGTTAGCTGGCAGCTCAATTTGAAAACTTTCCTCATTTTTTTAAATTGAAATTGACTTCAGAGTTTATATTAGTCTATAATGAGAAAAAGCCCCTATTTCTTTATGCGGATATCTTGGAGTGTTGTTTCTATATCCTATCTCATTGCAATCTAGCTAAACCTGTACAAAAATAGCCTTTACCATGTTGCAGTAGCTGTTACTCAAACTTATGAGAGATTTTTATGAGCTGTGTTTGAATTTGGTAAATATTTTATTATAATAATGAGGGCAGGAGGTTAGCTTGTGCAGGGTTTGTTTATGTGATGTGAGTTTAGCACAGAGCATATGGTGAGATTGGAAACTCCTGTGTGAATACTCGAGCTGTGTTGCACCTCTTGTGCATGGTTTATTCACATCCTGCCAGATAACACCACTCTTTTGTCTCTGGTCCCATAGACTCTGTAATTGGTGGTAAAAGCAGAGTTCACCTCTGTTGTGCCGTGGGTCTGTGTGCCCTGTGTCTGCTGTGGGTTTCTGTTTTGATAATGATGAGTAGGAAGTGCTGGAAAAGGAATGCCTTGGAAAGGCACTGTTGGAGTGGTTGCTTATATGTAGCAGAAGCAGGTGAACATTTCAAAAAGGAACACAGTTCTTGAAGCATTTTACTTTGTACTTTTGGACAATGTGAAAGAATTAAATTGAGACGTATTGACGTAGAGATTTATCGACTTTGGTGAATATTTTCTCTTATAATACAGGAACTAAGGAGAGAAGTAACAGTGCTTTGGGGTAGGAGCCACTGCAGAGGTCTTGGAAAGAGCAGTGAGCACTTCTGGGGGGTGCCCAAACCCTCTTGGTGCAGAAAAGCACTATTGGGAAAGGTAGTGAGTTTGTGTGCTGGCCTGGGGACACTTCAGCCCTCTCTGTGGCCAGCTGGAGGGCTCGAGGGACCGTGTAATATGGACACGTACAACAAAACTTCTTTCCATTTATCCTCCTGATCTTCTGGTTTCTTATGAGATATACAGAAGAACAGGGCATTGTAGTGAGAAGGCACCATAAAGCAGGAAAACACATTTGTAAAGTTATTTAACACAAGGGGCTAATTGAGAAATAGGGTAAACCAGGTTATCCCCCGCTATTTAATATTCTGTTCCAGAACATCTGATGCATCCACTCCTTAGGCAGGGCTGGTGCCAGGGCATTGCTCTTCCCCACTGCCGAGTGGGGTTGACAGGATGGATGGGAAGAGCTTGTGGCGTTCCTGTTACACAATTACTCTTTTTTTCTCATCTTTTTGTGCAAAGGACCAATGGGGTCTCGGGCCACTACAAGGCTCCATAATGAATCACCGGCTCTTAGGAAAAAACCCAAAACAACCCCCTTATTTAAATTGAATGTACAGCTGATATCCTTATAGTTCTCTGATCACTGCATGTGTTACTATATTATGTATTTCTGTGTTATCCTCATGTCACACAGCTCCTCATCACTGGATTTTAAACACAGACTCAAGACAGGAGGAGAGCAGGGGCCAGCTCTACAGTGGGAATAATGCTCCACTGGGATATTTAGAGGCACTTAAATGCTCCGTTCCTTATTTTCATCTGAATGTTTTTAAATTCAGCCCTGAGCATTTTGACTCAGTTGACACAAGAAGGGTTTGTTAAAACAATGATTAAACTCCAATCTCTAATTCCAGCAGTGCTTGTGTGCATTTCCTTTAATCCTGCTCCAGGAAGATTGCAAATTTAATTCCCCTCTGGGCTCCTGTGAACCTCACCCTCCCCAAATCACTTGATACAGCCTGTCAGCAATCAATAATTCTGTCCTGTTTCTCAAATACTTAGTAAGTAAATGACATTTGGGTCTCATATTTGTTTATTTTGATTTTCAGTAACCACCTCTAGCTATAGAGATGAAAGGTTTCAGTGTCAACACAAAGACAATTTGCTGGTAATTCCTTCATGCAGAATAATATCCCTTACCAATGCTGTGTGGTTTTGGTTCAGAGTTGGAATGTAGCCTTTGCCTTTGTTGAAAAAGCTGAACATTATTATGAACTAAACAGCTGATAATTATAGTTTAAAATATTGATGTCTAATATTTTTTCCCCTCAAAAATACATTTTCATCTCATGAAGCAAAAGGTTGTGGATTTATAGAGGAGCCTGTAGTGCTGATAGTTGCTAAAGAAAATTGTATCTTTTCTGCTGGTGGAGGGTGCAGGCCAGCCATATGGTATTTGTATGAGCCTGAAATGAAAGGCCTGCACTTTTTTAACCTGACCTCCAGAACACAACAAAAAAAAGCCCCAGGACAACCCACAAAAAGGACAGGGAAGGTGCCCCACACCCCCCAGGTGCTTTGTTTTTCTTTTCATTGTTGTCTTTAGGCTCTGGTTCTGCACTATCCTTCTAGGAACCTTGGTGAGGAATTACCGCTTTCCCTGCATTGAGAAGTAATCGGGGGGATTGCAAATATTAGGAATTAAATTTCTTTTCACATGACTCTTGTCTCTCCAATCAAATTGCACCTTTCTTTAGATCACAGTGTTCTTTAAAATGTCTGCATCACAGAAGGACAGGTTGGATGGGGCTTTGAGCAGCATATTCCTGTGAATGCAGGAAGGTTGGAACTAGGTGACCTTTAAAGTCCTTTCCAACCCAAATCATTCAAGGATTCTGAGATTATTATATCAAATTGTGTCATTTGGCCCTTTATCATTTTGGGCTTCATTAATCACCAAGAGCAGTAAATCTATTAAACTGGTGTTTTAGCACAGAATTAAATAATGTGGTGCAAATGAGTTATGTGGCCTTAATTATGTCTGTATAGTAAACAAAGAAGGTGGAAGTCTTTATCATTAAACTTTATAGTTCAGATTTGATTCCAGATTAAATGTGCATTCTTAAGCATGACACTTCTTAATTTTCAGCACTTGATTTCCAAACTCGGAAATGGCTTCTGTAAGTTCCTGTGCAGAGTTGAAACAAAACACAACAAACTGGGAAAATCGTTAGGGCTGTGTCAAATTTTGCAGTTTCTGGACATGTTTCTTCATCAGGTCTGTAATCTGCCATGAAGATTTCTCATTTATCTCTTGGAGAGCCTGATAGCAAAGGAGTTTGTCATCTTCTGCATAGACCAATCCCAGACTGGATCTTTTGCCGAGAGTTTGGTTTCCCTCGGCAGTTTGCTCGCAGCAGAATGAAGGTGACATTTTCTATCCCAGGCTCCTCAGCAGAGCACGACCAGGGACTTGTGAATCCTCTCCCTTCTGTCAGTGCCATCAGCTTGTCTTGTGCTGTTTCCAAAGCATTCCTGTCTCACCCAAATCTGTTCCTTATCTCTGACACCTTATCCCAGTTCCCATGGCTGGTAAATCCTTAGTCCAATGCCAAAGGAGCTGGGCTTAGTCAAAGGGATGGGTTTTTTACCACAAGCTGTGGATTTTCATGGATCTAGTGTACCTGTCACAGTGTTCATTGAGATAAGGCTGCAGCCTTTGGACCAAATACTTCCAAAAGCAGGTGCTCTGCTTTCTTTTTATTGTTGAAAACCAATATATTATATACTAACCTTTTTCCCCCTTTACAAAAAACTTAAATATTTTGTCTGAAATTTTCCCTGAGGAAATGAGTTTGAGATCATCAAATGTGAATAATCTTCACGTAAATGGTTAAAGTTTGGCAAAGCTCTCAGGCAAATATCGTGATTCTTTGGGATGGTCCTGTGTAGGGCCAAGAGTTGGACTTGATGATCTCTATCAGTCCCTTCCATCTCAGCATATTCTGTGAATCTGCAACAGTTGTAAGCACACTGAAAACATCACTTGACAGCAGCCATAAGATGTGTAATGCAGCTTTAATAATAAGCAGTGCCACTGTCCCTCCTCCCCTGTGGTACATGCAGCAAGTGCATGTCTAGAGTAAGCTGTATAGAAGGGAGTCTGAGGAGTTTATTGTATTTGAACATTCTTCAGAAAACTGTTGCTGGTTAAGGTGCCCTACTTGGTCCAGAACTAAGCAGAATTATCTACTGTGTAGCCTGGTGGAGACAGGCTGAGTCTTGACATCAGAGATGTGTGAGCACTGGGCAGTTGGCAAGAATATTGGCAGCAACGTCCCCAGCAGACAAGGCTCACACAAAGAAGTCCTGTGGAAACTGCTCCTTCATTCCTTGCCAGTTTATATCCTTGTCAAGAGGTGAGTGCAGTCAGTTCCTATTAGGGTTTAAGGATTCATGAGGATACATCTGCTGGAGCAGAGAGAAAGGCAAATTTAGAGAATCAGGTATTCAGTTGTATTTTGGTTTAGAAAAAGTAACTTAAAGTTAAGAAGGAAATTTCTGCAAATTAGGATATAATGGGAGCATTTGATTTTTAATGAGTTCTTTAGTTAGTTGTGATCCAGTGAGTAGTCTCAGATCATTACATCAGTAATTCATTATTTCACTTATAAAATATGTTGATTGTTTCCTCTGCTGCTTTGAAGACTGATTTTGATACATAAAGGCATAAAGGTAGAAGGCTGAAAATTGCCGAATTAGGGAACTTATATCCCTAAATATGATTTGAAACTTGAGTTAAAATGTGAAGTTCCCTAATACAATTAGTTTCTCAGAATTGTCAGTAGTTGAAATTTCAACCCAAACCATATTGTGTCAATGTTATAAAATATAAACTAATATGTGATTAAATATATGATTTTATTGTGCTAGATAGAAGAGTAAGTGTTTTAAACTTTCTTCAGAAGGGCCTCTTTTTGATAATCTCAGAGGCACTGTATTCCCACTGGGGTTTTGTGTAAGATACTTACTAGCTTAGTTCTGAGCTGAGAGAAAAGAAAAATAATTATCTGTCTGCAGTGTATATTTTAAATATGCTCTGTGTTACTTCAAGATTAATAGAAAAATTACAAAAGAAATTTCAAAGAAGAATTTAAAAAAACAAATATTTTTCTTTTTAATTTTTTTTATAGCTGAGTTTTTTTAATTCTGAACCTTGATTTAGAGACTCAAACAGAAGGAAATGTGTGAAGTCCTGCCCTGTAGCTCTGGACACTGAGCCCTAAATATATTGTTGAAAACAAATTTTTCTGGTTTTTGACACATTTTCGGTTTGCAACCATTACCAGAAAGCAAAAAACCCGAACTTTGCAACAATTTTCAATGTTCTACTGCTTTGCATAAAGTACAGCTTTTGACTCAGGGGCAAGAAAGCAAATAGAAACGCAGTGTTTTCTCTGGAAATGTGAGACTGTTGTCACTTCAGGGAAGGGGGGTATGTTTGGTGGGGTGGGCTGCCCTCGGGCTCCCTGGCAGTGCTCCTGGCCCTGTCTGCACTGGAATTCCTTAGCTGGGTTCCTCTGGCCTGTGGGACACACCACAGCATGAGCTGGCAGCTTTCTATGCTGGCCAGGCACGGAGGCCTTTGGAGAGATGCTCTTCTGAAAGGCTGAAACATGGGAATTGTTGAGTGTGAAGAAAGTCAATTGTTTAATTGTTCCAATCAGAATTTTATATTTCAAATGCAGCTGTTCAGGCCCAAATGTTCTGGCTATGGTCAGCTCCTCTTAAGTCAAGATGTTCATGAGTTATATGCTACAAATTCGATGCTTGTTAGCAAATCTGGAGAAAGCAAACCTTTACTGATAGTTTCAAACTTTTAGCAGCTACTCTAACTAACTTGGGAAAATACTTTGTTTTGGTTTCTTACAGGGTTGATTCTTTTTCAGGGTGGGTCGTTTGTTTTGGGCAGGTTACAGTACAGAGAAATTCTTGTGTCAAATGTAAAGCATTGCAAAGTTCAGAGTTTTCTCTGTTTTTATTTGAGGAATAAATCAGACCCTCATAGTAGCCTGAACAGTCTGTACTGCTTGCTTTGTGTAAGTTTGGGCATCCGCCTTTCTATAAACTTCCAGTTGCCTGTTGTGCTTATGTTGTTTTTATTGGAGACGTCCTTAATTATAAGCAGGCCTTCAGTAATTGCTCCAAAGTTCACAATGCTGTGAGCAGGATTTTTTTGACTATCACAGAACGTGCAATTTTAGCAGACAAGGCAAAATGCTAGTGGGTGGTGAATAATGCCATGAGAAGCTCAAGCCCTTGTATCTTTGGGGTAAAAAAAACCCCAAACCACTTTAGTTGCAGTAGAAAGTGCTGTTTTGGGTAAAACTTGCAGCAAGTCCCCTGGAAGACTGTGTGGGAGGGGAAGCTTAGCATCTTGCTGAAATACTGACTCCTTACCTCCGTGGATGTGGAAAGGTCATTTTTGCTTAAGCCTACTGGCATATGAGAGTTGCTCCATCTTGACTGGTTGGTTGGTTGGTGGGTGAGTTTATTTTGTAGCTGAAATTTAAACAAAATCAGCCCAGCCTTTGGGTAAGCCTGCCACGTTACAGAAGAAAATGCCATTAAATATGTCTTTTACTTAAGATGCTTTATATGCTTTCCTCTTACTAGTTCTTCACACAGGGAAAAAGCCAGATCAGTTGAGTTGCAGTGCAGCTCCTTTATAATTAACTGCCTTGATGTTTCCTCTCTTGACACCTAAGTACACTGTGATAAAAAATTGATGCAAGTGCTGCAACAGGATTGCAAGAATAAGGTCATATCTCGCCTGTTCCACATAACACATTGAGATGCCAACTTATCTCGTGTTATCAACAGCACAAAAAATGCAATTTCTAATTTACATCACAAGATGGCAGCAAATTTTTAATTCACTTAATTTTCACTAACCTAGATTAACCTAACTTCTTGAAATCATGGTTTCCTTGCAAAATGGCAGAAAACTTTGTTTAATGATCAGATATGTATGCTATTTACAGGGATGTCAGTGTTTCAGAAGTATTTAAAACATCCACAGAACTTACTTCTGCCTTAAAATCAGTAAATCAGTAAAAAAAGGCATTTACTATGAACTTTAAAGATCAGTAGCTCACAGTCTAAGAGTTACCAAGTCCCATTAAAGATATTTTGAATAAAAACTTTTATCTATAGTTTTGATTTCTTGAAGCGAAAATATGACAAAGCACTTTTTGAAATTCAGGCTCTCAGGACTTGATCATGTGGATTCTTTCCTCTATAAGGAATTCTGATTTATGTTTGAAGTGTGTTCAGTCAAAAGCTTTCAAAGTTACGAAATAACTAGGTTGGCTTGGCTTAACTCCTTTGGGCAGATCTTTTCTCCTGTGCTGGCCAATCCCAGAAGTTAAAATTTTAATCTGCTTGACCTGATTTGTCCTAGGTGTTAATTGCCATTGCTTGTAGATCTTACAGAAGATGCATCTATGGCCTTTAAAATGCTCTACTTTTTTGTTTCCTCCTGCAGTTTCACAACCACAGGCTGTACATAGCCAGCTGGAGAAGCCATCGAGTACTGCAATTCTCTGCAATACCTGTGGAAAACCATGCAAAGGAGAAGTTTTGAGAGTTCAGAACAAATATTTCCATATTAAATGCTTTGTTTGCAAAGGTAAGTGTGACTGCTGCTTCTATGAGTAAGGCATTAGCAATGGTGTGTGACTTAATGATCCTGCAAATTTCACAAGCATATTTTACAATCCAGTCCATGCCTGAAAGGATTTACTGTGAAATCTCTGGCTCCTTACTGTAAGATTATAAACATCCTAAGTCCCAAGACTGGAATATGTTTTCAATGGATATAAAGCTGTTTCTATCCATATTGGAGTTTACAATAGAGTTGGGATGTCAGGAAGAAGAGCAGTTTGGAAGAACAGTGCAGGGCTAGGAGTGAATTAACATTTGCAAAGAAACTCTCTTCCAGCTCTGTAATGCATGCCATAGGGTGGGCCACGGTCACATCTCTTCAGGTTCTCTTGTGTTGAACTGTGATCTTTAAATTCCAGTCTGACCTTCTGTGCTTTTCCATTTTTTGGGTTTAATGACTTGATTTGCTCCAGGTTGGTGCCTGGTGGTCTAATATTGTCACATGAATAGCAGAAGATTGGTCACAGGAAAAGGGAATTATCTGACACAACACCCCTTCTGTAGATACTTGCTTGAAAGTATCATTACATTTGAAAACTTATCTGGAAGCTGCAAAGGTCTAATTTGTTTTAAATGTACAAGTATATAAATGTTAACTGATGTTCATTGAACAGCCTGCTTACTCCATTATTAACCAGTGCTTCAAATGACATTTATTAATCCTTGTAGCTCAGTCTAGAAACGTGAGCATGTCTCTGGTTCCAGATGTGTTGCTGTAACTATTTCTACTCCTCTTTAGAGGAAATACTAGAAAGGAAACTGTCACTATCTGTTAGCTATACTGATGTTTTAAAAAATCTCATGGGATTAAGGACATATTATTAATTACTGAGGCAATCTTTAATGAATTAGGCAGACAGGACTAAACGTTCTGGTCAATAATTCTGCGCTGTGTTCTTTTCAAAATGGCACAGCAAGCAAAATAAGCATACTGCACTTTCCTAAACACCAAAAATATTTTGGTCATCTATTCAGAAGAGATTAATATTTAAAGCAGAACACGGCTGATGCCTTGAGAGGCTACCTAGAGCAGAGGCTAGACAGTGTTAAAGGAATAAAGTAGGTATTTATTAAAAAGGCCTTCAAAGGATATACCTTGGGCAGTACAAGAGCACAGTCATGGCTACACCCAAGATGGACAACAGGTCAAGAGTTTTTTACACTTTCATCACTTTTGGTCAATTTGCATATTGGGGTAATTGTCCAATTACGGGTTCAGGTTATGAAGTCCCATCCTCCCAGTCTGCTCTCCTCAATTCACTGTTGTTTATACTTTTTGTGCCTGAAGCTGGAACAGTGTCCTTGGTACTCGGGCTGGAAAAGGATTGTTTTGTCTAACTGAACTGTGAAGAGAACTTGCTAACCCTTTATATGAAGTACAGAGTTATATACTAATGCAGTACAGAATCTGAAAATATTAAACTAAAGCTTAAGGCATCACAGCCCATACATGCGTCTTTTAAAGCCAACTATTCTTATGGAAAATTTCACTATTAAATCATTTTTTCAGACCTAACTGAGGAAAAGAGCAGCTGATCTGTCATTCAGGAGTCTTGTTTCCTACATTAAGCCTCAGTAAAATTCTGGTATTTGTTCCATATTATTATCTTGATGAAATTCAAGCCTTCTTTATTTTTAAAGATTTACCATGAGAAAAGACAGATCCTACAAAGGGAGTAAGACAGAATCGATTTTTGGTTTTATAGGCCTATCTTCATTTAGATGATGCCAGGTCACCAGCAAATGCAGCGTGTGGTTGCTGAACCGATTCACTGATCCCAGATTTAGGCAGTGCAGAAGGTTTTTTCCACCCCCATGCAGAGGGAGATGATGAATGCATGCACTGTAGAAGCTGCATTGCCCCTATCTGTCTGTAAGAGATAAGGAGTTTGTTCACTTCCGGCAGATCTTGGATAAAATGAGGAAAAAATCACAATGTTAACGAGGTAGCAGGGTAGCGTCTGTCAGCCACCTGTCAGTCTCTCAGCTGGCACAGAAGAGTCAGAGAGGTGTGATTCAACTGCTGCTTGCTGTTGGGACTCATGGACTCCTCCTTACTAATCATTTTGCTAAGTTTGCACACATGGCTGGTTTGAGGGTTTTCCCTCATTATTTAAATGGCATAATTTGAGGGTTTTCTCACTTTATTTAAATGCCATAATTTCTTCTATCACCTTTCAAGGGTTTCCATTGATTTTCTGGAATTCTTCTGGTATCTGTTTTTGTTTTGTTTGTGGGCTTAATTTGTTACTTAAGAAGCAGAAGTTGCTTTGTGATATGGTGTCTTGGTTTAGAAAGACAGGTATTTGCCAGAGAAACTGGGGTTCCTCTTAGAATAAAGGATGTAAACCCCTCACCCCCCCCCGCCAAGTTCTAATTTTGCAATTAACGGCTCTCAGGCAAAGATTTGGGAGTAGGAATAACAGCTTTTTATTAAGAATATAAGAATACAAATGTAGTAGAAAAAGAAAAAGAAAACAAAACCACCCCACTAAACCAGCAAACAAACAAACAACAATTTTGAAAAGCCCTGACAAGGTCAAAGCTACAACCTTGTTAGTCAGGATGTCGAAAGCGGTCCAAAAGTGAGTCCTCCTGGAATGGCAGGTACAGCTCCGCTGAGGCAGAAATAATCCAGTAGTAGAAAAGAAAGGGGTCCTGAGGTGGTGAGAAGGGTCCAGCCTTCCTCCCGTAATCGGATGAAGCAAGACACTGTGCTGGTTTAAAGTTTCAGCTTTATCCAGGTAAGAATGGTTGGCTCTTCCTACGGGGTGGAGCATCTCACAATAGGTACGCTAGGATGTAGGTATGTGTTGGGAAGGGGAGATGGCTTGGGAAGAGTGTTAATAGCCTATTATGGAGAAAGATAAGAACAATGCTCTACCTGATACTGACCGTTGGCTCATTATCAAAAGGCACCCGCCCCCAACTGTTTTTCAGCAGATGAAATTGAATAGACTATAACCCAGGACATATGGATTTGCCATGTTACGTGAGAAGAGCTTTGGAACAGAACAGAGCACTGAATATACATTTTGCTAGCTACATAAAAGGAGAAAAATCAGGTTAGGTAAATGTCACTTAGATTTTTAGATTAATGGATGAAAGAATACCAAAAAAATGGCATTCGGTTCTGATCAGCCAATCTGCTTTCAGCCTTGGAGGAGAGTTTTGTGCCATGACCCCTGCTGTGCATGGGGAGGGTGATGATTCTGGGAGTGTATTTATCTTATTGTTGATTCCTCCCAGTGGTGCATTTATTTTGATGCTACTCAGCAGTGCAGTTTGTCCTGTCTCACCTCATCCACCAAAGATGGCGTGTGGAAAGAGGCTGCATGTCTAGCATCCAGTGCAGCTGCAGCACTGCCCAGGACAGATAATCCCATGTGTGGGCTGGCTGCATTGCCCTGCTGAGATGTCTGCCTGCTTGGCTGACTGCCTCTGTATTAAATCATCTTGCAGCCTGCATCAGAAAGCATTTAATATTTATAAAGCTGCAGGAAATTTTGATCCTTCTCACAGAATTTACAGCTGTACAGTGATGGAAAATGCAAACTGAGAAAGAACCCATGGATAAGAATAGGAAATGACCATAGTGTGGTGTCTAGAGATATTTGAGGTCTGTTTGAATGACCTCGTCAGTGACAGATGATATTATACTGGAAGAAGTCACACCTTTTTGAATATGTGTGAAATTTGAAACTATTTCTTCTATAGTTTTGGATAAATTATGAGATTTCAGAGTATCAAATACATTGATTGAATGAATTGTTTCCCCCTTTTTTTTTTTTTTGGTGTAGAAAAGGTAGTTTTGTGTATTGCCATACTGCTATCTGATTATTCATAGAACGGTTTGGGTTGAAAAGGACCTTAAATATCACCTCATTCTAACAACCCCACCATGAGGAAGGATACCTTCGACTAGACCAGGTTGCTCAAAACCCCATCCAGCCTTGGACACTTCCAGGGGTGGGACAGCCACAGCTTCTCTGGGCAGCCTTTCTTACAGGGACTGTGAGTTTCAGAATGGAAACAGCAATTATATAGATGCCTTTTGTATTTAAATTAAATTACATAGCCAAGGAAGGTTGGTATAAAGTCACTAATTTCCATGCAGTTCTTCTTACATTCCCCAGAAAATTATTCTAAACAATTCAAAGTTTTTAATAGGCAAACAATTCTTTTATTATTCAAGACTAAGAGATGCATCCAGATCAAAAAATTAACAGCAGTACTGGGAGCATCTGTTAGTTTTGCTCAGTATTAAAGTTTAATAGGACCTAGGGAGGTAAATAGGCTTTATAAATAAGGTTTATACTCATATCTATTTGTATGAGTTATTTCTTGTTTAGCTGCACATCTAATCTGCTAATAAAATGCAGTAGGGAACATGCCATCTAACCTCACTTCAATTTTTAACTTAATTTTTAGTTTAAAATATATCCCATTTCAATCAGGTTTTATAAAAGTACTGTTATAATGAAGCAGATGTCTTTGATATTGTATGGCAAAGTTTCATTAGACTTCAAGGGTTTGGTTGCCGTGTTTGCTAATTCTTTTTTTATTTGTTACCACTGTAATAAAAGCACCAAGGAAAATTACTAAAGAGATAAAATATTAATGACTTAGACTTTCAAATTAAAAAAAAGAGTGTTGAATATAAACTACTCTGGAGGTGTCTGTCAGGTCAGGACTGCATTTAATGGAGTGGATGCTATTAGACAAATACTAACTTGTAGCCTGTTTGCAACAGTGTGATTTAGCAGACCCAGTAGAGACAGGCTAACATAGAGTTGTACACAGGATAGATGTAGGTTCTGTAATTATATTATCTTGGGTAGCCTCTTAGATCTTTGATAAGGATAGAAATTACTCTATTTTATTAGTATCTGGCAAGTATTTAATTTTCCGTGTTTTGATAGTATCCTGACATTTCCAAAGTGTCAGTGACCAATTTAAATGGGAGAATCCATACCATCTTGCTAAAAAGTGTTCTTTGTACATATGTGAGAAAAACTATAACTTGCATCTGTGTCCTTTCCGGGTTTGTCTTGATGAAAGGAAATAAACTTCCAGCCTGAGCCATAGAGGTAAAAACATGACCTGTGTGCTATGCCTGCTTCATTGTATCTTGTATGTATCTTGTTTTACCCCTAATCAAAATTCTCCTGGTTGCCGTCTTGCTATGAGTGCTTCACACGCAGTCTTCCCTGCTGGCACAGCTAGCAGGTATATTTTTCCCCCCATTAATTTTCATGTTTTTTTAAATTAATCTGTTTGTTGGATAATACTTTTTTTTTGGCCCAGAGATGGGGCAACTGAGAGGCATTTTAAAAACTCCATTTTTAGTCTCATGTGAAGAGTGAGGCAATACAGATGTTATAATTCACCCCATCACAATCAGAAGCCAACTATTTTTATTTACAATGCGCTATCAGCATTTCTTGGCTTATCAGCTTTTGATGAATGATGCCTTAAAGCCAATCATCTAAAATTGCCTCTTGTGGGTCCTACTACAATGCACCTTTTATATCTCTATTTCTCCAAATTCTGTGGCGTTTCTACATCAGCATTTCTTGTCTCAAGGTTTCCATACAGATGCATATTACGTGAGCCTTCTGTCAGGCTTTGAGAATTCTCTACAAATCCTTTTCCCACAAATCTGCTAGAATTTATCACACCTTCAGCTTAGAATAGGGTATGTGATTCAGGGGATTAATGTTTCTGTGACCCTGCAGTGTCCTGGGAATTATGAAAAACCCCAGGTCTGGATATATCACTGTCATACTATATTCTCAGTAGAACATGCAACAGAACTCAGAGTTAGATAATTTATCAGGAAGTCCTATTAATGGGAAGGGCTAAAGCAGAATATTCAGTGAAAATATTAAAAACCTGGAGTAACATGGCAGTAGGAGTTATTTGTTGGTTAGATCAAATGCATCTGCTAGAATATAAATATGTTCAAAGCTACACAGAGTAATCTGAGGGACTCACATTTGAACAGAGCTACAGGGTTTCACGTTTCCAAGTGGGAGTCATTTACGGGAAGCTCATTTGTAAGATTTCCGAGTCCCAGATTTTTGCCAGGCTGTAGGGACTTCTGGTATTTGTGGTGTTATGGGCACTGGGGATTAGTGTAGGGACTCTTATTCATCAAGCACTCTCAGCAGTGTGTCCAACACTTCCTGAGTTTGCAATCCCAGATCGTATTAACTCAGTATAGCAGGAAAAACTGCTTCCAATGAAATGCTCACCAAAGTTGCAGAGTGTGATAGGTTTAGGGCTGCCTTACCAATGTCGTGTGTGCTTGTAATTTTTATTTCACTGAAATTATGATGATAATAACGATTACTTTTGCAGGTGTAAAAGTAATTTAATGTAGCAGCAAATGGTTCTAGGCTGTAGTTTTAAAACCTGAACTATAAAATTTTTAATCACTGATTTTCTAAAAACAACTCAATAATTAAAGCATGAATAAATTTTGGTCAGTCAGTTAACTTGCGCTATGACAAAGTAATGGAAAATTTTCCCTTTTTTATAATTGTGTTCCTCTGGCAACCTTTCTTTGCATTCATTAAGAACTTTCTGCAGCCCCTCATGTCCTGGTCATATGCCCATCACATCAGCACTCTAGCAGCATGGCATATATATTTCAACCAGAGTCTGATGAATTCTTTTTTAAGAGCATCTTTCATGAATTTAATAAATACATAATACTTGTAAAACATGGTGAAATGAAAAGGGAGGATCATGCTTACAAGTACTAGTAAAGGAATATCTTAATAACGTTCAATAAAAGGTAGCTAAATACCCACCAAAGGTAGCCAAACCTCTGTTGCTTCTGTTTTCCAATTTATTTACTCCTTTATTTGCATCCTTCTAGTCTGTAGAATGAGAAGTTATAGTAGAAAGCTAAGTGCTCATTAGAGGATAGGGTTTTCAAATTTATGTAAGTTTGCAGGCAGTAAAGATACTATTCATATAAAATAGTTTTGAACATACATAGTTTCAGCCCACATTCGATAATGTCACAGAATTATTATTATTATTATTAT
>VZDJ01007747.1:36597560-36689399 GCA_008694505.1 Cyanoderma ruficeps | reverse complement strand
TATTATTTAAAAAAAAACTGTAAGTATTTTTAATTACTCAAGTTCTCTTTTTGGAAAAGGTTTTCCCTGTGCAAAAAAAAATTCATTGTAAGGATGCCTTTGTGCAGGGGACTTCCAGACTATGTGATGCTCTTTCCCTTGAGGACACAGCAGGGATACAGCAGCACTCTGGAGTAGCTACTGGGCATTTCAGTGCACTAAGGTGATGTGATGCCTGCATTGAGACCCAGAGAGAGTTGTTGCAGAAAATTCATCACTGCCACAGTGGTGTTATTCCACCTCCCACTTTCTGCACCTCATTAACACAAGACCATCTGCCATATCTGTGAATAGAGCAGGACTTAATTTGCAAACCTGGAACTGGCACCTAAAGCACTGTTAAAAAATCTGAAAATATATGATGTTGTTACTTTGCCTGTTGGGTTTTTTGGGTTGTGGGTTTTATCTTATTTTATTGTTTTTAAAAACCTGTTTTAATTAGTCTGGCAAATGGCAGCAGTATTTTGTCGTAAACACTTAAGATGTTATTAGGTTGAAAATGGGTTAAAGCACATTACTCTGTTTCTTAAATTTCTTTAGCATACTTGTAAATTTTAAATAACCTGATTGAGTCCTTAAAACAAGAAATCAGTATAAATGAGACATTTTTTCCAGTTTTTGTGGGGATTATTTTGGTAGTTTGAAACAGCAACATACCTAATGCTGTGAGGACACTCACCTCTAAGACTGTGCGAGAGCTTTTATAGGGCAGTAACACTGTCTCTAACCTGTTGGGAAACTATGCTCTCCAGAAGGATAATGGAAGTACTTTCTAATGAAATATTACTCAATGTGTAGTTCCCATTTATTGTAGGAGTCAAGGTACATAGTGCACAGAAAACTTCCCAAACTCTCCTTCATTTTAATTGGTACACTCTAATGTTTTGTCAGTCTCACAAGAGCATTCTGAATCTCAAAGGGTTTTCCTGCACTGAAGTGTTTACTCCACAAATTAATTTATGGGAATCATGGCCAATGTAACCTGGGAGTTTGTGTAGGTGCACTGTACTCTATATCCTTTATAGCTTTATCAGTGCTGCATATGCACGGTGAAGTGTTGCAGGATATAATATATCCCCACAGTTCTCTGTATCTTTTCTGCTCCCAAAAGTTGCTGGTTTTCTTCCATCAGACCTGTCTGCCTTCCTGTTTTTCATGCTTGGAAGCTGGAGAAGAGGGCAGCAGATCTGTCCAAGACTTTTCTGGGGCTGCATGCTCCTTTTGTTTTCCCTGGATAGTAACAAAATGAGGTGTCATTCAAGTCCTTGAGATTATAGATGGTATTTTAGATATTATTGCTAATACACTGCCAGTGACTGACAGGCTTGAGTATTCTTGATTTTGAAGATGTGTTTGGAAAGACAGTTGATGTGATAACTCATGCATAGAAGAGTGATTGAATTGTATGGTTTATATAACCCATTGCAAGATTCCTTCTTTCTTATTGCTGCTTACTAATAGACTGAAGGTTCAGGTGTGAGTTAACTAAGAGATGGTATTCCCATGCCAATATCTGTATGGCCAGCAAACCTGGAGCTGGGAAAGACTTCTCCAAAAGCTTTGTGAAAAGCTTATCTGGACTTACCACACCAGACCATGAAAGAAGGAGTATCACAGTCACAGCCATCTGCTGGAAATGGGCTTAGACTGCTTCAGATTAATTGCAGTTCAGTTTGAATTTAAGTCGAAGCTGTAGCTGTGGAAGTTTGCCAGGTGGTTGTGATTCCTTCTCACAGGCATAGTGGCCAGGAGAAATGTTCCACATACAATTATGGGCTTTTGGAGAATGGGATCCCAGGCTTCATCGAGGGTGTATGAAGACATACAATTTAGGTGCCAAAAGAGAATAGTGTCAGCAGTGTACTACGTGTCATTCTTGGGATCACAGTCAGCCAGTGGCATCCATCTCATGGATGGAGGAAAGTACCAGAAGTGGACATAAAACCACAGTGCTGAGGAAGAAACATTTTATTGAACTTACATCAGGCAGAAAATGGGAGGGAAAAATATAGACTTGATATGTGCAGTTGCATGTAAGCAAACCACTTGATGGTCTGGCACATTGCTGCAGACCAGCACTGTTGGGATGGCAAGACCTGCAGTGCATGCTGCTGCTGCAGCCTGCTGTAATGTGCAGCAGCACAGTGGGCCTGGCATCCCCTGAGCAGCCCAGGACTCAGCTGGTTTTTAGGCCCAGCATGCAGCCAAAAAATTAATCTACTTTCAGTAGGCTCATTTGCCAGCAGAGAAAATAGATGCATTTTATATTTGTACACTGCAAATGGAATGCTGATGGCATACAGTAGTGGAATAGCAACGTGCTTAAAGTTCATTGATTAATCGATTTACTGCTATTTATTTTTATAAAATCATAGTATAATGGAAGGGACATTTAAAGGTCATCCAGTCCAAACTCCCTGGAATGAGCAGCGATGTCTTAAACTAAATCAATTTGCTCAGGGCACTGTCCAACCTGACTTTAAATGTTTCCAGAGATGGACCATCTACCACCTCTGTGGACAACCTGTTCCAGTGTCTCACCAGCCTCACTGGAAAAAAAATTCTTCCATATATCTTGTCTAAATTGCACCGATTTTAGTTTAAGACCATTACTATTACACACTGCATAAATTCCAGTGCTTCAGGTGCTGTTACGGACACTGTGCTAGGGAAAAAAGTCTGTTTCTAAACCAGTAGAGAAACCCCTCACATCGATATATGAAGTATTTTGGGGTCAGGTAACTGCAAACCAGCTGCAAGAGAAGCCACCCTGAGATACCCTCCCTAAAAATGGTGCTGGCTTGCTACTAAATATCATAAAAATAAGAGGCAAACACTTATTTATTCACTATTAAAAATTCCTCCTAAAGCTTATAACTGCTCAGAAAAGGCATTGCCTTGTATGCAGGGTAGTGCCAAGACAAGAAGATGAGTTACACGTTGTTAGTTAGTTGTTAGTCTTGTCGTTAGTCTCTTCGTTAATATAATTGCTGTGTTTGCAGTGCTTTTCTTTTATCACCGAGATGAACTCCAGAAACTGTTGAAAACTGTTTCTAGGTTATAAATAACCCTTCCTCCAGATACTCCTTTTGGAAGACAAATGCTAGGTAGGAGTGGATATGACATAATGCTGATTTCCTGTCTTAGGAGAGTAAGATCTGGTAGCTGCCTTCAGGCATTCTCTCTCTAGACTTCCTCCAGCTTTCCTTTCCTGTTTTCTTGTCTCTGCAGGACCCTCTCAGATGGGCAGTGTCTCTGTCCAAGTAAGTTGCAGGCAAGGGGCACAGCATCTCACCTGAGAGGAGGCCAATGGGTCTCTTTTCAGAGCTGCTCTTCTCGGCTTTAAACCATGACCATTTTAATGTTCAGACCAGTATTTAACTGGAATCCCTCTGTTCTTCTCTGGTCAGCTGGGTGTCAAGTTAAATTGGATCAGATGGTTCAGAGAGTGCAGCAGCAGGGGAGGGTTTGTTACGGCCTGTGGAGCAGAGCTGGTGGTGCAGTGATGTTCATTCAGCCACTCTTTGCAAATGGGGAGGGTGATGATGATAACACAGAAAGGGGCCTGGTGAGAGGATGCCAAACTCATTTTTATTTTGAAGTTTTATTTTGAATAACTTGTTTTTCTGTCTCTCTTTGGGTGAGCAGTTTCACTGCAGGGTTTCTTGAGAAGCCAGGATTAAGTACATTTGTGCTAACAGTTTTGGAGTTGTACACAACTTTGGAGTAGATGTAACATTAGTGACAGAACAGGGAGAGGCCAATACCCTCAGGGTGAGACAGAGTGCCACCAAATGCCAGTGGCAAGACTGTTGCTGACCCCATGTGCCCCAAACCTTGCACCAGAACTCTCAACTGTAGTGAGACAGAGCCTGCTGGCCTTCCATTTATACAATAAATACAGATTTGCTTATGCAAAATGTAAGAAACATATGTAGGGACATAGCCCCTCCCTCCTCTTTTCAGAAATGCAGTTATGTCCTTTTAACTTTTTTCTCTTGTGAGCTACTATGCAAGTTCCAAAACTGTATGATGCAATTTAGAACTGCTCTAGGGCATCAGTATCAGCTCAGCATGCTGCTCAGCATCATCTTAAATCCATGGTTGAGCTCTGCTTCTGTGACACCGGTAGGTAGCTGAAATATATAGGCTGAAAGAAACTCAGGATACCCAGAAAGTTGTGCCAGATTTTTGGAAAGTCAGTTCAAAAAGCCTCTCCTTTGTAAAAATCAGAGCACGGGTGAGAAGGGAAATGTTAAAGCAAATGTGTTGAGCCTGTGAGATAGAGAACATGAACAATGCATTGAAATATAAATTACCTAATCTGTGTTGTCCATGACACATGCAATATAATTGGAATTATTTTGAGTTATAGGAAAGATTGGAACCCATAGTTTTTCAGTTCTTGCCCATGCACTAATACAGTTCTAGCATGAATGTTGTTTTCTAACTCTTAGCAGTCAAGGCCATCTCCAGGGAGAATGATGAGCACTGAAATCCCACACAGGAATGAGCCCACAGAGGGTTCAAAAGGGCCTTGAGCTCAGGCCTCCTGTGCTACAGTTAACAAAGACTATAAAAAAGGGAGGGTGGTTGGATGTAATTTTGAATGAATGGTCTGGATCCTCTGCTTTCTTGCAGTTTCTGCACTGTATGTGTTACTTTGTGCCTTGGGGACCGCTGTTGGACTCTGTTCTTGTAGTTTAGGTGCAAGATGTCTGATTCTGACACTGAAAACAGGCTTGGGTGTGAGTTGTCAGGCTTTATGTTTAGAAACCAAAGTGTCTGTGGACTCTCAGGTACCTAAGTGCAAATCTGTCTTGAATTTCAGGAGCGTGGATACTTCTGCTATTTTGGGACCAAGGGACTGAGCAACTCTGCAGTGTTTTGTATGTGCAACCCAGATTTAATAAGCAACATTCCCACTCCTTTTCTGTGGGCTGTATGTGAGTAGTGACACTGCTGTGGTTTGACTGTAAACACCATTTGCTGATGGAACTCATTCCTACGTGAACAGGAGCAGAAGTACGTAGTAACAAGTGTGGTGCTGTGACTTGGAGTAAAGGAGTAGTCAACACTGCAGCAGAATCACTGCTTTGAAGTCTAGTTCTCTGTTAAATCAAGTCAGGTCTGTTTTCAAAGATTCTGGTCAATGTGGATGATGGTCATGTTCGACATGTCTGCTATTTCTGTATGACTTCACCAGACCATTGTATCTCTCCTTTCCCATCTTATATGTTCTCAAAATTCCAGCCAAGCTCTGTCCCAGGTGCAATGAAGAAAACCCCTGAACAGCCTCACAAGTCTTTGGTTAATCAACTTTAACCCTTTCCTACAGATTTAGTTTAAAAAATAGAAGTTGACATTTAGGACTAAAACCTAAAACAGGAGCAGATGAATCTGGACATGCCTCCAGTTTATATGTGGTGGGTGATGTTCATCAGGTAAACATGAGAGCTGATTTAAACTGATTTAACTTGTGAAAACTTGCAGCAGTTGCCATGAGCATCAGCCCCTGTGTTTAGAGACAACAGTACTTAAACCCCTTTTGTGTCTAGGAGGAATATCAAACACTTGTATGTAATCTGTCAAAGATATTTCTTTGTAACACTGGTGCTTTAGATTTTAAAGGTTTATAGCCTTTATCCATTTCTTGTAACCAGTTTAATATATTAGGTGTTGTGTATGGTAACCCTGAACTCAACTCCTACAGGCTTTAACTTTTGTACTCACAAAGGTTGCACTGAGATTGACATTTGACATTAAATAAGTCCAGACTGTTAGTGTCCAAAATACTGGACTGATGTAATTTACTGTAAGAGTAGTGTCTTTCAGATGCACATCTGTTCTGTGATCCTAAGCCCATACATTGAAGTGCTTAAATACTCCACTAGGAACCACTGAGATGACAGGTGAAAAATCAGCCTAATCTTAGAGCATTTGTTTCTTGCCTTCTGAGTCTGCCTTTTCTCTTTCTGCAGCATGTGGATGTGACCTGGCTCAAGGAGGATTTTTTGTGAGACAGGGAGACTACATCTGTACTTTGGACTACCAGAGACTCTATGGCACACGATGCTTCAGTTGTGATGAATTCATTGAGGNTGATGAATTCATTGAGGGAGAAGTGGTCTCAGCACTGGGAAAAACCTATCACCCAGACTGTTTTGTGTGTGCTGTCTGCAGGTAGGTTTTCTACATGTAGATGTGTTTCTGATGCCAGAATGCCCTGAATGCCAGGCACTCAAACCTATAGCCTAGAGATAGGATTTTCTGTTACTGACTCCTTAAAAAATTGCAGAAGTAAAAAGAAAAAAAAAATCTGTAATTTCGACTGCTTCCCCTTTTCCCAAATGTGTTTTTCTTTTTCATATTATCTTATGTGTGATAATATTTTATATCTTTTTTATATTGTCTTATCAGTACTTTTCAAAGTACTTTAGAAACTGCCACTGTCTTTGTTGTAAGACGTTTTGCCCCAAGTGTTGCTTTATTTCTCTGGTGTCTGCTGTTTTGTCATTTGTTAGCCTGAAGTTACAAAGGATTCCAATGCCAGTGGCTGAGTCCTCAGCAGGCTACAACTAAACCCTTGTAGTTCAATGGGATCATTTCCCACACGCGTCCCAAACTCAGCAATACAAGGGGCTGATGTCATTTTGACCTGCATCTTAATCCTCGTGTTTAGAAATAGCACAAACATATCTGTTGAAGACTTCATGAAGAAGCTTGAAGTGCACTAAACCTTCAGAAAACACGCCATTTTGGCAGTGTGGAGTAAATGGAAATGCTGCCATGGTTTCTCTGGATAAACTTGAGCTTTTAAGAGTGCTAGAGAAGCAACCACACTTTCAAAGGGTTTCAAAGCCCAGTGAGGCACTGCTACAGGACAGATTAGATGCTCTGGTGCTGCTGCCTCACGTAGGTGACTGTGCAGTCCCAAACCAGCATGTCCATGTCACTGTGGCTGTCTGCCAGCCCAGCCTGCTCTGCCCATGGAGCTGCTGAGCTCAGAAATCCTCCTGTGCTGATGCAGGAGCAGGACTTCAAATTCCAGAACTGCTATGGCTCGTGACAGAATCTCAATTAAATAAAGCAATTGCATGAATAATAATAATAATAGTCATGCTAAGGGGAAATATCATGAAGACTTAAGATTGACAAGCCATTATTATATTAAATCCTGTCTAAGCCTTGCTGATTTTAATAGGACATTTTTCCTTTTGGATATTTTAAACAAATGTGAAGAGTAAAGATAAGAAAAAAATCTTTTTCTTATTTTCTTTTTTCTTTTAATAATAGGAAAAATTATTTCAAATGGATCTTGTGAATTAACTGCTGGCTTCATGTGCTCTTGGCCTGCAGGCTGGCAGTATTACAACTCTACAGATTAGAATAGCACAGTTAATTTTTGGTACCTTTATTCTCAGCACTAGTACTTTCTGTAAAGCAAAGTACTCCTTCATTTAAGAGAAACCAAAAAAATGGTTGATTCTGTTTTTCTGGCTGAATGTGCTTGTATTCTCAATCACACCACCAAAGCTTAGAGGAAATTTAACTGTGTGTTACTGTACTTAGAAGCTACCTACCTTGTGTTTCAGACCATTGGATATACCAACTCCTGCTGTATTTAGTCAGTCCTTCAGCTGATAGTTTGGAGCTTGGTGATACAGTTTATTTTGTCTCCCTGAAAGTTTTGAATGATTTTCCTTGTGATTAAAATATTTATATTAAATACCTAACAATTTAACTTCAGGTAAGTTAAATTGCAGCAGTGTGAAATTATTCATGCTGCAAATACCATGTGTGATGATGACGTGGTAAAGCTTTTAAAAATTAAGTTCCTGATACAATAATATATTATATATAAAAAAAAATCATAGATGTTCCCTAACCTTCTGTATAACTAAATAGTTGTATTAAATGCTATTTTGCTGTTTCTAGGTGTCCAGTAGAGAGACCCAGATCTGCTTCTATTGCTTTTCTTGGAAGGACACACAAATTCATGTTGTCTTCATCAGAGCCAGCTAATGCCCTGCTGACTAGCAGGATTCAATTAGTGTCTCCCAGGGGGGTTGTAACACTGATTTGTGGTGCAGAGCAGCAGAAGAATCCTGTCATGTGTTTATGTGCTTTAAATCAGCTTCAATTACCCTTGTCATTGCAAGCCAGACATAACCTGTGTTTTTTATGGGGAAGAGTGTCCTATCTAAACATCATCAGCATTTATTTTATTGACTGATATCCTCATTAAAAATAAGGTTGGTAGACTATAAAGATATATTGTTTAAGCCAAAAGAAGGAACTTGTTTGTTTGTTTAAAAAAACAGTAATAATAAAATGGGGGGAAATGCTGTGAAGCTCTCTACCTTGACAATTTTCTTGGTGGGAAGAGTCAGGAGAGCCATTTGTGCCCTCATTTCTTACAGATGGGTGGAAACCTTAAATACTGTGCTAAAGCACACTGTCAGTAGTAGTTGGTGGATGATGCCAACTGCATTTGGCATTACCTTTTACAGACAGACTTTAATGTGGGTGCTGTGTTAGAAATCTAACCTCCAGTATGGTGTGAATTTGAGAGGTGGTGTGTGCCTGCCAGTGGGGCTGATCCTGCTCTCATGGAAGCCAGGCTCTTACTATCTTCAGCATGAAAACAGTGGCAGCAGAAGGCATTTTGCACTCATGACACATTTCTCCAGAATGCTGCAGGATTGTTAAATTCTTTTAAATGAGCACTTCTGCAATCCCTATTTCTGTAGCTGCTGAAGTAACACTTCAGAACTGTTTCTACATTGCATAGTAAACCAGTGTCAGTAGCAACTCCTTTTTTCCCCCTTATTTTCAGAGAAGATAAGGTTTGAATAGAAACATGTGGGAAGTGTATGGTAGCATCAGCGAGAAAGCCTAGCTAGCAGGAGCAGTGGGAAAAAGTCAGCAATCCAAGCCCAGTTGTCTCCTGATATTACTACTGTTGGTGCCACATGGCCCAGTGTCACAGGGAGCTGTGTTGCTTTTACCCTCTGTGCTGCATTTGTAGCCTGCTACCCTCTGTGAAAAAGCTGGAGTGTCAGAAATCCAGCTCATCCCTGGGCATCTCTAGGGAGTCAGATGCTGCTGCCCAGGGTTGCCACAAGCTAAGCTCTGAACAAAAAAAAAGGAAAAAAAAAAAAGAAAAGAATTGATATCCAGAGAAAATCTGGTAAAAGTACAATCTATTTTGCCACCCTATTTGATTCTCTCTCTCTATCTTGTTTTAACCGCTCTTAAAAAAGATTAGGTTTCAATTGCATGTTTGCTCTGCTGGAGTAAAATTAAGGGCTTAATCCCTTCTTCTTTTTCCAGTGCAGTTGTAGTCTAGTGAAGCCTTTTTTTCTGCTGTTGTGTTTTCTGATGATAATGCCATAGATTGAAAACTGTCACAGATTAAATGCTTACTCTGAATTCCCAGGAAGTGGCTGAGCAATCTTCTTAACAACTTCATTAATTGGAAGGAGCTTTTTCCTCCAGAGGGCTGCCAAAAACATTTCCTTCAAAAGCTTCATGTGTTTGTAAAAGTGAAATAGAAAGAGGGAGAAAATTGAGGCTGGCTGTACCAGTAGAAGCTTAGTTTTATTAAAATTGTGCACATACTTTTCTACATGGCTGTCATAGTCAGGACAGTGTGGGTGTTACGTAGGATGGGAAAGGGAAGGACATTGAATCTTTCAGAAAGAAATGCATTGTCATACCTGTGATAATACTCTGAAAATGGAATTTTCAGGATGCATCTTATGTGTGAATAAGTAATATAGTTTTAGTAAGCATATATAAGATGTATGGTCCCTCTAATGTGGTACCCAGAGTGTAATTTCTGTTACTTGTGGACTGTGTGTTCACTGAATATCAAAAAAATGAGATTTGATTTCATAGCTATTATTGTAATTAGTAAAGCTGGGGGGCGTTGGTGTTTATGTACACAGTTGGAGGAATGTATGTAATAGTTACCCTTTTAGTTTCAGTATTCTTGTAGTTAAAAACTTGGGAAAAAAATGTGACATGTAAATAATAAAGAGAGGACAACTTGACCCTTAGGTGGAGGATAGATTAGCACATACATCCCAGATTAATAAGGAAACAGGTTTGTGTGTTTTTTGCAGAATTTTTTATATTTAAGTTTTTCTGAGCTCAGGAAGTTTTCTTTAAAAACAGCATCTTGACAGAAGCTGAGTATGTGCCATGTAGAGGTGAATAGTCTATGGAGGGGAAAGAGTCAGATACATATTCTTCAAGGGGTTGCCTGCCAAACCCAGCTATAAAACCTCTTTCAACCCATTTATATTTTTATGGTCTTCAGGAAGGTAATTCACTTTGTCTAGGCAGTTGAATATAAAAAGGAAAAAAAAAAAGAAAAGGATTTCAGAAAGCTGAAATCTTTTTCTTTTTTTCAGCAGAAGATTGTGTAGTCCTACTTACATAACACTGCTACTTCTAGAATGAACTGAGATCTTTTGTGTATGTACGTCTTAAGAAATTAGGATAATACTGAAAATTAGAAGTTCAAATTCAGTGTCTTCTTAAACGTAGCAATCATGACAGACATTTTGAATATGCTAAACGTTTTTATTTGCTCACTTTTTTAGTGCTGCTGAATTTGGAAAGGGCTTGGTTCTCACTTAAGCACTGGGTGCTTCTTAAGGCATCTCATTAAGTGATCTTCATCTCAGCACCAGTTACCCACTGAACACAGCTAGGCATTGTAGAAACCTAGGATGTTGAGCCCAAGCTTTTGAAATCACCCTGAGTGTTCTTGGCATTTTGATTCTAAACCAGATATATTTATCAATATATGGTTGTTCCTGAACAAAGGGCTGGTGGTGTGCTGCTCTTCAGTTTTAGGTCTGCTGTTCTTTAGAGGGAAGGGTCTGAAGCACAAATCTCATGAGGATCAGCTGAGGGTATTGAAGTTGTTAACCTGGAGAAGAGGAGCATCAGAGGATACTTACTGCTCTCTGCACCTGGCAGAAAGGAGGTTGTAGTGTGGTGGGAGTCAGTTTCTTCTTCCAGGCAACCAGCAAGAGGACAAGGGGAAATGTCTTTGTGCTGTGCCAAAGGAGGTTCAGATTGGATATTAGGAAATGTTTCTTCACTGAAAAGGGGATTAAGCATTGGAACAGGGTGCCCAGGGAAGTGATGGGGTCACCATCCCTGGCAATGTTCACAAAATCAGTAGACATGGCACTATGTGATGACATGAGCATGGTGGTGTTTTGTCAAAGATTGAAAGACTTGATGATTGTGAAGGTCTTTTACAATCTTAGTGATTCTAGGATTCTTTGGTTCTATATGGAGCATCCCTGTAGCCCTAGAATAATGTAGGGTGGAAGGGATCTGTGGTGGTCCTGTGGTCCAGCCCCTGACTCAAAGCAAATCCAGTTTGAGTAGACATATGTTGGCATTCCTTTAACATATTTCTAAGGATAGAGATCCAACAAACTCTCTGAACAGTGTGTTCCAGCATTCAATGAGCTCATGGTAATTTTTTTTTCCTTATATTGAGTTGACATTTCCCATGTTCCCCCTTATGTCTGCTGCCTCTTGTCCTTTCATTCTTTACCTCTGAGAAGAGCGTGGCTCCAATTTTGTGTACATTTCATCAGGTAGTTTTAGGGTCCCCTGAGCAGGGACATCTCCTGTAGCCCCTGCCTGCCCCTGTGTCCTGTGCTGCAGCTCTGGGCCTGGCCACTTTCCCTCATCTCCCTCCAGTAAATCTTGTCCTGAGGAGCCCAAGGTGGTGCGCTGCAGTCTCTTAAATGAAGAACAGCAGGGAAGGTCACATCCCTGGATCACTAATGCCTCCCAGGACATGGCTGGTCAGTTGCCACGGGGACACGCTGCTGACTCATGTCCAACATGGTGTCCACTGGGACCTCCACATCTTCTTATGCTTCCCAGCTGATTAACTCCTGTGGTGCACTGGTGCATGGGGTGCGTCCTCACTGCTTGCAGGATTTCGCCTTTTCCCTCCCTGAAATTTGTGTAGATGGTAGATAGCATTCAATGTTCACTTTGTATCATCATTTTAACCCACGGGAGATTGATCTCTATGGAGCACCTTGAGGGATGTGATTGTACCAGGTACAAGTTAGAGCAGAATTTGATCCTGCTGCCCTTAGGTTGCAGTCTGACATTACACCTGACCTGGTGTAACTGCAGCCAGCTACTGAAATTAATAGCTTTGCTCTCTCTCAACAACCTGACCACAGACTTCTGTTAATTTTCATATATCAAATTTTGTTGACTTTTCAGCCACGGAGTGAGATCAGCAATTTAAAGAATAATAGATGGCTATCCATCTGCTCTGAAAAAAAGAGAATATTTTCTTTTGTCTCTACCAGAAAGTTTGAATGACTGGCCCACAGCTGCATAGATTGAGGCGTGGTGCAGAGAAGGACAAGACCAGGACCTGACCTTTTGATATCAGCACAGTTGCACTGGATTAGGCTGATGGTGATTTGATGTTTTACACTGTAGTTTTGTTGGTCACCTCCAGATTTTTTTCTGGGTTTGCAAATATTGTAGGCAGGTAGATAAAACAAAATTTGTTGGGAAATGAATCATAGATGTATTAAAATTCTGCAAGTCATTTGAGAGAGCTGCTTTAAAAATGAGCTTAATTCTCATTTTAAAAATAGATTATCCAACTGTGAAAATCTCACTGAATATTTATTAAAGGATGAGCAGCTAATTAAAACCCTGTCCTGGTTTTTGCAATACCTAGCAGTGTTCAGTGGGTAACTGGTGGTGAGATGTCATTGTATTTCAAGGCAGATATGCTGCCCTTAGCCTAAAATTCTATATATAGTCCTGCTCACAACTTACAGAGCTCAGAATCTGAAACCTTGTTAATTGACTGTTACCACCTTCTGTTGTGCCTTCACTCATACTGGCACTGAAATGCTTGAGCAGAGCTGCTTGTGAAAGGGAGAGGTCAGCTGGTACAGTAAAACTGTCAAATGTGTTGGGTATGAATTCCCACTGAACAAGACAGTGAAACAAACTTTGAGACTCATTTATGGGTTTAGAAGACCTGTGAGTCTGAGGAGGAAATGTCTGTCTGTACCTTGGGGTGGACAGCTCCAAGGAATATTTTGCTGGAGTTTTTTTCGAGCAAGTTGTCTTGCATATTTAGAGAACAATAAAGAATCAAAATTGTTGCCCTCTCCCATTGGAATGGAAAGGCATGGTGATTAGCTACTCAACTCCTAGAAAATAAAACGAGTACAGTATTTTTATGGGCCAGGAAACCCCCTAAGGAAACCCTAAGGAGGATCTGTGGCTTACCATGGTACCTATGAACTTTGGCATGTTTGGACATGTCATCTGCCTGGTTCTGTCTTTGTGCCATAGGAGGTCAATAATCCTGTTCTTGTCTTCTAGTTTTAACTTCCTTTTGGATTGTCTGATTGCTTAGACAGTGATGAGTCAATTCAAAGTGGGCAGTCCCTGCTTCTACTTTAGCTGCTGCTTGGTGCAGCTGTTTGAGATGGGCTTCTGTGCTCAGTTGGAAGTTCAGCTGGGTCTTTATTAGGTATATCACTGACTTAGGAAGATATATTTACCTCACCTCTCCCTACTGCTCTGTGTATACTACATAAAAGATTGTTCAGTAGTCAGTCATTCTTCAGAGCAGTGAATTGCTCACAGCTCCAGCACATCACCATCCCCAGGATTATTAATGGTGCAAAGCTTTCTGTTCTACTGAGACATCTCATGAGAGCCCAGCTGGGCCATGAGTTGAACCCAGCCCTGGTTCCCACAGAGACTGGCAAAGCACAGTTGAAGATACTGTCCTGCCAGGGCATGCAGCCGTG
The DNA here is from genome assembly GCA_008694505.1 of Cyanoderma ruficeps. Taxonomy (NCBI): domain Eukaryota; kingdom Metazoa; phylum Chordata; class Aves; order Passeriformes; family Timaliidae; genus Cyanoderma; species Cyanoderma ruficeps. Next base: position 36,675,516 of record VZDJ01007747.1, on the reverse strand, counting down.
CATAGGAGTGAAAGGTGCTGGGGTAGATGCATGGCAGTGAGAGTGGTTGTTTGATGGTGAGCAGGATGCTGGTTTTGTGAGAGTTTAATTTGGAACAGTGTTATAATAAGTCTATGTATCTATAAATCAGGATGAGGTGTCTTCCTGAAAACATGCAGGAGATTGATTTCAAGTTCTCTCAGTTCTGGAATGGTTGAAATCCCTTGGCTTGTGTTCTTCCAGGTCAATTAGTAGTGCTAAGTTCTAGGCTTGATTTTGTAATATCTTGTTAAAATTCAAACATGATGAAATCGTTTCTTACACATTTGCTGTAGAAAACTAGGACAGCATTTGAATTGTATCACTCCATTTTTGAGACAGTTTGTAGTTAGTCATGAATTTGTATTATCTATATAGAAGTGTATCACATTTACTAATTTTTATTCAAATGTATGTATGTTCATTTGAATAAACTTTGGGTTGGTCCAGATGGCCTTCAGAGGTCCTTTCCAACCTCAAATCTTCTGTGAGTTCATAAAACTCATTTATTATTCCACGTATTAGAAGTATCTCTGACTTTGAAAAGTATAAAAATCTGTTGCAGACAAGTTATGATCTAAGAATAGTGTTGGGAGTTTTTTAGAATATATGACACAGAAGCTTGCTGCTGCTGCATTGCTGCAAGGCAGGACAGGTTTGCTCACTGAAGTGCATCTCCTGGTTAGGTTATTGACTAAAACTCATTGTACAAAATCATCTTTGAAACAGAGGGAAATTTAGGCCTCCTGGATCTGCATTAACGTGGTGTTGGATCTTGTTGGACCAGATTCACACACAGATCATTTAGTTGTGTCCAAGAGTAAGGCAATATTAAAGGCTTTTTCCATAAATTATTTTTCCTTACTGTAACTTTAGGTAAGTGACAAGGTAAGAAGGTTTTGGAGTATAAAAACTTGAGAAAGAGAAAAAAAAATGTGAAAAGCAGAATTCATTAGCATATATCAAAAAAGATAATATTTACACTCTATGTGTCCTCATGTTTTTTTAAATTATCACCAATGGTCCAAAATGGACTGCAGTGTTGAACACTTACTTGGCTGGTTTCAAATATATTTTAGTAACATTATATAGAAACAAAGGACAGAATTGCTTTTGTTCTTTTTCTAAGTAATAAAAAATTTATTTTAGATGCAATTCAAATGTTGAATAAGCTTCTCTTAGGTAGTTTAGGGAGCAAAATAATGTTTAACTTTACCACAAAGTATCTGTGTAACTTTTTTGGTGAAGACAACCATGCAGTTGGTATGAATTTGATAGCATTGTGGGGGAATGTCATGCAGAGATTTAATGAAATGTTAATGAAATAGTCTGGTCAGATGGAGTTCACCATGAGGCAGAAAATGTGTGTGTTATGTTTGTGCCCCACTTAAGCCATATTTTGGTAGCTTGGATAGGGATTTAGTTAGACATGAGCTTTGGGTGGAGTGAAATGTGTTTCTAAATCCTCACCATCCTTTGCTGCATCTGAATTGATTTGTCCATCTGGTTCCCTTAGAGAAAAAGCCTCAGTGGTTTCCCTGCCCAGACAAGGAAGTGCACAGCAGAGAGCTTTTTGTTTTAAGGATGTTGATAAAAAGGAATGATTTAATTAAGTGTAAGGAGAGCTGTTGTTGAGTAGGGAAAACAAGTAATGTAGACACTGTGGGTTTTGTAACTGGGATAGGTTTTTCCCTTTGAGAGTTCAATAACATTTGCTTTCTGAGCACAAGAACGACTTTGATGTGGTGAAAGTTATGAGGACAAGTGCTGGTTTTTAATGTATAAAAGTCATCACTCTTGTGCAGCTATTTAACAACATAAAAGCAGCTGCATTTGCATCCGTTTAACTCCCTGTAATTCCAATTTTATTTTCATTCTGTAACTGATACTGTTAGTGATGAACCCTGGCTGATATTATATTTCTTAGATACACAACAATTCAGACTTGAGTGCTCACTGTGTTTTTGTATCTTTAGATTTTTTTTTCCCCAAGAAGTTGTGACCCTCAGCATTTGAAGTTGTCTGTTTAATATGTCCCTTTGATACTTAAGCCTCTAAGTGGCTGGAAAACTGAATGAGAACTGGGCAAGCAGAGAAAAAGAAGCCAGAGTATAATCAGTTCCTTTATGGAAAGATGTTTAATTTTAATAAAGGCATGAGACTGTAACCAGTTTTCTTTTCTTTCTGCTGTTGTAGGTTGCCTTTCCCTGCGGGTGACCGGGTAACTTTTAATGGGAAGGAATGCATCTGCCAGAAATGTTCCCTGCCCCCTTCCAGCAGCACTGGCTCCTTCCCTGTACAGAACCTGCGAAGTAAGTACGGATTTTTGCTCTTTTCAGTCAGTACTTAGTTTAAAGAACTTCACAGGTTTAAAGAACAGAATTTTACACCACTGTGGATAACTGGAACTTCTACTACTTTGCTGCATAAGAGGTGTCATGAAATACGAGATGCCCACGTGAAAAACTATAGGGTGGTTTTTCAAGAAAGTCTGATATTAAAAAGAAACACAGATGGTGCCATTTTAGGATCAGCAATACATTGAATCCTCTCAAAGATTTGATTAAAATTAACTAAATCAAATTATTTGGAGAAAAACATAATATAGATGCTAATATTTTTGTGGATTTAGTCCAAGTCCATCTGAAATAAAAGCCGATCTGAGATTTAATGATTTGTAAGTGTTCCAGTATTGCTTCAGAAAATACCAGTGGCAGGACTGCATGGCTAAATCCTACACAGCAAGGGGTTTAATGTATGAAATGTCAGTGAGGGGCGTTTGCCTTGACCTCAGAGGATTGTGTACTGTCAGAAGATACAAACACTACGGGAAAGAAATGTGGTCTTTTCACAACAATATTTTTGCAGTAGGTCATAGAGAGGTGGTGTTGCTGTGAACTCCATTCCTCTGCTGTTTTGCTCATGAAATGCTGCCGTGCTTTAAGAGTCCACCACTACCTTTATGTAATTAAACAGCAGCAGCAATTCAATTAAACAGCAAAGACAGAAAAAATTTTAATGACTGTTACATCAAGCAGGATTCAGCATGGCTGAGGAAGGGCTCCATGGATTGCTCAGATTCCTGCATAAGCAATCTAGCCCACTTCTGGGAGAAATCTCTCTTTTTTTATTCTGTTTTCTTTTCCCCCCTCATTTCTTCGCAGAAGTTTTCACCATCTCCTTTCTACAGTTGATCAGTAAAAGATGCTGTGTGAATGCCCTGTGAGATGCCCTACTGATTCTTCTTGATAATGTCATCCTCCTTTGGGGATAGGTTGGGCCTCTCTTAGGCGCTTTCTCTTGTCACTCATTCCAGAGATCAATCCTTCTTGGCCATCTTTTCTGTCTCCTTATCGTATGTGAAAAGTGCCTCTGACTATAATGGACATTATTTGCCTGGTTGAATACAGACAGAACAAGTTCATTTGATTATCTGTGGTACAGAATCCTTTAATGTATTTGCTTTCCCTTTCTCTGTGCACACACACGTCGTGGAGAGTTTTTCTTGTCCTTGCACTTCCCTGGCTCTCTTGGGTCACTGCACTGACCTTCCTCAGGGCACAGGTAGCTGCAAACCACTTGCCTCAGAGGGGAACAGCACTGGGAGCACATCTTTGTAGCAAAACCTGACCTTGGAAAATAAACGTTTGACTTTTCCCCCGATTACATAGAGCAGTGAATGGTGTATCTCCTGACAACAGCTTTCTTGGAAAAGACCTTAGTGCTTTAAACAAGCAACTCTTGTTAGTGCACAAAAAACACATTACTTCAGGCAAACTCCTTCAAGGAGCAAGTGGTACATTGACCCGCTGCTACACTGGGTTTGTTCCTGTTTCAGAGCTGTCTGATGTGTGCCATGTGTGCTGTTCAGCAGCCTATTTATCTCGGCAGTGCTTTCAGAACATCTCTTGGGGACTCGCTGAGCTCACAACATCACTGCCCCCTCTGACAAATCCTGTTTTCATCCTCCCTTTTTGCTTCTAACCTCCTTCATGCCTTCCATTTGGAAGAAATGAAGAATGTAAAATACTTGCTTTCTGCCTGACTCCTTGAAATTTTTATTATATAAGTACCTGCCTCTCTGTTTTGGTTTATTTTATGAAACAGTAGCTCTGAAAACCTCTTGTGACAGTGTTGATTTTGAGAGAGTACTCAAGGAAAAATATCAACATGTAGCAGCAAATTGATGTGTTCTGCAGAGTTATTGCTTGAAATTAGTTGAGTCACCAAAGGATGCTGCATCTAAGATGGGAAGACAAGGGCACTGCATCAGTAGGCACTGTTGGCATAGCAACCACAATATTTGTTTGTAATTATCTGGCACTTTACAGAGAAAACAGCAGTTGGGAATAAAAAAAAAAAATGTAGCTCACAAAATGCTGCACTTCTGCCCACCCAAGCTTAAACCAGATGAAAGGTGAATGACATCTGAGCACATGATGTTGTATTCAGTTTTTTAAATAAGCCCTCAAGCAGTGAGATTAAATTAGATTTCCAGATGAATCCCCAGTACAGGGGAGATCACAAACAAGTTTCTGATTGCAGTTAAACAATAGATACCATAGAATACTGCAGGGACCAAAACCAGGCACGCACCCAAATGTTCTTTTTTATTAGCAAAACTCAAATGTTCTGATCTGTAGTGCACATGCTTTTGTGCTAGGCTTGTTTCCACGTACTGGTGCTCTAGAGGGTAACATTAAAGAGATACATTATTGCTCCCTCAGTACATTCCAAATCCACCAAAGGAAAATACAAACTATGTTTCATCATTGTGTGCTCAGAAGTGAAACATTTACAATTTCACTTACACTGTCTCATTAGGGTCATGTAACCAACTAAATACAGTCCTAAATCAGAAAGTTTTTAAGTGGACTGTTCAAATGTTTTAATGAGATCCTAGGCTGAGAGTTCTTTCTTAATGATTAGATAAATCTTTCCAATGCTTTTGCATAGCTTTCTCTCCGTGTAAGACATTGCTGTGTTTTTTTTTTTCTCTCCTGGCATTTCTGAATGATTAAGTGTGTTACAAGTTTTGTCTTTGCTCTACAAAATTGTTGGTATACCTGAAGAATTCCTAAGAATGTATTGTATACTGGGGATGTATTTTTCCACATGAGATGGAAGATACTTTATGGAAGATTAGAAGGATTACTGGGATATTGGTACTAGAATCAATTTATCACTGGCATTTATCCCCTTTTTTCCTCACATATTCTGAGTATTTTAACATTTAGTAAGAAAATCATACATAGGCAGGAAATCTATAGAGTGAAGAGTGAATGAGAGATGGACCTTGTGGGGTATTAGAGGGTTCATTTGGGATATAGAGAACCAGATCTAAATCCCATGTCTACGTTACGTCTCTAAAGAGGGCACTCACTGCTGGACTGTTCATGTGGAAACTGAGTGTAGATTTGGCTTTTACTAGCTTAGTCAAAATCTTCCATTGTTAAAAAATAGGCAACCAGACCCCCTGACAGTCTTATTCTCAGTTACTCTTTCTGGGGAGTACAGCTAGCTCACCTACAGCCTGTTTAACCAACATAGACTAACCTCTGTTACTCAGTTATCATGTGTTTTATGTGTATTTTTTGTTAGCTCCTCTTGGAGATTTATATAAGTGGATTTTTATAGAAAATAAATGCATAGAGGTCTGTCACTTTCACATATTGAAATGTCACTAATGCCTCTTAAGTATTGGTGGTTTTTTACTGGTTACAGGAAATTTCATACCACAATTTCAGCTTGGATTCTTTTCATGGTTGCAAAAAGAATTTTGAAATAAGTTGAGCTTGCAGATCCAAAGGCAAAGCCTGACATGAAGAATCAGTTATTTGTTTTGCTCTTTGTCTTTTTTATTTCTTTTATCAGGCCGATTTGCGATGCTTGAAAAATTAATCAGCAGAACTTCATATTTTTTAAACACAGTATAAATTAATTAAAATAAAGCCCAAGTCACTAGGAAACTGAAGTCACCAGTTTTTTTTCTTTGAATGATGTATGTCTTGTAGCAATGTCAGAGCTTTCTAAGGGCAGCAGCACTTGCCATCCATCAGTGAGCGGTGGAGTGAGCTTTGGAGCCCTTGGGAACTGTTACTGGGACACTGATGGATCCTGGTTCTGCCGTAACCAACTGCTGCATGACCACCTAGGAATATGATTCACTCATTTGGGTTTTTCTCTTACAGATTGTGGGGGTTGTGGTTCAGAAATAAAGAATGGCCAGTCCTTGGTTGCCTTGGACAAACACTGGCATTTGGGCTGTTTTAAGTGCAATACATGTGGCAAGCTACTGAATGCAGAGTATATCAGCAAGTAAGTAGAGGAGTATTTTCACCTCTTGTCAGCTCTCTTTTAATGCCAAATAATTAATTTATCATTGCATACCCTTTATTTTATATATATATATGTTCAGAGGTATATAAGATATTAAAGATCATTGTCTAAATTATTATTTAAATTGTATTTAAAAAATGAAATGGAGAAAAGTAGATGTCACATTTTTTCGTTTACCTGGAATGGGACTTGACAAAGCGGCTATGCTAAAGAGAGGCAGCAGGTGGAATATGTTTCCAAGACCCAAATGTATGCCCTTAGTTACCTGTGGTTTTGCTCTCTGTGATGCTGTAATGTAAACAAGCAGGTACTGTTTTTTGTATATGTATTACATAAGAAGAAATGTTAGCCAGAAGTTAATTAAGGATGTACATACCATGCTTTTGTGCTGCTCCAGACCCTCATGCTGTGAGATTTGGACTGAATGTGATGACAGCACTGAGAAACAGCACAAAGTATGCACACAGACCATGTCCTTTGTCAACACTTTCATCAGGCCAGTGACACGCACTCCTTTCACTGGTCAACATTTAATTTCACAGTTTGCAGTGGAGAACAATATTTATTGAAAGGGTGTTCTTAAACAAGGTTTTGCATTTTCTCGGTGTTGTGCTGGTCTGCTGTTTTGTAGTGCAGTGCTTTATTCACATATTATTTAATATACTCCCCTCCCCCATAAATTGTAAAGATGTAATTATTGCAAAATCTTCTTTTTAAAAAAGCTAAAAGCCAAACAACTCAAGAGAAGAAACATCCTGTCTTTAATTAATGCAATTAATTATTGTGATAACTTATTGGTTAGTCTCTAAGAAATCAACCTTCCATGCTGTAAAATTAATTTCTATGTTTCTCCAGGGAAATGTCTGATAAAATTATGCCTCTGCTAATAAGTCTGTCTGATGACAGGCTATTTTCATGTAACAAAGAAAACATATTTAAATATGTTTAACTTGAACTTTGAAAAGAAGAAGAGTCTCCTGTTTCTTTTTAGAGCAATTTGTTTTCATTCATCTGTTTATTGGTCTACATATACAACTTAGTAAAATTGCAAAATGTAAAATTAACAGGTTCTTGTCAGGACAATAGTCCAAATGTTCTGGTCTTGGTACTTTAAAAAAAAGCTGGGACTCCAGGTTTTTTCTTCATATCTGTAAATTGTATCTTAACTCACTGGTGGTGGTGAAATAGCTGGTCACATCATGCATGAACACACTGCTGCTCAGGCTGAATTCTTGCAGTCATTGCTGGCTTCTGTGGAGCACATTCCCAAGATGTTTGATCGATGACAGTCTTTAAGCAAATCCAGTCAAGAGTGCCAGTAGATTTAAGTGTTTATCAAAACTTGGTTTACAGACAAGAATTTTGAGAAATTACTCTCTGCAGTCTCAGCTAAAGGATTAGGTAGTGCATATATCGGATGACACATCAGCTGGATGAATTAGATGATAAGAGGAGAGCAGTAATATGTAGAAATAACTTTTTTTCCACAGAGGGGGAAACACGTGAAAGAAGTTAATGAGTAACAAGATTAAACAGGTGGTGTGAGGGTCTCGGAGACTGAGTGTTGTTACAAGGCTGATGGCTGAGTTTAGCAACAGAGGAGAAAAGTGGTCCAAAACAGTTGTTCATTACTATTCAGCTTTTTACAATATTAAGAAACATGAGATACTTGGGAGGCAGGAAGGCCTATAAATACCCTATGAAGTATTGAAACACTGACAAATTTTAGATGCATAATCTCCCAGTAAACTGTAAGATTTCATAAAGCAGCATCTGTATAGATGTGCCTGTTGTTCTTCCCTAGGGATGGGGTTCCATACTGCGAAACGGACTATCACGCCAAGTTTGGTATCAGGTGTGACAATTGTGAAAAGTACATCACAGGAAGAGTGCTCGAGGTAAGGAGAGCCTGTCATTCAAGCACATCTCAAAGCATATAAAAAGAGTAGCTCTTTTGAGTTTAGTCCTATGCTCACAAATGAATGTTAATGCAACAGCTTAATGTTATTTTTATTAAATACCAGGAACTTTTTCTGTAACCGGGTTTTTTGTTTCTTCTGTTAATGATTTGGTAATACACAAACTCCCTAAATGGATGTTTATGGTACTGGAGAATGTTCAGGCAGCAGAAGTAATAAATGAATGTGTTATCCGGCACATTTTAAAACCTGCACTAAATTCATTTGTAATTTCTGCTTTTTCATTCTCTTTTATCATCCCCAAAAATAGGATGAAGCTATTGAAAAGTAAAATGAATGGTTTGAACTGTGTTTTTGCACCCAGAAATGAATTGTGTGACAGAGATTTTTTTGCACTTGTTCTAAGAAGCAGGAGGTTGTTTACTGTAGGTGTATGTTTACGCATTATGCAAAAATTTCCATATAACTGACCCAGTGTCACAAAATGAATATATTCTTTTGATATGAATAAAATTTATCCTTGGATCTAAATGTATTATTACCCTGTCAGTGTCATTGATTATCTGCTTTTTCTTTCTGCTTTTCCCTGTGAAGTTCAAGCAGTACTGGAGTTAGGAAGAGTTGCTCAGTTCACTTTTTCATGAGCTAAGAAAGCCTGGAGAAGTCCCAAAGGGCTTCCACCAGAGAAAGATCTGCTTGGAGTCACATAAAGACTTAACTATCCAAGTGGTGGACAATTATAACTCGTTAGGAACTGATGAGCAGCTGGCTATCCATACTAGATGGCAATCTGTATTGGATGGGATGATACGGTGTTAGCATAGGCATGAGAGACTTTTCCATTAACAAATTTTTTTACAGACCTCTCTGAAAGAGATTTCTAAAAGGGAATTTGAAAGAGTATTAAGACAGCTTTCTGACTTTTTTTGCACACAGTTGTCTCAAATGGAAGAGGCAAAACAAAAGAAAATATCTTAAAACCTTCAAAAATATAAAAGGTAACCAGTGGAAGCCTGTCATAGGCTGTTATAGGTTTTCAGAGGTGTCAGCCATTGACACTGGATGAAAGGGAATAAAAGGAAGTGAGATTTGAAAGTGAAGGTAGTTCAGAGAGGTGAATGCAGAGAGAAGAGTTAAAGCTGTGGCAAATTTGGAGTGCACTTACTCAGTGCAGTTTGCAAGGAGTGATTAATACTGAGATAGGAGAGCAACAGAAGCTGCAGTTTCTGTACTGACTCTTGGCTTCACAATATTATGTTTTTCTGTCCTGGTTCTTGCCTTGAAATATGTGCAAGAATGCTCTTTTTATGTGGTAATATTTTACCTGCAGTGTGGTTATACAATGGCATGTGGTGTGATGTGATTAAGAACTGGATCCTTACTGTCTCTATGGGTAATTAAAAGGAAAAAAAAGTCTTAAAGATCTGCATGGTAACAGTACCAAGTATGATTAGTGGGACCTGGGAGCACATGTGACTGTAGCTGATTCTTCTGACTGCTTGCTGAGAGTGTACTGAATAGCAAGGACAGTTCCTTGGGTTTATTGTAGATGGGCCAGTAACAAACTTGGGAAAAGCTATTTTTTGAAAGCTACTGTAGGAATTCTACCATGGCAGATTACATGTGATGGTTTTGGTTAGTGTGTGTGTGTGTGTGTGTGCCCCTTTCCTCTCCATTGTCCGATGTTGCTCTAAGGACAGCTCTGTAGCACTGATTCTCATCTTCTGGTTCAGGCTGGGAGCTACTTTCATTGGTCTTTGGCATTTAACTATGGAAAAAATAATGATGCAAGATTCCAAAACCTGATAAAAAAATAGATGAGGAGAGAGGACTTTCACCACCTGTAAAAGCACAGATAGTATCATCATGAAACAAAAGACATAGGTTGAAGTTAGGATGGAGCAGGAAATGGATTTGAATGGTTACAATGACATGTGATGTCTGGACACTTGTTGGAACAACCGGACATTTATGATCTGTAAACCTTTGTTCTATAGAATTGTACAAAACAGTTTGTTGGTTTGTGTGCAACAAAGCTAATGAAGTTTGAACATGGGTGCCTGTCACATGTCCTAGCATTCTGCTGTCACAGTATGTCCTGTTCCTCATGACATGTCCCAAAGTATCTGCTCCCATCCTCTCTGCTTTTCTGTGACATGTCTCAAGAGCTTTCTTTACATTTCCACTGCCTGTTTCCAAGCAGTGACTCACACTGTGAGCTTTCCTCCATGGTGATCAGCCCAGATTTCCATGAGTCTTTGGGACTCTGTAAGGGATCCCTTAAACAGCCATTGTGTTTTGGTGTGGACCGTGGAGAGCAGCTGGATGAGGAGGTAATGCACACATCTCGTTTCAATGGGAAGCCAAGCAAAAAAGTCACGGCCTGAGCAAACAGATTTGGAAGGATGCAGAGACCATGTCTAGCTGACGTGGTTAAAACATTTGTTGTTTGTGTGCAGCAGATGGAATTGTTCAAAAGGCTTGGGACTGAGGCTGATCTTCTCTCTCTCTCTCTCTGGTCTTGGTATTGAAATCGATGTCTGTTTGTCACCAGCAGGCTAATTGATATGTTTGTCTATCTCCTGGTCAGGAGGACAGAAAAAACACAGGTTAGTCATGCCTGTTGTTTTGTTGTAGGACATGTTATTTGTGGAATTGTCTGGAATACGACACATTTTTCAACACATCAGTATTTTTTTTTTACCATCTTGAATATTATCTGGAGAAACACAGAAATAATAGAGCAAATTGCTCCTTAAGTAGGGGGAAATCTTGACAGCAATACTTATCAAGCAGGGGAATACTCTCCCAAGGGAGCTGCTGGAAACCATCACTTAGAAAGTCTTATAACAAGATTGGACAAGGCACTGGAAAATCTATGTTAGGGAATAGTCCTGCAATGACAGAGGAAGGGACTATATTACCTAATAGGATTTTTTCCATCTGATTTCTGTGATAATGTCAGGACAGCTGCTTCCACAATTTTTCTGTGCCCAGATTTTATAATATTGTCTCCCTTTCCAACACTTGTTCATTTTAAGTGTTTATTCAGCAGAAAGGAAGAGAGAGTCAACTAGTGTGAGTTACTGATAAGTTATAAATATATGGCTGTTTTAATAGGTTGTCAGCCAAATACAATGATGATTTAGTTACCTAAATTCTTCTCTCAGCCCATTTTCTGAGGGTCAGATTCATTCCATGTAGTAAATGGGCTTAAAAACAGGATAGCTTTGTTTATAATTCCTTTCTAGTTTCTTTCTTCCCCTCCCTCCAGTACACCTTGGCTTGCACCCACTCTCCCAGGGTGTACTGGAAAAGCTATAAAAGGGGCTGAGCAGTTCATTTATGGAGATGATGTATTTTATTACTTTAAAAAGCAATGATTTTGCTGTTTGGTTTTTTTTTAAAAAAACAACCCTACCCACCAGTGCATTTATGGCCAAGATTTGCTTTGTTTGCGATGCATACAGAACACTCTTAAATGCAAATCAGTCCTCTCCTAGAAGTTGTGTTGTTTTATCCCTGACCATATATATTGATAAACCTGCCAGCTTAAGTGAGGAGCAAGAGGTTGCTGGAGATTTCTTTCGTAGTTTGACTTAAAATGCACTGTGCCTGAAAAGCTCTAAGGAGAAAAAGGGTTTACTTCAGTGCTTATGCTGTATCTCTGCTGCCAATCTTGCAATAGTTATGATCATGCAATAACACACATTTTAAAATAACAGGCCATTGATTTTTATGAGCAGCCATTTCCTTTTTGTCGTGTTGCGATCTAATTCTCTGCACTTAGCACTAAAAATGTTTTTCTCCTTTTTTTCTACTACAAGCAGTAGTAGAAATTAGTTAAAATTTCAACTTGTACTAATAAGCATAACCTAAAAAAAAATTGTCTTTTTTTTGAATATACTGTATTGCTTGTGATAATTCAGAGCCTGCTTTAAACCCCTTTCCATCAAAAAAACCCCACTTTCCATTTGTTTCCTGATTTTTAATTGGTATTTTAGCTGCGTTTTGCTGGGGGAGGCAGAGATGTGTTGTCTGTCTCCCTGTCCTTCCCACACAGCAGGTTGTGTGAAAGGTTTGGAAAGCTGTTGAGGTGCATGACAAAGCTGTGTGACAGCCAATGACTCCTCCTTGTCCTCTCCTGGGAGGCATGTCTGGGTTTCCTTAACAGCTGATATTTAGAAACATCATCTCAATTCCAGCATCTCTCTATTTTAAAGTGGTCCACATTAAAAGAGTTAAAAATGCTTTGGATAAGATCGATTTTTACCTTTTTTTAAGTGTTGTCCCCTTTAATTGATGAACTCTAAGGAGAATTTATAGAGACTAGTCTTAGTTCCTCTTTTTTTTTGCAAAACTGAGTGAACGCATTTCTCCTCTGCTTGTAAAGTCAGCTCCAGGCTTTTCTGGTGATGTAGGGGAATCTTCTTACTGTGGGTTCCTAACTAGAACCACCTTCTCTCAGTGTGGATGAGCACTGTACTCCCGACAGCCCCTCACCACGATTTTGTGCAGTGATAGTAACCCCTTCCACCATTTCTAAAGAAAGTAATTTCCTGGTATATCCCACATGGTGCAATTTTTTTCTGTGAGCTCTTTAACATTGACAGCCCACAGCGAGATATAACTACGAGGGGAGGGGTTCTCTTCATCTGCTGTTTAAGCTGGTGGTTTCCTACATTAGAAGGAAATGAGGGAAAACAAACTGTTTTGCTAGAGGAGGCCTCCATGTCTAAAGATAACCTTCTGGGGTTTTTTAAGGGCAAGCACAATATAGGCTGTGAGGGGGTGTCTTGGTTTGGAAAGACAGGTGTCTGCTAAGGAAGGCAGGAGCCTCCCTTGAAATGAAAATATAAACCCCCTCCCTCTGAATTACAATTTTGAAATTAACAAGCTCTCACAGAAAGATAAGGGAATAGGAATAACAGTTCTTTACTAGGAAAATTAAACTACAAACGTAGTAGTACAAAAAAACCCCTGACAGAATCAGAATACAACCTGACACCCTGCTGATCAGCGTGTTGGTAGCAGTCCAATAAAATGGTGACTGCAGTCCCCTCAGAATGACAGATGTGGTTCTGTTGAAGCAATGATCCTGTAGAAGGATGTAGTTTTCCTCTGAAGGTCCAGTGGTGGTGTGGATGAGTCCAGCAGAAATAGACTGTCCTGCTGTTCTAAATCTCAGGTTTTATCCAGGTAGGAATGCTTGGCTCCTCCTGCTGGGTGGAACATCTCACGATGGGATGATGTAATTTTATCAGTCATGCAGTGAGACTTGGTGGCCCATTAATGGAAGATATCCCCCTGGAGAGAGGATGGGTCATGGAAGAGACAAAGAACACTGCCCCACCTGGTTTTAACAGCTACCCCATTAACAGAAGACACCCCCAGGGTTATGAGGGATGTGTCATGGAAGAGTCAAAGAACACTGCCTTGCCTGGTTCTAACAGATGGTAGTAGAATACGTACCTCTGGTTACATCTTACATTGCAACCCAAGACAGGGGGTCATGTCTACTTGGATGTGCAACTGCATCTCATCAGTGGCCAAAATACCCCTCAGAGGTATTTTCAGCACTCCATTTTATCTACAACTGTCCCATGATTCACAGTGTATTTACACTACATGACTGTGGTATAACTGTGTGTTAAAAGTGCTGTTGAAAGTCACTTTCAGCAGCTGGAACCATTTTTATGTTTAGTATCTGGCATCCTAACATGGCAGCACGGCACTCAGTTCATGTGGGGGAAGAATGGGTTAGCATTTTACTAGTTTACATGTGCGTGTAAATGTCTAGAAAAGCATAATCAATATATGTTTTTAAAATATATTAATCACAACCATATGTTATTTTGAAATAAGGGAACAAATGCAGTAGGCACTAGGCAGGAATGAGACTAGAAATGTCAGTAATTTATATGTCAATTAAATGTCACTTATACCTCAGTGATTTATTAATAAAAAACATGAATCTTATTTTTCATAGTTTGTTTTTTGCTTTGCCCTAGGGTTGAGCTGATTTTGTTTGCAGCCATATCTACTTTGTAAATCGATTGCCTTTCCCTTTGCAAGAGTCTCAGTATAGCAGAGAGACAGTGCTAATCCTTTGCAGCAGGGAGTACAAATTTCTGCCTGCAGCGTGGAAGAATGGTTCATTCTGCAATGTCTGTTACCCTGCTGTTTCATTAATATCAGGACCTACTGATGTGTGAAAGGTGCTTGAGCAGCTTATTGTATAGGCATTAATAGTGAAACATGCAGTAAAGGCAGGCGGCTCTGTCTGTAGGAGCGAAGGGTTCCCTGTGCATGGGCAGCCCCGGGAAGGCTGGCAGAGCAGCAAAAGGATCCAAGTGTCAGTGCTACCTTCGTTAGAAGCTGCTCTCTACGCCAGTTTTCTCCCTTCAGCAGAGAAGAAAGAAAACTGTTGGAAAGACACATCTAAATAAACCAGCACTAGCTTTTGCAAAAGGAGACCATCTAAGGTAGGAAACGTTAACTAGCCCTTTTGATGCATAATGTTTGCTGAGATGCAAGGCAGTTTTCAGCTTGGGGATGATCTCTGATTTGATGCCACTTTAGTTTATCTGGGGCTGCTGGCTTGCAAAGGCTCGTTGATCGTCAGTGCATTATATCTGAATGTGGCTGGGTAAATGTTGACAGCTGACCTAGACTTTCTTCTGTAAAACAGGCATCATTAAAAATACTATCAGCAAGTAAATAAATAGAAGTGCAAATGCTTTTTTTTTCCTTATCTTTTAGCCTTTTCTGTAGCCCAGTTATATTGGTCTAGATGAATTCACCTAATTTTTCTCCCACTTTCAGCCTTTCCCCATTTAGCTACTTCTTCTCTCCAGAAATACAGAGCTATGCCTGTCTGCATTATCTGAACTGCTAAAAACTCGCAAATGGTTAATGCGTCAGGAGAAGGCTATACATTAAACCAAACTCTTTGCATAGCTTTCACCCTGTAAATAATTCGTTAGGTTTATTGAAGAGCACTGAGTACCATTTGATGATAGCTTATGACTTAAATTTTTGCCAAAGTAAGGGGTTCTGCAAACTGTTTCTGAATAACAGAAAAGTTTAGGATTTGAGGGAAACTGGTTGATAGAGAAGAAAGAATGACTGTCGCAGGTTTTGTGAGGGGTTGTTTTTTTTTGTTTCTTTTCTCTGCTTCTTACTTGCTTTTCTGTTGAGAATTCCTCCCACACTTACGGGGAAAGTCCTCAATAGTGCTGCTGTGCATTTGTGCTTGTGTGGGTTTGTATGTGTTAGTTTTAGTGCACAGTTTGATTTTTGAGCCTGGCAGACTCGTGGTGTCCATTGCCTTTCCTCATGCAAAAATGTAGTACCAGTTAACTCTCTTAAATTTTCTGAAATAAAGGATCAAAGTGATTCCAGTAGTCACCCTGGTACCTCCTGAGCCTCAGGCCCCAGCAGCACACAGACTGCCAGCTCTACGCCATGTGTTGCTGTGGTGATGCATTAATATCCAGTGCTACTTACCAGCATTTGGGTGTTCTTACAGTATGAAATGTTGCACCTCATGGATATCTTCAGTCCCTCATCCAGTTATTCTTTCATTCCTGGTGGTGCTCTGACCCACATCAGGGGAATGCTGCTCTTGCACAGCTCTGCAAAGCCCCAGAGCTCCCTTGACCCAGTCAGCAGCACAAGCCCCTGCCTGCAGCTCTGTCCTGTAACCATGGCAGTGGTGCAGCAGTAAGTGCACTCAGTGACAGTTGCCTTTGTTGATAAAGTATCTCCAGGTTGCTCTGGCCCACGTGAAAACAGTTCAGCATGTCTGCTAATAGCAGGAGAGCAGCCTGACTCGTTTCCTATAGCTTTAAGATTTTTTCATCCTACTAACCTTCAGCATTTTTTGTGCTTTTTCAAACTTCTTCTTTCCCCCCCAAAGTAAGAACTTTTGAACGGTACATTGTATTGGAAATATGTGGATTAGGTCTGAAACTAGAAACTTTCTACTTTCAGGAAGGTTTACTAATGTCAGTTCTGCATGTGACAGCAGCATTTCCACTGGCAGGTAAATCTGGTGATTCGGAATGGCAGTCTGTATTCAGAATGAGAGACAGCTTCTGTTCTTAGAAGTTTACAGCCCAGATCACCACGTTCAGCTTGAAAAGAGCTGTGCTGGCTTCCTCTGATAAATCAGGCTGTTTCTCCAGGGCTGTTCAGTGTTGGTTGAATTTCATTCTTCCCATCTGAAATGGGTGTGCTAAATACACAGCTGCAAAGTCGAAGATTAGGGGAGTATGTCTGCAAGTCATCTTTCTCCTTCTTCACTCCCTCTCTCCTATCAAGAGTTGGCATAAGTGAGAGCCAGCTGCAGCTTGTCTTGGCCCCTAGGAGGGTTTTAAGGAGTGGGAAAGTGGAAAAGAAATAAAGGAGATTTGTTGAGCAGATGGAAAACAGAAGCCTCTTCCAGTCTCAGTGGGTGGCAAGAAAAATTGCAAAGCTGAGAAGAAAAAGACAAAAGAGGCGGATCACTCACTCCATAACAGAAACAAATGACTGCAAAATCAGTGGGTTTAGGTATGACAGACCGTTTTGATTTACAAGAATGTTTACCAAATTCTGTAGAAAAAATGCACTGTTGTCCTTTTCCAGATTTTACCTGATTGTGACAGGGTTGAATTTGCTCCTGAGCCAGAACTTGTTTGCAGATGTCACAGAATGAGATTACAGTTGTAATAGCGCTGGTTTTCCTTCTATTATTTGTTTTTTCTCAATTATCCCTCTTACAGTTTTTTATTTACTTTTTTTTTTCCCACAACCATTAGAAACTTCTTCTTAGAGTCCAGCATTATAGTAAGTTATTATCATTCTGAGATAAATGTTCCTGTTGGGACATTTGATTTGCACCTTATACCTGGAAGAATAAGGAGTGTGTGGGAAGCAATTAAAATGACTCAAATGGGGGTGGGAATTCTCAAGGCTCTGCGAAGCACAGCAGGATGAGCCAGAACCAAGACAGTGTGAAATAACTGTACATGTGAGATTGCTAAAGCTGTAGGTAATGCTGCAGGTGTGCGTAGTGAACATTTCATGTGACTGTTTCTTGGCATCCAGTAGGATGATAAATGAATCCAGTAAGGAGAAGATGAGGAGAATGATTGATGCAAACCATTACACTGCATTTACAGTGGTGTAAATCCTCATGAAAATGGTAAAATGGTTCATTTGCTCTGGCACACTGTTGAAGTGAGTCAGTGGTGAGTCAGGTCCACTGTGACTAAGAGAATTACTGAGAGTTTTTCTCCACAGAATTCTGTCTTTAATTTCTGGCTCTCACACTTTTTTCTCCTCAACACTGTTGTATGACAGAAACAATAGATATTTTGCCAAATACCTCTGCCTTGACAATGTTGCCTGTCCCTTCAAACCCAGTAGATGATATGACAGCTGTTTACTAACTTAACCATTACTGTATGCAACTATTACTGAGTAATTCTTCGAGTCCCTCTGTTGCATACGCAAAATTCTGGCTGTGCTGGAAATGTGAGTGGAGATTTTATGTGATTTTATGACCTTTTTTATGTAAAGGTGGTAACTGAGCAGAGTGTTCTATTCCAAGCACAAAGGTTATTTTCTGAATAACATTACTGTAATTTGAATATACCCCTTAGAATCCAGTTTATGGAAGCCAGTATAGTCCTTGTAATATACCACAGTATATTACAGTATATTACAGATGCAGTAGCAGAGATGTGTGTGTATCCATTGATAACATTTGATGGTGCAGTGCTGTGCACCTTCTTCATGGTACTCCTGAGAGAAAAGACAGGACAAACATCTGAGCCCTAGATTTTACACTGCCTTTTGGATTAAATGCACACTGTGCAATGTGGGTTGAAGAGCTGGCCAAGAACAGCATGGTTGTATTAACACGTGGGAATAAGCAAGAACAACCCCTGATTGGGTTTGCCTAATTGGTGGAATAACTTGATAGGAAAATTTTCTAAGCCAGTTCTGTGCTGTTAAGTCAGAGAGTTATTGGATCATATCTAATGTAGTTCTGGGAGCAGGAATTAAAACCTTTTCTCAGCCAAAGTCACTGCATTTACTTGCAGAAATTGTATATTTGCCCTTATGAATCCATGCAGTAGCTGATTGGGCTATTTAACAACAAAATGCTGTATCTCATTCAAAAAACTTTACTAAATTTCATAAAGATAAATATGTGGAGTTCCTTTTTATACCTGTGCTTCATTATCAGTTTCCTGTACATTCCTCGCACCTAAGAAAAAGCAGTTCATTCACATAATGGCTTAATATGTCAGTAAAAAGAAACCATTTGGGGAATGAATGAAAAAGTATAAACGGGATGAATTAAATTTCCACTAAAGGAGTTCAGTGATTTTCCACCTTTTTTTATTTATATACTCTGAAAAAAAAATCAAAGTACATGCTCCTTGATGTTGAGTTTACAATGATAGATAATGAAGCAGATAAGAAATGATAGATAATGCGAGCAGAACCAAGCCTGCAGATTTTAAGGAAGTCTTCCACAGAGTGAAAGAGCTAGCAATGTGAGTTTGGTGGAGGACAGCCGTGATAGTTGAGGGGCTGGAGCACAAATCCTGAGGAGATGCTCAGGGAGCTGAACTTGTTCAGCCTAGGAAAGGGCTGGCTTTAATGGGACCTAGTATTCCCATATCTATGAGGAGGCCCTTGAGGATGTGGAGACAAGCACAAGTATCAACCCTGCTTTGAGCAGGAGGTTGGATTAGATGAATTATTCTATCATTCTGTGGTCACTTGCACACTTCCTGTCTTTAAACTGAATTATATTTCTGTTGCCCGTACTGCAAAGTTTACCTGAAGGAATATCAGTGCCCTTTAATGAACAAATGGGAATGTCCATGTAAATGGACATTATGCAGGAAATGGAGACAAAATATACAAAAGAGAATAATTTATTGTCTAATCAAAGGTTTACACTTTCACCCATCCCAACATTGCCTCAGTATTTTCCCCTTCCCATCCCATACAAATAGTAACTTCCCTCCCCTTAAAAACAAAAATAGTCCAGTCATATATGTCTTCTATAAGATCTTTAATACTTCAGTTCAGGTTGAGAAGCTGCCTGATGGGAAGGCTTATTGACTGTCAGTGCTTTTGTGCTTTATTCTGTTTCCCTTTGCTTGGACAGGTGGTTGTCTGGTGATGACACAACTCTCCAACAAATTTGTTCCATGTGAAAAGCTTTTAACTAAGAATGCTTTATACCAGTCTTCTGTGGGCTTTGTTTGTGGGTCAGGCAGCTGCACCATGCCTTGGCATACCCACCAGCTCAGTGTTTTGCAGTATTTGCTGTTTTTCATTATTTCTGTTAAGCATAGGGTACAGTGAGGACTTCATTTGGGGATTTTAGAGTATGAGGTTGGCAGGATTTGGATCTACTTCAATAGACAACACTTAGTGGTAATGAGGAACTATTATAGCAACTATATTGTATTGTACACTCAAAATGGAAAATATGCTTTGATATGATTGAATCATTGCAGCAATTTAACCTTTTGTCACTTTCACAGACTTTTTACTCACAGCAATAAAATATGTCCATTACCCCTATGCATTTTAGTAACAAGAAAGATTTTTTTAATTGTTATTATTTTTCATTTTACAGGAAAAAGTTTACTGATAGCTTTTAATTCTCAGGAAAATAATCAGATAGTTGCAAGTTTATCTAGTATATTAAACAGTTTTCTGTACTTTCTATCTTCCCTTTACTAACTACTTCATTGAGTAATGCAATGGGCTAGGATGGACTTAGACTTCAGTGGTGAATCAGACATCAAAGATATTGAGTCTTTGTTCCAGGACTCAGCTAACACTCTGAGCTTTAGGCTGCTCAATTTCTCATGTGTCAATCCATAAGCAATTGTCGTTCATCAACGGCAGTAGAAAATTGTATCAATCACACTTCTAGAAACAGCATGAGAGACCAGACAAGCAATGTCATTGTGGTAGAATTACAGTTCTTGTGCATATCATCTTTTATATATTCTACCACTTCATCAGTTATGGCAGCTATAGCCAGAAAATGAGCAGAGTTTTTTGCAGGGCTGTCTGCAGTAATGTAATATATTTTTCCTGGGTGATGACAGCTAATTTAAAACTCAAACTTAACTAGTTAAGGTTATTCCTTTCGGTATGAATTGCTCTACTTTTGCTAGCACTGCATGTTTTTCAGGCCTGGTAATCATACTGCTCTGCAGACTTTAAAATAACACCGCTTACTGTCTTCAAATTGTGCTTCGAATGATGCAATTCACATTTTTCACATCAGCTTTATTCTCCTTTTACTTATTCCAAGCCCTCAAGCTACAAGAAGTGAGAAAAGGTGGTTGTATTTACCTTGTTGCAGAGCTCTCTGGTCCTGCTTTAAGTGAAGCAGGGGTTTTTCTGTCCATGTGCTGTGGGACATCATTACAACTCTGTGCTGGTCCCTGTGCTGAGGACAGGGGCTGCAGGTCTGTGGCTCCCCTGGTAAAACATTCCTCATGTTGATCAGCCCAGAAGGCTCTTCCTTCTCTGCAGTGGAGGCCTCACATTCAAAGGGGTCTCTTATACCTAAAGGAAAAAATGTAGCTCATAGTTCTTTGTCTCAGTGTGTTGAGGACTGTTTTGACTGTTTAAATTGCACACTAAGAGTGCAACTTGATGATTGTGGAAAGCTGGTTCATGGTCAGTTGAAGAAAAATTAAATTGTTGGTGATGTACTGTATTACTAAGGACACACATTGCTGTTCAGGTTTGAGGTAATCTCAGCTGAAAATTAGTCTTCAAATTGATCTTCACAATAATACTGTCTTCACATCTGGGTTCCTGGGCACAAAGACCTGGTGCAGTCTTGAAGCAAATGTTGTGGAGTTTTTTTTAGAACCTATCACTTCAACCATAAAAAATATCTCAGAGATGAATGTCGCTTCTTCTGTCCTGTCTGTGTGTGTTGGTATTTTATTGAACACTGAGGCAACAATCTGTCAGAGTAAGCTTTCAAACTGTGCAAAGAAGAAGTAACCATATGGTTAGGAATTTGTTTGCTGCATTGAACTACCTCACATCAAAATAAGCAAGAAGAGAAAAAATGATGAGACCTTTATTACAACTAAACCAAAACCATACAGTATTTGCTGCCCTAAGCCTAGAAAATAGCTGGGTTCTGCTGGAACCAATTGTTCACCTGTGAGACCAAGTCCCTGAAATTGAAGGGACAAGAGAAAGGGGCACTGATGAAAGCCTCCCTGGCATTTACCCAAGGGACTCTATGTTTCAGACTCAGGTCCTAGGTTTGAATATAATTTATGGTATCTAATCAGGGTAACTGCATACACATATCAATAAATAGTATTAGTTAATTCCTGCATCAGCTGCCTAGCCTCAGGTTCAGTTAGCGCCTCTCATTTAGAAATATGATGTGGTCTTTTTTTAAATACTTCCAAGTGATGAAGTGTCTGCTATGTCTTGTCTTCTATGCTTTGATTAGAAGAAGGACAAAATAAAAATAAATTTAAAAGGGGTGACAAAAGCCACTGTCAGCACTTACATGAAAAATTTTGAGTTTGTGCCATTTTAATTTAGAGATAATTATGCAAAATCCATTGGAGTTGTCCTGGTGTGCTCATCCGCAAAAGTTTCACTACACTTTTTTCCCTTAATTTTTCTGTTACAGTTGTGTCTGTGGGGTCTTTCTGTGCCATTCTTTACTGAGTTGATATTACTGACTATGCAAATGAATTCACTAAGTGAATTAAAATTACATATTTGGTTGTACTGCTAAATTTAGGGAAATAGACTTTGTTCTGTGATGCATCCAGGTTATCTGAGAATCTGTCCTGGCAGTTTATTTTACAAAGAAGTAATTGAATTTCCTTAGAGAATGATAGCCTGGGATTTCTATCATCTGTGCTAAGTCAGTTGAGTTTTTGAGGCTATGCATTCCATTAGCAATGCTTGTGCACTTCCAAGGGAAATTATATTTCTTTTCAATTTGATATGCCAAACATAAGTTTATCTGGTGATAATTAAATACTCTTCTGTGCTTAAACGCCTGCACTAAGACAAGCAATTTTAAACCTGAAGTTTAAGCTCAATACTGGTACTTTGTGGTCTGGCACTTTAAAGGTGTCATCGCAGATAATAGTGACCATCATCCGTGTCTAAAATTGCAAAAATCATTCTGAAATCTGCACAAATGATAACATAAAAAGAGTGAACTGGAGCAGAGCTGTTTTCAAAATGGCAATTCAGTGACAATGTGATGTGTTGCTCTTTATTGCCAATCTGAAATGCTGCAGCAGGTTTTCAGAAGTGAATCAAGTTAACACTGATGCAGTAAAACCAGAAATCCGTTAACCTAGATTTACTGCATTCCTGTGATTGCTATTGTGAATGGCAAAATAGCTCCCATAGACAGATTGCATTCTTTGATATAAATGCCTCTGAAAGCTTTGAAATTTAGTGAGTAAGAAAGAAAAGTCACCTTTGTAGTAGCAGGGCTAAATTTCTAGATTGATAGAAGGGCAGTGCAGTGCTGTGAGAGCATATTTACATGCTGAAGGCAATGGGGTAGTAGTTGATAGTAGTTTCATAAAGGCACTCACAATCCTAGTAGCACTTTCAATGTTTTTCTGGTAATCAGGTTATGAGACATTCTACGTGGCCCAAAATTGGCATATTTTTTACTTCAGGAGAATTCCTGCTGAAGTCAGGCTCAGCTTAATCTTAAACCTATTTTACATTAGCTCTAAGCTGTAGAGTTACTTGGTCTCCTGGCTTTTGTTCCTAGTGGAAATGGCATTGACATTAAGCCATTTAAAACATGGGCAGTTCTGTCTAGCATGGAAGAGGTTGGGCTCAAAGAAGAGAAAGGAGATGCCAAGACCTGCCTTTCAGTTCCGTAGGGATTTTGAAGAGTGAGGAGTGCTGGGAGCATGTGCAAGAGCTGTCTCTGGGATGTTGAACTCTGTTTTGTGAATGCCATCTGAAAGATGGGGTGGGAGTGAAGTTTGGAGGTACTGGCCCATGTTGTTCACTCAGCAGAGCACAACTCCATGCTGTTCTTGTCACTGGCTCAAGCCAACATTGCAGGTAATTGAGAATTTAAATATATGAAAATTGGTAAGTTACTAGCCAGTTCTGAGAAAATTGAGGGCTCAGTCCTGTTCTCATTCCAGTCAGTGAAGACAGTGGTATTAAATTATGTGTATTAATCTCTGAACAGATGGCAAAACTTTTGGCCTTGTCCATGTGTGGGTGTCAGTGCACAGTACCCAAAACTGCCTGCTCTGGACTTGCAGTCCTATGGCAGGCTACACACATTCCTCATGGAAACTCTTTAGTACAAGTTACCTGCAAGACACTTTGAAAGCAGCTACAAACATTCCTTGCACAGAATGTTTTTTGCTAAGCATTAAGTTTATGTATTTAGTTGATGCATGATGACCATATGGTTGAGTTGCAAATCTTTCAAGGTTATGACCTCCCAAATTCCTCATGGAGGTAAGTCCTAAGCTACTCCGCAGTTAATTTACAGGGAAAATGTGTTCATTGCATAAATTTGTTTGTATCCTGTAAATTCAGAGACTTAACTGTTGCACATAAACTTTTTTTTTACTTTGTGTAGGCAATTACCTACACAAACTACCATAATTACATTTTAAAGCATGAATTGTCTAGAATGAAAAATTGGCATTGTGGTTGTAGGAGACTGTTGAACTAATTTTCATTAGCTAATCAAATTATTCATATTCAAGAGAATGAAAGAAAGGCTGCTAAATTAATCAATATGTTTAATCATCTGTACCTTCTGTCCAAACAGGCAGGAGAAAAGCATTATCACCCAACCTGCGCACGATGTGTCAGGTGCAATCAGATGTTTGCAGAAGGAGAAGAAATGTATCTTCAAGGTAAATAAAAAAAAAAAAAATGCAACAGTTACACTTGGCTCTCTTGCCCACACCTGCTTGCCCACACCATAGGCTTGCACAGGAGAAATTTGGTGTCACAGAAGGACTTGAGCAATAAAGTATGCAATGGGAAAAAACATCATTTAACATAAATATGAGGTGAAATCCTTCCTATGTAGCGACTTCTAGCGCTACTAAACTGATCAAAGAAAACTGCTTTCACAGTTAAATACAGAGGAAAACACCAGAGAAAATAAAAGCTTTTGCATATGCCTTTGACTGGCAGTATCTTTTCAAAGGAAAACAGAAAAGAGAAATTCAGTAGGATGTGGGAACTGCAAGGCTGGTGTATTATCCTGAAATCACATGCCTGCCCAGATCTGTTTTTACAACTTTGCCATTGTCCATGGTTTTCTAGAATCATACTTTGAAGTTTTTCCTTTAGCTGGAAACGTTAGACTTTATTTAAAACACAGCAGTGGTCTCAGTAAGATCTAATTATGGTTTAATACTTTATTTTAAATGATAATTTTATTGTCACTTTGGTTTGCAACAAGAACTAGCTCATTAAAGGACATAGTGATACTTGTCTGTGCTCATGAATTTTCCCTCAGGAGCCAGAAAATGCTGCAGTTCTTCCAGTTGAAAAGGATCTTAGCAGTTCTAAAATCCCATATGAAATCAATGCTTTAAAAAAGTACATCAAACTACAAGTTTGTTTCTAGATTTCAAACCTTCTGAAACTTGTTTGCAAGTCAATCTTCTTTTTAAGTTCCACTTTGTTGTAAGGGTGGATATTTGCTAGGTTTTTTTCTGATTATTAGTTCCAATAATAGCAAGGCATGCTCAGGTTCTATTAATTTGGATCCATCTTATTGTATTTTCTGATGCATGGAATGTTTACACCAGCTTTCTGTCATACACTTTTTGTCTTCACATGGAGAGGAGTTTCCATTAGAAACTGCTGTTAATGCCATGAAAGATCTATAATCAGTTATTTGGACTGCCTAACTATTTGAAACAATAAAAAATGTTGGAGCCCAGAGTTTTATAATGTGTTCTTCATCCTCTTAAAAGACAACTCTAAAGTTAGTTTAGGTGTTGCATGTTCCTTAGCAGAAATCTTCAGTGGATATCCAACAGACAGCTTTTGGGTGAAAGGACTTTTTTTCTTCAGTGTGATGAAGTTTTCCGCAGTGCTGCTTGGCTATAGACAGGAGTAGTTAAAAAAAAAAAAAAAAAAAAGCGATCTAAATACTTTTAAATCCTTTGGGATAATTTGAAGCAATTCGTGGGACAAATGGGGCAAGCTCAGATCCACTTGTAAATGGAAGATAATATTTCTTAGTTGTTCAGTAACAAAAAAATTCAGTAACTCAGTAAACATAAATTATCTGATATATACTTATAGGTATTCTCTTACTGCAAGAGTCTGGGTTCATCTGGGTTATTTTGTGAAATAAATTCTAATGATCTCCGTCTGTCTTCTGGGAAATAGACTTTCTGTTTCTATCTTGTTTCCAAAATCCACTTGTTAGAAGACTATCAAACTGCTGTGAAAACAAAGCATTTCCTATAACTCTTCTTGATACTCCCCACCCAGTATAAACATTAAATATTTATTATGCAAAGGTTCTCAGATTCCAGTTTAGCCAGGCAGAAGTAGCAGTGCACTCATGTTGTTTAACTCTGGAGCTTTAATCTGTGGCGTGTCTGAGCTCAGACTGGCACAAACATAAAGGTTCCTTCTTACTATTAAAACATGCAAATGATTATTTTATACCATTATACACATTCCACTTCTACTGAATATTATTTTGAACATCATGTTCAAGTTTTTGAAATATTTTTTTCCTTTGTGACTAGTGAAAAATGATTCAAGTTTCTGTCTCAAGTTTCTAACATTGTTTACTTACATCTCGTCAAGATCATTGTTTCAATACCTGCATGCAATAAGGAATTGGTTCAATCCTTATCTCCTGCTTCCTCCAGGATGGGTATTCCCCTGAATTTATGCAGTTCCTTAGTAGCTGATGTACAAGAGACAAACGTATGAGAACTGCAAGATCGGAACAGTGAATAAATGATAGACAGACTGGATTTTCAGCTAGGGTTACATGGCACAATGCCATTCCAAACCACCACAGCATGCTGCTGTGTATGACCCAAGCCTGGCTATTACAACAATATGTATTACAAGAGTGCAGGAAATTCTAACTATATACAAAGAAAAATATTACCATGAAACGGGTTGCCCAGAGATGCAGTGGAATCTCCATCCTTGCAGACAGGCAAAGCCCATCTGGACACAGCCCTGCCTGCTGTAATGGGACCTGCCCTGAGCAGGAGGTTGGACTGGTGGAGCTGCAGGGGTCCCGTATCACACTTCTTAGGACTGAGATTTGATGTTGATCTGCCATATTGAAGTGCATGCAGCTTTCTGAAGTCTTTAAAATGTCTGTGATCAGGCTCACTGGAATTGAGAGGTTGTCATCGTGACCTCTGAAAATATCGTGCACTACCTGGGGAGGTAGTCAGTAACCTGTGTCTTGTAAAACCTTACAGAAGGGTTCAATAAGGTTCTTATTTTGAACTTTTTAAGGTTCTTATCATGGAACTGAATTAAGCAGAAATTTAAATTTACTTTACAGGAACATCCATTTGGCATCCAGTTTGTAGACAGGCTGCAAAGGCTGAAGAAAAAAACAAGGTAAAAACCTGTATTTTTACCCAGTGTTATTCAGTTGACATATTATTCTCTATCCTTTTTTTCTTTTTTTTTTTTTTTCAGCAGGCATGGATTGAAGGGTTTGGAAATTTTTCACTACTGTAATTTTAAATTTTAAATTATGGTAATCTAGTTGGCTAATGAAATGTAATCATGTAATATAAATATTCTGCTTTTAATCAGTGATTAAAGCTACAGATTAAGGAGAATATTGACCTAAGAGTTATATATATATACACTGAATAAGGAAAAATGTGAAAATACGAATTTAAAAAAATATATTTTTTAACTTCTGTCTGATTATGATGTTATCAGTTCATGATCTCTTTTCTTGTGGCTCTGAACTTAAAAGATCAAAGGACTTCCATTTTATTTGTTTTTACAAAAAAATAAGCCTCCTTGGAGTTTCTGTTTTATTATTTGTTTCTAAAATGTTGGCAAGCCAGCCACAATTTATTTTAATCTCTGGCTTTGAGTACCTCCTTGAGCTGGATAATTGTGCACCTCGCTCTGTGCAAGGGGAAAAGGGGGGAATTCTGGCAACTTGAACAACTACAAGATTAGCAGATGAAGAAGCTGTCGCTAGGACATGAAGGATTAATGATCCTTCTGAAGTGGTGGGAACGAGTTACAACTATCTTATTTAATATAGAGGCCAAGTGTGGTTTTTTCACTTCTGATGTTCTCTGATGCTCCAAGTGGTACCCTTGGTATCCTTGTTCAAAAAACTCTGCTTTGGTTCACGGCTTGGAGGAAGGCACATGGGACAAGCCAGAACAGCAGGCAGCATCCATAAAAAGATTGTTAAATCTGGTGTGTTACAAAGTCCAACTTCGACTAAGTTACAATTTGAAAAAAAAAAAGTTGTTTGGGCTTTACCCTGAAGGACCTTGGCTGTAGTTTTTGTACCCATGTGTTTGGGAAGTGATTGCTCTGGTGTTCTTTATGGCAAGCTTTGAATATCAAATAATTTTCCCAAGCCTAGCAGTTTTAATTTTTCCTGGAGTTTTTTCTATTTTCTGATCTTTATGTCCAGTATTGAAAAAATAAAACCAGAAGGATGTCATTGCAAAGAGAGTGATAATGAACTTTTCAACATAACTTGTAAAGTCTGGAATGGGATCTACTGCTTGAGAAATTTACTGTTCGACCTTGCAATTTGTTGGTTTTAAGTTATTGTCCTATATATAGATATATGAACAGCATGTAATTAAAGTAGGTGACAAAGGCAAAAGGAGAAAGTGGCAGCATGCTCCAAAACTTTGGAGATGGAATAGAAAGGAAAAAGAAGTTGTGAAAGAGAGTGACAGCATAAAGAAAGATGATGGGAGAGTGAGATTTTTAGCAGAAGGGAGGAAGCTGGAAAAGACAGGAGAAATCAAAGCAGCAAGGGAAAGTAAGGTTTATAAAAAGGCATATAGGGAAAAGAGGTAGGTGGAAGAAGAAGAAAGATGTGTAGTACAGAAAATGAGCTAACAAAGGCAATAGAGTCAACAAAGATGTCAGGTTTTATTGAAAAAGCTGGGAGATGATGTGAAGCAGGCATGGATAAGGATGCTAGAAAGGATAATGGATTATGAAGAGAATAAAGGACATGTATGAGATGTGGGATGTCTCATATCTAATTCTTTAGCCACCAGTATTCCCCAAGTCCTTCTTCTCCCTTCACCACCCAGTTTGTGAAGGTGGTGTTGGAGATTGCCCTGACCCAGGTGCAGGACTTTGCACTTGGCCGTGTTGAATTTGATGAGTTTTGCATGATCCCGCTTCCTAAGCCTATCAGGATCCCTCTGGATGGCATCCCTTTCCTCCAGCGTGTTGTCCCCACCACGTGGCTGTGTGTTATCTGTAGGTTTGCCAAGGATGTGCTCAATCCCACTGCCTGGGTCATGGATGGAGATATTCAGCATTACTGCTCTCAGTACAGACCCCTGAAGAACACCATTTGTTACTGGTTTCCACTTGGGCAGTTCAAAGAAGTTACTGGAAGTGTGCTGGGCTCATGCTGGGAACTCCAGTAACCTCTTGGTGCCAAGGGAATGCCCTGACTGGGCTTTCCAAGGGAAGTCAGGAAAAAAGGACTCAGCCCTTGTCTTCCATGAACTTGAAGGGAACCTCTGGAGGTCATCTTGTCCAAGCCCTCTGCTCAGGCTTGGCTGCCTTGGGCCAGATGCCAATGACCATGCTCAGGACACAGAAGGAAGTTCTGAAGCTTTATCTGGGAATCCTGAGCTTAATCCAGAACTGTCATTTGACTTTAAACAGGGTTCAAAACATTGGAATAGTGCAATTTTCTAAAGGTATTTTTCTCTTTTGCATTGACTGTCCTGTAGGGACCTCATGAAAGAGAAATATGGTTTGTGCCTGACACCAGTGTATAAGTGGCACTTTCATGCCATTTACATGAGTTCTGGAAAACTCAAAAGTGCTTTAATTATTCAGAAGAGGTGTTAGAGATGTTAATTAGACTGTCTGTCTTAAATCATTCCCCAAGTCCTTTTTCATGTTGTGTCCACTGTGAGTGAATGGCAAGGCAGTGTGGCATGTTTCAGACACAATTTAGAATGGTTTGATGGCAAAACTTTGGAGTAAAAATGTTGCCACTGTATCCTCTCATAATTTGACCTGTCTCTGATAGTGCCCAAAGGCTGTCCTGGCACCCCATAAATGCTCTGGGAGCATTTTTTCTGAAGAGCAGGGATAAGAAAGCCATGTGTAAAACAATTCTTGAATTTTGAAAAGGTTACATTGATTGTCTGCAAGTGTTCTTTTATTTTTAACTCCATGTTTTGAGCTCTCTATATGTCATGTTTGAGTGTTAAAGATTGAATTAAACGTCTTGTATGCTTTTTTTGAAGTAACAGTTATATTATCTTTGACTCTCCTGTATTTCCTGTCTATTTAAATTCTCCTGCCATAGGAAACTAGGACTTCCTCTGAGAGTATTATTTCTGTACCTGCTTCAAGTACATCAGGTTCCCCAAGCCGTGTGATCTATGTGAGTATTTCCCAGTGAAATTTGTTCTGTGGGATGGGGAAAACCTCCTGCTCCCTCCTACAATTTAGCATGGTATATGGAAAGTTGGTGTCTCTAAACCACTGTGGTTGGTGATTCCTCTAAAATGGAATTATTTTCTCAAGTTTAGAGTGTTTGAATACTGCATTTGATCTAACAGAATTCTGGCATTTTCCTCCTATTTTTGTGGAGTATTTGTAGCACTTACACTACAGCTAGAGCTGGCTTACACAAAAGCATGCAGAATACCACAGTTCTTTCTGAAAAGAAGAGTTTAAGTAAACAGTACAGCCCAGAGGTAGATTACAAGCTTAGATTTGAACACAACTTGTTTAAATTGAGCTCCTGAGCCTGGCTCTGATTGCCTATGAAAACACTCATGTGTGTGATTGCAGGACTCTGGCCTTGCCAAAGGCCACTCCCTCACTCAGAGGACTTTCAAGGTGTTTATGGTTTATGAGGTGCTCTGGAAAGCTCATTGAGAATATTTACAATAACAAGTATAATAAAATCTTAGGATTT
Source organism: Cyanoderma ruficeps (assembly GCA_008694505.1). Lineage (NCBI taxonomy): Eukaryota > Metazoa > Chordata > Aves > Passeriformes > Timaliidae > Cyanoderma > Cyanoderma ruficeps. Next base: position 36,645,036 of record VZDJ01007747.1, on the reverse strand, counting down.
TCTTCTTCAATACAAGATCAAAATTGCTGTAGTGTAGTGTTCATGGCCAAATTCTCAAGACTACCAGCAATAGATAAAAAATGCAAGTGTGGTATGATCTATACAGATGTCTTTTGCAGGGCTTCAGTATTTCCAGAGCTTTTCTTTCTCCTGGCCAAGTGCCCCTCAGGTATGCAGGTCATCCTCATCAGCTAGAACCATAAAGTGAGAAAATTGCTGGAGATGCAATTGACTTCCAGTGAGGTTATTTTACAAATATTAAGGGCTTTTATCTCCTACACCGAGACAAGCAAAAGAGTGTTTTAAATCCAGACTTGTACTTTTTCCTCAGATTAAAGTTATTTTGAATACAATATGCGCTTTATCTGAGGAAGACTGAACTTGCAGTGGAACAAGTGCCCCTTCTTTAAATGCTTATCAGTGATTCTGAGTGCTGGTGAATTCCAGTAATACATTACCAGCCAAGAAATGTCATTGTGAAGACAGTTCATTGTGCTGGGAGCCTATTATTATGTAAGCATTTTCTTTGGCCAGATGAGCTCTTTTTTTCAGGCATGCACCATCTCATTGTGTTTTTAAGCATGAGAATTCTTCTAAGATTTGTATGTTTTTAGAGACATTTATCTAACTTCAGGATGGTACTGTTTTGATTGATGTTTGTGATTACAGTTTTAAATATGCTTCCCCAGCTGTTAAAAGTCAAGGACAAACCTCCGTGCTCCCTTTCTGGTTTTGTTTGTTTGTTTGTTTTTAAAGGCTATCATTAAATCAGCACACAACTCTGATGTTTGTTGCTGTAATATAAAGCTGGGACTGGGAAAGAACAAAGTTGCCTAGCAAATATGAGTCAGAAAAAAAAAATTCCCCAGAGGAGTACAGATTCTTGTTCTGTCTGTCCCATCCCTCACTGCTTAATTGTCAAAACCTGATTTTGATTGATTGATTAAATCTGGTTTGGCTTTCACAAACACAAAAGTAAAAAGAATTAAAAACATGTTATTGACTTCTATGTAATCACAATGGTCTCTTGGCTATCTGTTTTAGCATGTATTTTCTGTTACAGGAGTGTTATGACATGCAGACGTGCTCAAGATTTGTCTTGTGTGCTTTTGTGGCAGGTTTTGCCAAACCTAAATTCTTGCTGCCACTGAAAGGAAGGTCCCACCCACACGTGGCCCTGTCCCTCCCTGGCCATGTCTTCCCATCTCCTCTTTGCTGCTAATACCAGTGTGTACACAGAGATGTGCAGTCAAATTTGAGGCCAGACTGAGCTAAACAATAACCCAGGAAAAACCTCCAGACAACCAAAGAGGCAAAAAAAGCGCCCAAGCTGTCTGCATGACTTGTAATGCTGATGTAGAAGGCAGAACAGGGAGGGATGGTGCATGCAGGCAGCAGCTTTCAGCAGTGGCAGAGATTCAGATCATTAAAACCCATAGTAAAACCATACCTTACCAGCTGGTGAGCTCGCTGAAGTATTTCTTGGACAAAAGAGTTTAGAGAAAACAGTTCAGTCTTAGGAACTGTGAATTCCTGGTGCTTGCACTTCCAAAGCCACCGAGTCAGAGCAGTGCTGAAGATGATTGTGGACACCACGCCATCGCAGGGCAGGCGTGGGCGTGGCACGTAGAGAAGGGTGAAGAAAGGAGTTTTTTGATGTAAACGTGAATGTGGTTCATACAGATGGTTTACTAAGGTCATAAAACAACTTCTTCATCTGCTGATAACAGACTTTGGTGTCTTCCTGCACTGAGAGAGGGCACAGGTCAGTGCCTTTTGAAGGTTAATGGGCATCTTTTCATGACCTGTAGGGATGACTTCATTATATCCAGACTGAAATTTGCCCTGGTGCTCGCAACCCCTCAGAGTCCCTAATTAAAAACTTGTTGATTTCTTAATTTCTGAATTTCTAAATGCCATTAAATAAGGTCTAAATAAAAGTCCTGCTTTGTACTTTGCTTAATTTTATTGAGACAGAATTAGGTGTTCCAACCTAATATATCCAACTGGAAGGCTTACATTAGTTTATGTAGCTGTGTTATATGTGCTTTCATACAAGGAATAGAAATCACACTGTATTTTTATACAGACCATGTTCACAATTACATGATTGTAAAATTACATATTCCAAATGAAATAGATACTCTATACTTAGAGCATGGTTTTGCCAGAATCCAAAGCACCAAATTACTGAAGAAATGGCTTGAAACCTCTCAGCTGTAATTTGAGCTTTCCTGAGCAGATTTGAACTCCATTCACATAATTAAATGTAGGTGAAACAAAGAGAATAAAAATACAGTGTAGACTCAATGTTTGGAGAATTGAGTGTTTAGAAAGCAATTGTATCCCTAAGGTGTTTCTTCATCCAAATTTGCCCACATTGTTATATCTAAACTGAAAGGAATTGCATAACAAGATAAGCTTTACTCCTCTGACAGATCTAAAGTTTAACACATAGGAAGTTGCACATATAGATGGAGAGCCAAAGTGACTGTAATTCACATTTAAATATTCCCAATTCTGAACTACTTTGGATTCACTAGAATAATAGCCAAAAGCCTGGATACCTTAAGTGAAATCACAGCCTCTTTGGCATTCCTTGTAGGTATGATACTGCCCAAAGTATTTCTGGGACAGATGGGACAGACAGAATCTTTACCTTTGCATTACCTGTCTCTGCATCAGAACTCTCCACTGGCTTCTCAGTAGGGAGGGACTTATTTTCATTAAGGATCTATTTCATTACTCTTTAGCTTCCTAAAAGAGCTGCAAATAGAGTGAGATCAGATTACTGAAGAATCACATACTTGGTTAAAACACATTTTTTCATTAGTTTTGAGGATGGGGGTATGTGATGGTTATGGCAGCTTGGTTCTACTTTCTTATTTAAGAATGATCTTCCTTCTTATCATGTAGTTTATGTTTGCACAAATTCATGCGTTGTTTTAGAAAAAGAGGTAACTGAAAGTTGTAAATTTTTCCTGGATTCTTAACCTGATAGAAAACTCCCTTGAAAAATCTATTGAACTTTTTTTAGTTCATACTATGAAAAAACAGAATTACTACACACATACATCCTGGGTAGTTTTGTACTTTTGCATGTGGAAAACATTATTACAGTTTTATAGCTGATCATACTGGGATTTTCAGAGCACAGCGAGATTCACTCATCATTTTGTTGCCAACAAAGAGCTTATCGTTCTGCGAAACTTGAAGTGGGAATGAGACAATTATGCTGCCCATTTCTTCACTCTCAGCGTGGCCAGCTTGTCATCATATCTGCAACATAGCTGGGTACAGTTTTAGTGCAATTATCCTAAAGAAAATCTGTGCAAGTGTGGCAGCTTGATCATAAGTTATGCTTGTGGAATATGTGTAGTAGGAGGAGAACAGGGACCAGCACAGTCCTTTCCCTCTGGTGTTTGTGTGAGTCTCATGAGAGGATTTGGACTTCACTCGAGTGGCATCTGTGATCTTCCACTGTGGTGCAAATCCATCATCTGCTGGTTGGTGACCCATGATTAAGGGCTGTTTAGGCATAGTCAAGAAAAGAGGTGAAGCTGTGGGACGCAGCTGAAAGGGAAACATCAAAGAGCTGAGTAATGCTTTTCAGCATCTGGAGAGTATATGCTGGAAATACATGTTTGATTATTCACTGCTGCTTACAGCAGGGGAATTCTGCACACTGAAACCACTTCAAAATTCAGTGTGTTTTGCCTGAAAAGAACTATAGTATCTGTCCCCTATATCTGTTTGTGTATCCAGGAGTAAGTGGGATATAACCAGGGAATTGGAATGATGCCATGCTGTTCCTGTTAGCCAAATGCCAGTGACAAGGTAGAAAGAAACAATATATAAAAGAAAACAGCAGTAATATTTAGCATTGTGTAGTAAATACAAGAGATTTAAATGTTCACAAACACAAAAAGTGGTTTATTATGATTATGACTTCTCTGCCTACATTTATCTTTCCTTGTCTGATTGCATCCTGCTCATATTCTTTCTTATTCTCACTGCTTTCTTTCCTCCTTTTCTTAGGCAAAGCTTGGAGATGAAATTCTTGACTACAGGGACTTGGCTGCTCTTCCTAAAAATAAAGCCATCTATAACATTGACCGCCCAGACATGATCTCCTATTCTCCATATATCAGTTACTCTTCAGATGACAGGCATAGTTACGGGGAGGTACTGAAACATGGGTATTATTTTTACTATGAGTTTCAGGTTTTATGTGCATCATTGAACATCTTGCCGAAAACTATTAACATGTGCATAACTTTTTTTTTTTAAATGTAACTTTTATAGTTCTAGTTAATTGAGTCATGTCATCCATTCATTCACAATGCCTTCCAAAAAAAAAAAAAGAACAACAACTAAACCCAAGATGTTCATTTCTGCTCCTGCTCATTTCATTTTTTAGTTCATAGAAATTAAAACATTCCTTTCTATGATCATTTTTTAAAGAGATGACATGCAATTAAAATGTTTTTCCATGGGAGTAGTTCTGCATGTGGTAGGAAGCAGGAGCCATTGCTAATTATAATGCAAAAATGAGAAGCAAAGCCAAATGTCTTTCATGTTTTGGTTTTTTTTTAGTCAAAGTGTACCATGTTATTTTGGTAACACAACAATGGTATCACTTTCTTGTGTACAAATTTCTTTCAACTGTCCCTTACTTAACTTCATCCTCACGTCATGCATGGACTTCAGCCTTTTCATATGCAGAGCTGATATGATACAGTTTGTGCTAATGAAATCTAATTTAACGTAATACTAACATACTAATAACTAATACTAATTCTGGACTTTGTGAAACATACTTGTATATAACTCCTGTCATGCAAGTTAGTTTTTCTTCTCTGAACGTACCTACATTTCGTTTGACTTTCTGATTGCTTTTATAATTTTAGCTGCGTTTTTACAAATTAAACTTTTACAATATGCTAGATATGAACAAGATACATGCGGTCTAGCATGGAAGTCTTCTTTGTTCTCTCCAGGTGTAAGTGAATGGGCAGAAGTAAATGCTAAAATTAATAGTCATGATATTTATAATAGCCCTAGTCATGCTATCACTTGCACCTTTTAGACTTAATCAGTACCACTAAGGTCTCAGTACCACTGTCATGTAAAGTGCAGTGCATGTGTTGGGTTTTGCAGACCTTCTTCCAAGCCCTCTCTGCACAGTGCTGAGCCATGGTAGCTCCATTGTAAGGTGTTCAAAAATAATTAAATTGTATTTGGTAAAGGGTTTAAATGGTATTCAGGTTTCTGATTTCACAACATGGAAAGCTGCTGGCTCACCCTGAACCTGTGGAGCATAATCACTTCCTTTCTTTGTCAAAATCTCTTGGTGCTGATGATAGCTGTGGCCCTCCTCAAGTGCCTGGTGACATCCAGGCTTGGCAGAGGTGCACAGACCGAACTGTGCATAGGCCAGACACAGACTGTGTTTGCATTCCGACATGGATATTTCCCAATGCTCCAAGTATTTATTATTCTCGATATTGCCAGGGTGAAAAAAAAATCCTGTCTTCCAAATTTCGGCATCCTGGCTTCTTACCTGCAGCTTCAATACTTTCAGTCGATTTGCTCAACTTACCAAGCATAGTGTTCGATTTGGAAAGTGAGCAGCAAATTGTCAAATTACATGATGTTTAGTTGAAAATAAATAGCGCAGAGGTTTTTCTTTCCCTTAAAATGGTCAGTTCTAGTCCTGATTTTGGAGGTATTCAATGCAGATTTAGTTAGGGCTTGTGTGTAGTTTCAGACAGTTGCTTTAACTGGGAGTTCCCTGTTGCCCTTCTCTGTGGTACAGCACTGGCCTCACCAGATCCCAGGATTTTTTAGTAGAAAAATCACTAAAAGACTAATATGAAATTATTTATATATTAGTCCTTAAATACTTCATTGAAAATAGATAATAAGAAAAATTGTCCTAACTTAATTGACAGGTGTTTTCCCCTAACTGTATCATGTGTTATACATGGATAGTGATATTTTAAGAGTAATTCTTCTCACGAGTAACATCATGCATGAATTTGTATCACTAATTTGTTGTGTGTTGCTGTTTGCAGTCACCTCAGTTGCTCTCTCCAACACCTACTGAGGTAATCCCCAATGCCTTTGTTCTCCTATTCTGACCCATTTTGTGATGCATAAACTGGTCATATTGATAACCAGCAGTATCTGAAATGTGGGGTTTTCCCCCTTGCCTCTACAGTGCATGGAGTTTATAATTTATGATTTTCAGAGTGTTATTTGTGTTCAATACATGCTCTGCTTCTGGATTGTCATCTGTATGCATCAGTCTCCACTGTCATCCATGTTTCTGCCTTCCAAAATAAAGGTTGTATGGTGGTCACTTCTTCAAGCTCCACTAAATAAATTATATTGGGAAATATGATTTATGTTCATATTTAAAGCTGCCCATTTCTGGGCATGTGAGCTGATTTTAATTAATACTCAGCATAGATTTTTTTTTCCTCTCATTTTTTATACCACAAATAGTTAAACTAATACTATTTGTGTTCACCTACTTTTAAATCATTTGCACATACCTGAACTTCTGGGTCTGTGTATTTTGATGTTCGTTAATTAAGCTAGTCATTGCTTCAAGAAACATCACTTTGGAAGCAGTGAAAGCATTTAATGTATTTTCCCAGATAGTAACTCAATTAAATATCATGGGTCTGGATAATTTCTCCATTATCCCAATTTTATGTACTGCAAAATTTTGGTAATCGTGGAGAATTAAGGACTGTAAATCACTTTAAGAACTGGTTAACAGAGAGGTTAACCAGCAGAGATGTAATTTACTTGATAATTTAAAAATAAAATCATGTCTTACGTAGTATTTGATTACATGAACTAGGTTGACTGTTCCTTGCAGACACACAAGGTACACAAAGGTAAGGTCTGAAACAATATGAAAACTTGATGTTTTGCGAGATTATAATAATATCCTTTAAATTCAGTTACCAAACAGCCTATAATAAGTTCCAAAAGTGATACTGGTGGGGAGGTTGGGACTGCCATCTATACTCCCATGTTACCCAGATTCTCTGTGCTTGCTGTCTCTTTTTATGATTGGGTGCTTGGGCATCATCATCTGCAAACTTGTCACCAGTTTTGTTGCAGGGATTTTTGTTAGAGGAGAGTTCCACAAGTGATACAGTTGGACACATCACAGACCATTAGCTGATACTCATATGATATTTAAATATCATTACAAGACTTTGTAGAGCCATTGCAATACTGCTTGTAATTCTCTTCGCAAAGGTTAGAGTGGGTGTTACACGATGTATTACACAATGTAGGTACAGTGGGAAGGAAACATCTCGAGCTGGACATAGAGGAGTTGGTGGCAGAATGCCCACAGAACACTGCACGCTTGGGGAGGCATCAGTTGTTCTTAGCTTTTTGTATCATTACTTCTGAACTTGATATTAAAGCAGTAATGCTGCTGGACACTATACTGAACTGATTTTGCACTTTTGAAAATGCAGCTGGTAGGTCTGGGGTGATGTTGAAGGGACAGAGCATATCTTGTCCACAGGAAAAACCTGGTGATGTGGAGTATTGTGCATCTCTGTAGTGTCAAGGATAGTCCCAGAGAAGCCAAATTCATCTGAAGATGAATGTATGGACATAATTAATTTTTTTCTGATAGGAATTTGGGAGGTGATGGTAGAGCTAAGTAGATGTTCAAGTTTTTGTTTGAATGATGAATGATCCAGTGGGAATCACACAGATCCCTAAAGGCATCCCCATACTTACGATAAGTAACACTTGATACAGTATAGCATATCTTCATGCTTTTCTACTGGAATAGGAGAGGGGGAGTATTTTTTTTTAGTATGACTTTCCATAGAAGAGCACCTGCAGGTTACATTGATTTGTTGTAATATGAAGTTAACTCAAGCCAATTCTCATGTGTCTTTAAAAAGAGGAAATTTGAATTTGCTTTTATCGCTATTTTACACAAAGTCACTTCCCCATCTATTTCACTCAGTAGTGCTTTTACTGTTAAGGAGACCCTACTTGCAAATTGCAGTTGTAGTTTAACTAGCTGTTGAAAATCAGAGTCTTGGAGTGTGTGTACATGGTTTCAAGTGGTTGAAGCAAGGGTTTAGTGAGAATTGGATTGTATGACTGGCTCTGCACAATGGTGCAGTATTAATGCTAATGCTACATGTCTGTTAATATTGGGTTTCTTGGGTAATGACCATGTTACAATGTGGCACACTGGGCAATTTATACACAGCCAGTTTCATGATGTAGTGAAACCAGCAAATGCTGATTTTTGTCTTGTCTGTAACCATTATGCATCTTTTCATGTGGATACAAAGTGACCATAATACTGTCGTCCTGACCTGAGCTCATCTTCCACTCACTTTTATTTGTTCAGGAAATTACACTGTCCTGAAACAATACTTTTGCAGTTCTTTTCAAATTAAATTGTAATTTAATTTATGTCTGTGCTGACCTTTCTGGCAACATGACCTATCTCTGGTACTTGGCAGGGCTCTTTCAGTCCCACTGCGGGTGGAGGTGCTGAAAAGCCACCTCATTTCATTAGGATTGCATGGAATCTTGGGACAGCATCGACTCCCATCTACACAGCACAGAAACATGTGAGGTGGCATTCTCTGCCTGTTTGAGAAGTCACTTCTCTTCTCTAATAACATGTATTTCCTCTCTTCCTTTAAGGGTGACCAAGATGACAGATCTTTCAAGCAGTACAGGACATCGAGTCCTAGCTCTGCTGGCTCCCTGGGCTACGGTCGGTACACCCCCACCTCCCATTCTCCTCAGCATTACAGCAGACCAGGTAATCGAAAAGCTGCCTTACTTATTCTCTAGATTTTTCCATTACTTTGTGTTATGTTGTAAGTAGACTTGACTCCAGCAGACAGGGATTTAAGGTGAAATAGCAGTTCATTGCAGTGATTTATTTATGGTGAAAAGTGAGTTTGGTGGGGAGAAAGGAAACAAGTGCTTCAGGAACGTGCGTCCAAGAAAACAAAACTAGGCCTTTAAGAAAAATTGATTTTATGTAAACACAAGAAAGGAGGGTTTAAGGGACTTAATCCTGGTCTCATCCTGCCTGAAGATACACACTCAATCCACAGCTCTTCCAAGGTGTGGCGCAGTAGCAGTGAATGCACACAAAGCCAAGAGGGTGACTGAGCGACTTGGTGTTACATTCTTGTACCACAGGGTTCATGTCCCCTCTCCACAGTGCAAGAGCTGGAGGAATGACTGATGCTGATGGCTTGATTTTGAAGGCCACGTTGTTTTAGTTGAGAGGTTTACAGAGTGTTTTTTGCAGCTTTGGACTGTAGTAGCAGCTGTGTTGGTGCTCTTGTCACACAGATAGGAGGGATCATCTCCTTTTGACCTTTGCATGGGAATGCTTTAAGAAACCCCATTCATATCTGGGCTCTGTACAGGGTTTTATCCTTGGAAATAATCAGTGAAATTGCTCAAAAATAATTGTATTTTTTCTCTACTCCATCATTCAGGTGAAGAACACAGAGCATTTATTTTTTTGTTGTTGTCTTTTAATTTGATTGGGGATACATTATAATTCTAAACTAGTTTGTAAATTTGCAAATTCTTAAACTTTCATGAATATTTTAGAGGCAAAAGAAACAATTTTTACAAGAATTGAATATTTGTACTACACAAAGCCTTTGACAAAATGGAAATGAGGTGGAGTATAAAAAAAATCTATTAGAGTGACATTAATCTCTGCTGAAGGTCTTGTAGCTGTCATACCGAATCTTAGTAGCCCAATTTTAAAGCAAGGAGGAAAGACAAAAGGAATTCCAAATAAATTCTAATGCTTTAAAATTTAGAAGATAATCTTCACAATCACCATTTTTCATAATTGCCACTAGTCCTCCAAACTGTGTTATCAGGGCATTATTGCAGTGAAGCAGAGATGACTTGAGAATATTTTTCAAGGTACTTAATCACGTGTCTAACTTTCAGACCTCAAATAACTTCAGGATGTTTCTTCAAATACTTAAATTAGCTGTGCACTGGAGTGCCCTGGTGCATTGTAAATCCTACCAATGTGCCGCACCAACAGTGAGAACTGGACCCATTAGTGGCACAGTTCTCTGCAGAGACAAGGCTCTTCCCATTTCATTTCATTAGATCCATTATGAGCATTTCTCATTCCCTCTTGCAGCTTTTTAGTATGCAGGTTTTCCCCTGAGTGCAGCCATGCTTTTTGTGGTGCCTTTTCTGGAATATTTTCTGATGCGTTACGGCATTTTGGGTGATGCTCTTTCTGTCTGCGGAAAGCCCATGTCCCTTGGCTGACCCCATGGCCTGGCCACTGGCATGTTTTTAGCAGTAACCAGAGAAGGATGAAGACTTAAATGTAAACTGTAGGTTTTCTAAGCATCAGGAGGAAAATGTTCCTGAAAAAAAAAGGATGGCATTGTAATTTGTGGCTTTCAGTAAGTGAACTAAATAGTTTATTTTCACTTACTCTCTGTTGCCCCCAGCTGGTACTCACAGTCTTGGTACCAGTAGCTGCATCTCCCTGCCCCAACACCCAAGCCTTACATCTACATTCAGACATCATTACATCCCTTTCTTCAAAGGTAAGGTCCAAGAATGCAAAACCGTGCTGTGATAATGTAGATTATCAGCTGTGTTTCACTTTTATGTCTGTGCAAGCATGGCTTCCACTTGGATAAAATTTGTCTTAATTTTGTGCAAGTGCTTCCTTGATGTACTGTGTAAGTTTTACAAACTGAGTGGGTATGGGTTGTTTAATTTTTGCTTTTTCAGTGAGTGTTTAGTGTCTTTCAAAGGAGTAGAGGGAAAGAATTAGATTTTATAATGAAACTGAGGAAGGAGAAGTCTGTTAGTCCTAAAATACCTTTACCCTTTTTGGTGATGCTAAATAGTATAATAAGCTTACACATCTGATACAACATAGGATGATCAGTTATCTAAGCTTCCAACCTACATTTAGATATTCTTTGTATTATTTGTAGCATTGCCAAAAATTATGACAGCTGGTTACATCACTGCAGTTGCACTGACTATCAATTAATCTGTGCCATATCTCATAAAACAGTAACTAAAGCTGTTCTTGCCATTAATTTTTTGGCAGTGGGTATTAACTTATAGCACATTCCATGTTGTGGATGAGGCAGTGCTGAGGAATGCCAAGAACCTTTGAGGCAAAGGCTTTATTTTAGTCATTTGGTTACATGACTGAGAGAAAAGGCATTCACCTACCACGTTTGTCTTCCCCTGAGTATTCTCTAGTAACAGTATGAACTGAGAGGCCTCATGAATGGCAAACACTTTCAATGCCTGTTCTTTGACTCTCATCTACTCTCTGATACAAAGTATGACTGTTGTTCTTGAGGTTGTAACCAGTACAGAAAAGGGAATGACCCTCTGCAGGAGCCAGACTCGCACATTTAAGCAAATATCAGGTACTTGCTGCCTTTGGAATATAATCTATGCATCTTCATTGGGCCCTGATGCTGCCCAAAGTCAGCTGAATTCACTGGGATGAACAGGAAACAGAATCAAGCTTGAGACATCCAAATATGACCCTTGAGAGAAAATTCTGGAGGAAAGAGCTGGTGAGATTAAACTGTTTCTTGTTTTAGAGGCTACCTGCAAAGCTCCTTTCCATGACCAGAAGCAGTCAGCCTCCCACACATTTCATGAAAGGCTGGCACAATCCCTGGTATTCTCTGAGGCACTGCTTGAACTGGTTTATCTGTCTCTCATTTTGGATGGCATTATCCAACCTGATGTACTGATTAAGAGGGACTTCTTTGGTGTGCTGCAGCACACGATTTCAGTGTACGGAAAGCTCTTTCTCAAAGTCCTGTTGGCAGCTGTTTGGCAGCACTCCTGTGCAAATGAGTTTTTCTCAGTGTTACCTGCTGTTTCTCAGAGCAGCAGCAATTATTAAGTGCTGCTGTTTGGATGAAGGAATTGTCAAGTGGTACTTCCTTGTGCCCAATTATTAGTAATGTGATCAAAATTATAGTATTTTACAATTCTGCAGCACTTTTTTTATCAAGGAGCTAAAATATTTTGCAGACAGTGCCTTACAGTGCCTCACAGTGTTCCTGTGAGGCAGGTGAACCTTTTTATAATTTTCCTAAGCAGGTAATCCTGAGCCCTGCCAAGGCTGAATAGATTATTCACTGGTTTACGCTGAACTAATGTCTCTGTCCAAAATGAGTCAGAAGATTTGCTTCATCCTCTTCAAGGCCTCTGAATTCGGAGTTTCAGAATGTGTTTTTTTCCTAATCTTAAAGAGCCTTTTGATGGTGTGGGTGTGCTCTTTTTTTTCTTCAAAGTGGTTAGTGTGGGAAGAGTGGGATTGTAGCAATAGTTGGTTTGTGTTCAGACCAACCTTAATGTTGCCACTTCAGTTTTAAGAAAGTGAAATCCTGCTTATTAAAAAAAATATAATATCCAAAAACAATACACTACTTTACTATACCAGAAGTAATCTTTTTAAAACCAGCACTTCACATATGTCATAAAAGAGATTTCTTTATGCTTCCAGTAGACAGATACATTACTACCCTAGGGAAATTAGGACAAGCATAATCTTCCTTTTGATTTCACTGAGGTCACCTCACATTCTTCCTGAGAATGACAGGGTTCATAATTTTTTCCAGTGACAAATATGATTACCAAGTTCCTGTTCTTCCGTCAGTGTTCTGCAGTCTAGCTCCCATGAAGTATAAAGGGAGGAGCTGCTATTTATCATGAAGGCAAATGATTTGGTTGTGCTCTTTTAAGGATTTTTGTCTTCAAAATAAGGCCTGTGACAACCTCACTTCAAGAAAGCCTCACAGTTCATGCCCTTGCAAGTCATAGGTGTGATATTCCAAGCACCTGTGCTTGGTGTAGCAGTTCCTCTTGAGGTGATGGAGTCTTTGAGTGTGCTGAGCCCTGCTGAAAAAATGTTTGTTCAAAACATGATGAAAATTATCTTGCCTTTCTAGTGCAGGAGCACAGCTTCCAAAGTCATTTTTTTTGGCTTTGAAAAACTTAAAAAGAATTAGTCATCAAGCTTCAAAAAAACTTCTTCTAATTTAATGTGCCATGGGCAGAGATATTAAAAGGGCCCAGTTTTGTGAGTAGGCTTGAACAACTCCATCATTAAACCAGTGGCATCTCTTTGTTTTTCAGTCCTGAACTTAGACAGCTCTTACTATAACTTATTACAAAATTTCCCATCCTCACAGATAAGACAGAAGCTGACTAAGTGGGAGATATAAGCAATATTATAGTTTTCCTGACAGTCCCTTGAAAATGGAGCATGGTCTGAGCCCTGGTCAGTTGGCTCTACATACACAGGGTTCAAAGTACAGCCTGCCCTGTCAGCAACCAGAAGAGACAAGGAAATTTTTGTGGTTTACACTCAAGTTCAAAGTAAGCCTTCCCAGATTCTTTCCAAGTTAAACAACATCCAGGGAAGAGTTCAGAATTCTGGTTTTTTGCTCTTCACTGATCAGTAGAGAAGATCACAACCTGTGGCTGCTTATGGCAGAAGGCAAATCCAAAAGTTGGAAAAATTGCTCTCTCTGGTAGTTGTCTTTTCTCTGAGAATTTATTTGAAGTTCTTCTTCAGTCTATACTAGGAAAACCTTGAAAGAGATAGTTTATTGGCAAAATCTCATTTTAGGGATTTAAATTACAGCCTAGCTTAAGCAGCTGTCTGTAGTTCCGACTCGTTAACTTTCTACATGGGTCTTCAGTTTGCTTTGTTATTAAACACTTACTTTTATATGCAAAATATGAAATACAAGTACTCATGTTTGTCTGAATCAGTGGCAGAATTGAAGTTCAAATGTGCATCAGTTTGTATGAGTGGGGTCCAAGAAGAATCTTTTCCATCATTTCATCCTTAATTCTTCCATTTTGAGCAAGTTAGAGATGATGGCTTTGCAAACTACTCCACACAGATGATCCTTGCACTGAGCAATTTTTAGATTCCCTGTTCCCTGGTACTTGCACTTACATCTTGTGTTCCTAAAAGTTTATTCCTCTTAATTAATGCTTCCTCCTGATTCCTTGCTGACACTCTACCCTATCACTGAAGAATGACTTTCTGTGTGTGTGCAATATCAGCACCTTGGGTCACTGCTCAATGAAGTGATTATTCATGCAGATCATATATGAATATACATTTTAATGATGTGCTAATTTTTAAGTAAATTAGGAATTAATATGTTGTGGAAATTGCTTGTGAACTTTCATTTTCTGTTTAAATTAGAAAACTCCATTACCAGTATCTTATTTGAGTGAAGGACATTACAAATTTTTTAAGAATTTCAGAGGTGTAAGGGACCTTATTTTAGGAAGTATCTACCAGTGACATTGAGGCTTCTTCTGTTTAATAGGGATGGGCAGGAATCTGGGCAGCAAGCCACAAGGAAAGAGGGAATTCATTAATGTAGACTGAAAACCTGTCCCCACGTTTTTCCTTCCAAGAGTAAAGTAGGAATCAAGAAGCTGAATAACTGTCTGGTTTCTTGTCTGAGGACTACTTGTCTGCAAGCTCATGGTGATGCACAAGATTCTTAGTAATTCCATAATTTTTTCTTGACAATTTGGAAGGACCACAGGGTATTAACACCTGTAGTTGGGATGTCAATCTCTCAACATCCCAGATTACACTTTTTTAACAAGAAATCACTGTTACTGAGTGGTCACAGCTGAACAGATTTTGAGTTTTAATTTTTTGTCTACTGTGAACTCTACAGACATAAATTCTAGGATGGATTCGTTAGTGTATTGTCATGAGATAACACAGCACGCTCTTCTGACCTCGTCTGTCCTGTCTCTGCTCCTGCTGAGCTTGGTGGCACTGTCCCCTTGGCCTCAGTGGTGCACGGCAAGGCTGGCTTTGGTGACAGTGGGATGGCCATGCACCCTCTGCTTGTCACCAGAGACCACCTCCACGGGCATGGCCTCGACAGCTCTGGTAACCCCATAGCTCTGTGGGTATGAAACGTCCCCTTTGTGAAGGCAGAACTCAGTTGCAGGTGTAATGCCCTGAGCTGCTGCACTTTCTTTACCCCAGAGGAACTTGCTACACCTTCATCATTTCTAGCCATTAAATTTGTGCTTCGTCCGCACTAAAACAGTAACAGCAAATTAACAATCATTGGATGTAAGAATAAATGTCATGTTTGCTTCCAGTTGCTTAACAGTGCTGTAAACTAAAAAGATTTTACAAGTCCCAAAAAAGTAGAGCTTTACTTTTTTGTTTGCCAAGCAGCACTATAATGCCATAGAGTGTGCTTCAGGGAAATACGCCAAGAGGAGATGAATGGCACCTAATAAGCATTTGACAAAACAAGTGGGAAAATGAATATGGAAAAATCCTATGTATATCTTGAGATTTGATGAAGTGACTATGGCATTATAGATCCATGACTTGATAATCCAACCTTGTTTGCATAAAAATGCTGTGGCATGTTACCTGTGGGAAAAGTTTGCAATTGAAAGCCAAATTTCAATATCTCTTTTTGTCACTGATATATATGCAGGATTTTTTGACTTAACCATAATGTTTATATTTTGCTCTAGTCCTGCTTTGAGATAATTTAAACACTACTGAATTATATATTACTAGTTTCAGGGGCAGGCTACGAGCCATAGCATTAAACTTGTAAAATGCTTGATCAGTAGATTATTCGGTTAAGGCTATGCAAAACACATTGCAAGATTCTGGATGTTCTTATCCTTTGATTTTGTTTTTTAAAGCATCATTAAAAGAGAAGTTTTCACTTCAAAGTAGGGCATCTTAATCTGATACCTATCAGATAGTAATTTTTGATGAGGTGCTTGGAGTCTGAGATAGTATATTGTGTTGAAAAATAATGGGTTTTACAAAAACATGTATTTAAAACTGTTGGATTAACAAGTCATTCTGAACAAGCTTTTATGCTTGAAATACTCTACTTTGCTTTCCATTTTTCTTTTATCTGCTTTCTTTGCTCTTCCCCTTGGAGGCAGTGAAAGTGGTCGGAGCACTCCAAGCTTATCCATGTACTCTGACAGCAAATCTTCACCTTCTGTCTATCAGCAGGCTCCTAGGCATTTCCATATTCCAGGTAGGCACTAACTGCTTAGCTTTTGATCTTCAATTTCTGGCACCTGTTTATTCGCTTCTGAATGTAATTTTTTTTTTTTTGACATTGATGTGTGAATTTCAAAGTGCAGAAAGAGAAAATGTCTTTTAAGTGAATATCTGTTAAACTTCATCTCAAAAATAAGAGAGCTGTGTGCTCATATCATATACCTATATGGTAAAAAAAAATTGCCTTACAGAAGGCACAGAATGAAAAGTGTTACCAAGAGTACAAACTTACAGCAGCACTGGGTTAGTGGCTGAACTAGTTGATCTTAGAGGTCTTTTTCAGCCTTAATGATTCAGAGATCCTATGATTTACAGTGCCATAACTGCATGGATGTATTGAATTGGTGTGCAGGAGGAGTGACTGAAGGAGTTTTTCTTGTTTGTTTTTTTCTTCTTATCAGTCTATTCTCTGATTTTAATATTAACATAAACTTTAAAAGAAGCTTGAAGACTTCTGAACTGCAGGAGGCTTATTGTGGCTATCTTTGTGTATGTACTCTGCTGTTTTCAAGTTCAGTCAACAAGCACATTAAACTTATGTCCACACTGTTTAGCTTTTTGACTACTAAACAGATCTGTCTCCTCACTGTAATAGTTTGTTTATTCACATTTAGTTTCCGTGGTTAATGTTTCTGTAAACAGACCACAGTTAGGAATTGTATCTGCTCAGGTCCATAGTACTGAGTACATCTGGTGTCTTTACAATGTGATATGGGAACCCTAGACTGTGGCTCTGAGGGCTTCCAGAAAATTCCTGGAAGGCCAAGTTAGCTATACCATTCAAAGTAAAGACAAATTATAGGATTTTCTAAGAGAATAGTTTGTATTTCCAGTATAAACATTCATACTTGAACATGTACACTTTATTTGTAAACAATGGAGAAAATCCTTTTCCAAGTGTGATAGTTGTAATAGTCTGTTGTACTCCTGTATGAATTTTAAATAGTGGCAAGTGTGCCAGTTTCTTTTTGCTGTCTGTGAAGTATGTACTGGTAGTGCTGATGAAACCATCTACATATCACCAAATGGATGCCGCTCAAGTTGTCTTACAGCATTTTCAGGGACTTAGGGGGGATTGTGTTGCTTAGGCAGGTATAAAGGTTTTCAGCATATGATGGATAATGTTCCATTCTCTTTTAGTACCTGGTGAATGGCAAACCACTGAATGAATGTGTAGTCTTTGCTGAAGTTTTTGCATTGTTATTGCTGCTGAGAGGAGACAAGAGCAGTGTGGTCTGAACTGCTTGCTTACTCTTTCATTCTTTCCTTTCTCTTTCCTCTTCCTTAGACACTGGCGTAAAAGATAACATCTATAGGAAACCTCCTATCTACAAACAGCATGGTACAGTCTGCTTTTCTCTGTTGCAGTTTTATCTGTGTGTTTCGCAAAAAAATGTGTATTGACTCCAAATTCGTTTGCTGTAGTCTTTGCATTTTGTTATGTCTCTGTAACCTCAGATAGAAAAGGAGAAAAAGTAACTTGAAAATTAAATAGCATTTTGGATAACATGATGTCCAAGGATACACTAAGTTCTCCAAAACTAGGATACTGGTGTTCTGGTATGTTGTGATGATTCAGAGCTGATAATAAGTGCCACATAAACTGCTGTGCTATGCCCTGACTGCTGTTCCATGTTCTGTTTGCCCTCTCCTGCCCCTCTGTGCCTGTTCCTCAATATAAATCATGAGATGCAACTTCTGAGGCTGAGCAGAAAAAGAGAAGACAGACAACAAAAAAGTTGATTATTGTAATGGTGTTTGGAAAAGTCCTGAACAAATGCAAAATGGCAATCATCTAGTGTAAGTCAGCATAGTTCCACTCATTTACAGAAGCTGATGATCGGACTCTGATATTCTGTATCCTGGCTGTGTAATTTAATTTTATAGATGTGTTTGATTTGCAAAGAGGATTCTAAGAAACAGCTTTATATTTGCAGTCTGGGCATTTTTATATCAGTTTGCTGTCTGCCAAAGTCTGAATTATGTCAGTTTTGCACTGCTGTATGGAATTGTCCTCATAATCACTGAAGTGAGCAGAGAATTAAACTGGCAAGTCAGCAATCTCAATAGGTTAACAAGAATATATGTTTTAAACTTTCTTTTCTAGATAATAGGTGTTCTGAAAGATTGTGTTGAAAATACTTTTTTTTCTTACCAGAGGGGAAAACATAATTTACTCTAACTAAAAAAACCTCAAAAAACATAAAATCCAGAAACAACAACAAAAATCAATAAACTCTCCTTCCAATAAAAATAATACAAATTAAAATCAAACAAAGATTTCTCTTTCATTCTGGAAGAACTCTCAGCTAAAGCATGAACACATGCGCAGCTGATGATTCAGCTCCTCAAGCTAATGGGACACTGAACTAATTCATGCTGAAAAGGAGCCAGAGAACATTCCTTTGTTGAAGAGACCAAGTTTGAACAAACAAGCACAAAAATGTTCTTTAAAACAAGAAGTGCAAGAAGCTCTTCCAAAACATTTGGCTTTAAAAGGCTTTAGTTACATCAGCACCCAATAGATTTGCTGTAGCTACAGATTCTGTGTTTCTATTATAAACAACCAACTTCAGAAGGAAAAAAGGTAGTGGAAAGATGCAATATGCAAGAGATCAGGCTCAGAGCTGGGGCTGGAAAGTGAAGAGTGTAGGAGCCTGCATGGTTGTGTGTATATGTTTGTGTTGTAGAAATATTTGAATATCATTCAAAGTTACTAAAAAAGTTTTGAAATCACATTGGGATTCATGGCAGAACCAAGTATCCCTTGTAGTGGTGAAGCTAATGCTCAGTACTGATGAAATTCAGGGCACTTGGATATATCTGCCAGCAGTGTGTTACATGAAGCCTTCTCGAGGACTTGGGAGGGGCTGGCCTTCATGGCCCTCACTGATTTTGGTTGTAAATCCTCTGCATCTCTTTGGAGTCAGATGATCTCAAGATCTTGTGAAACTTTTGAAATTTCTGAATAGAAATCTTGAATCAAACACGGGGTGTCTTCCTTTGAAAATATCAGTTGTCTTGAAACAAAAATAAAATTTCCAAAAATGGATCAGATCCTCTATAGGGATTTCTGATTTAATGAGAGCAAGATCCACACACATAACCTGGAATAACTTGTTGACTCACAGTTTAGGGTGTGCTCCCAAGATATCTGTGAACCAGGGTTAGGTCCTTCTTGCAGTGTAGGGGCTTTATTCATCATTTGTCATATTTGAATATTCCTTCCTATTTATTCCTCCAAAAAGCAGCTTGCCATCTTGGGTAAACAACCTTATTGGGATGCTATGAGATAACTGTGAAAACCTTGTGTTTTTTAATTATGCTGTTCGTATTTTCAAACCCAGGTGTTTTTTTGGTTTTGGGGGGGTTTTTTGTTTGTTTGTTTTGTTTGTTTGTTTGTTTGTTTTCTCCCCACTAAATTGAAGGTGGGGGAAGCAGCCAAACCCTCTACAGTTCCAGATTTTCATCTCTAACCTACAGGTATTTTCCTTATGGCAATTTGTCATTTTTTAACTACCACCTCCTCAGCAAAACCAGTTAAGGTCAGGATGTGAGCCGTGTGATGGCACCAGAAAATGCATCAGAATAACACTGAAATGCTTTTGGTGGTGGCCTGCCTGTGTTGTTTAGATGCAGGGCAGATCCTCTGCAGATATGATGGCTGGGGGACTGGAGAGGGAAGAGTTTTTCCCAACTTGCTGGGAGTTTTTCAGCACTTCTAATGGTACAATTTAATCTCCTTTCCATCTCTGTCTCTGAGAATCTCATCTGAGCCTTAACTTTTGTGTAATCTTTCTCTTAATAATAATTACATTTTCTGTCTACATTGCAATGCACAGGGCCATTTTTCTCAGGCATTGCAGACAACCCCTTTGTTACATTCATTTCTCATGGGCCTAAAGTTATGCTATGTCCTTCCATAATTCCAGTTTTGCACCATTAAAACATTCCCCAAACTACCCAGAGGAATACAAAGGCAAGTAGGGCTCAAACTTTAAGAATTTACCTGATTTGTGTGAAATTTGGCACAAAACTTTCTGTAAGATTCTTGAGTGTAACTCAGTGTCTGGACCAATACCCTGGGAAATAAAAGACAAGGAAAAAACATATTTGAGGGTTGGGAACTATCTAATGAAGAGCCTTTAGGTTTTCAGTTTTCTTCTCAGCAAGTTGGAAAGTTACAAGGAAATAACCCAATGGTAAAACATCAGCAACTTTTTCTGGGAAACACTCTTTAAGAGGACAGTATGGGCAGACGCTGAAAATGCAGTCATAAAAATTGGTTGGTCAAGAATTTTGAATTTTAGAGTCTGACACAATATCTTTTGCAGATTTTATAAAGAGGCAATGCCAAGTTTGTTCATAGCTTTTTTTACCATGATTATCTGCCCACTTTGGAAACCCAGGAGATTCAGGTGTGCTGACTACAAAGTATCTGTGTGGCTACTTGTACTTTCATGGCCATTGTAAACACAAAAGGGGAAAATGGCTTCCCTGATGGCCAAAGAAATTTGTCCGGAAGTTGGGATGGACAATTCTTTTTGCCACCAATCATTCCCAAAAGTAATTTCTTCCTGAAAATGCAGGTTCAAAATCCATCAGGAATAGATTCTCTAAATTCACTGTATACACGAACTATGAGTGTTACTGTAATAATTCCAAAATTCTTTTCTTAATTCTGTGAAACCATAGCTCTACACATCAAATTTTCTGTTTAACTCTTAATTTTTTAATTTATTTTCTCCCCCTCTTAAAAATATATGGAACATAACCGTAGTCAAAACAGAAGACAAAAAATAAGATGCATTCTGTTCAAATTTTTAAAATTAATTTAATCTTACAGCAGCAAGAAGAACAGAAGGGGAGGATGGAAGCTTGGATCAGGACAGTAAGAAGGTAATGATCAGAAAGAACAAAAGGAAATATTGGTCATTTTTGTAGTAACTAATTTTTAAAACACATACATATGTAAAGGTATTCTTTTAAATAATTAAAATAATCTTTACTACTTTTAGGTCTTTCCAGAAAGACATCGGAAAGCTTAATCTCTCACCCAAAGGGTTTAGAATGTACATTCTACGGTAAAGAGAAGTAGGGATATTGAGATTAAGAGCAATAAACTCATGGATTTTCACACAGTCTCAGTATCTACATTGGTGATTCAGTTCATCCTGCTGACTTAGGGTGCATATTAACCTAGAAGAAAAATGCCAAGAGCAGATTAATTAGAAGAAAATTACATAGGGCATCTTCTAAAGTGGGGTGCAGTGGGCAGCTTCATGAACTGAGAAACTATCCTCAACACAACTAGAAATGAAAGGTTTCTGGTAGCTGTGATGTCCAAGTCATCATATAGTCGGCTTTTATAATTTGATAATGGACGGTGCAAGCTGCAGTGAGCATAAGCAGACAAGCATTCACAAGGCAGCTGAGACAGCTGAGGTAGAACTGCCTTCAGGTGTTAAATCCTGGATCTTATAACAGTCTTTTCCTCTGTGCAGCTGAAGACCAGTTGGCTGATTCTGAAAGGGGAAATGGACACCAGGACCAACTCCCCGGATTCGGACACGCGGTCGCTGTCCCTGACTGCCGGGAGTGACCGGGCGAAGGAGGGAACCACCGCCGGCTACTCCCGTGAGTGCCGCGCCCGCCGGCGCTGCTGTGGCCGGGGACACGCAGCTCCCTGCCTGCCTTCCTGCTTCACCTCTGCCGTCATTACACACAGTTTGTTCTGTGGTGGCGTCTGAGCGTTCAGTGCCTCCAGATTTCGATGATGAAACTATTTATAGTTTCATATCAGTGAAAGAAGCAGCATTGCCTGTGTAAATGGACTGTTGTCTCTACGGAGAGCAGAGATTCCTTACCACAAAAACCCACTCCCCATAAAAGTGCCCGTTAATTACATGATACCTATTTTCAGTAGACAGGATGGCAGTATCAAGCAGATATTTCATTTGTGCTAATTAGTCCTTGACACGAACTATGTATTTTGAATATGGATGGAGCCATTTCTTCTCTGTCATGATACACATAAAGGTTTCATTGCTCTAGAGATGAACTTAGGCTTTTTTTTTTGTTTTGTTTTGTTNTTTTTTTTTTGGTTTTTTTTTTTTGCTATTGCTCGCTGTTATAAGGTCACAGAAATATTCCAGGTGGGAAAGGGAATAATTTTGTAACTGAGTGCTGACCTGGAGACCATATGCCAGTGCTAGCTGTCAGTACCAAAAGGACATCCTACAGATTTCTTATTACACATTTCAGCAAGTCAGAAGCATCAGTATTGGGCCTGAATTTTACTTTTAAGTTGCATACATGACAAAAAATAAGTTTAATAATTTTAAGAGATAACTGGGACGTTCCTTTCCCTGCCTCTTCCACTGTATACTGTGCAGCAGTAGCAGGTCATCCAGGGTAAACAAGCTGGGGAAGCAGTTTTCCAAAAGAATGCACCCAATGTAAGGCATGTCTGGCAGCAGGGTTAGGGTGTCAGTCTTTGTGGGCATTTTGGTAATGTTGGCTCCATCAACTTATATTAAGGAAATTATGGCTTAGCTATGCAAGGAAGAGGGAAAACAGATGCTACAGAGTCTGTCACAAGGCTGTAACAAGATAAAGAAAAAAGTTATTTTAGATCATCAGTCTCACTGGTCTAGCTTAAAGGGATTTGATAACTTAATCCTCACTAGAAATCACAAACATGTGCACAAGTTGTATTGCAGGATTCTATGTGCAGGGGAAACCATGTCTGACCACGTCACACACTTAACGTCTGTAAATGGTTGCCCAGGAATGAACACCTAAACCTTTCATTGTCATACACTCATGGGGTATGTCTGGAAGCTTTATGGAGTAGATCTGATGCTCTTCAACAGATGTTTTGAGAGATAGTCCTTAAGTTCAGATTTTAAGCAGGGAGATGTACACAGCACACCAAGGAGTGTTACACAGAAACAACATATGGTGCTCATTTTTTCCCCTGAGAATGTTGCTGTAACTGTCACTCTGCTATACTAGCACTACTTTTATATTTTGATTACCTTGGGAGTGTGGATTCACATTATAGATAGATAATTCTATTCCTCTGTGATAGATAATTCACCCCTCTGTGTCAGGGTCAATATCACATTTGTGCCAATATAGCTTCTATAGTACATTTTCCATTGCTTTTAATCAGCATTTCTCTGTCCCTCATGAAAGTTGACCCCATTACCCAGTTAGCTGCCACATGGAAATGACATTGAGTAAGTTTTATCTTCCTGAAATTTACACTTCTCCTTTCTTTATCCTTTTGTTCACTTGCCTGACTGTTTTAGTACCTGTGGACATCCTAAATAATTCTCTATTCAGTTTTTCCCTAATGAGTTCTGAATATTTGTAGTCTGTCATATGCCCCCCATTGGCCACAGAAGAGTAGCATCTCTGCCTCAGGCACTTATGCTTGAGAACTCTGGCTTTCAGCCCCATCCCTGTGGCATAATCAGTGACTATCAGAGAAATTAAACTTGTTAGGTATCGGTTTAATGCCAAGTGGTTACATGCAGAGTGGAGGGAGAGAGTTAGCAGGCTGCGAATTGGTAGTGATGGTTCCAGGTATACTCAGCAAAAAGCCCTGAATTTTTCTGTCCAGCCTCTGAGCAAACCAGATAAGGGTTGTTTTGCTCTAGAAGACGTTTTGCCACATTACATTACTTAAATGCCCAGAAAGACACAACTAACAGCACAGCACATCAGTGTGAGTGAGGTTTGTGAAATCAACAGGGGAGAGTGGAGCTTGTCTCTCCTTACATCCACCTATGAAAATGTGTCTTGTTTCTGTATCTGTACATGTTTAATAATTAATCATTTATGATAATTCATGATTTTAATGCTATGTATTTAGGAAAGCAGACATCTAGGAAGGCATGTAACCCTTGCTGTTCACATGTCCATGATGTGCTGAGAGGCAGCTGCAGACTGGAGTGAATGTCCTTCTGGACAAAGCAGGAGCCATATCCCTGCAGAGGGTAGTTGCTGGTCTGATAGTGTCTGGTTACAGAGGGAGGTTGCTGGAGTCAGCGGGTCTTGGTGCTGGGTTCGGGGCCGTTCCGGCTCGGTTCTGCGCTCCGCTTCTCCCCGGCGGCCGCACGGTGTCGCCGGAGCCCGGGTGCGGCTCAGCCCGGCCGCAGCTCCGGGGCCGCTCCGCGCCCGGCTGGGCTCTGCCGCAGCCGTGTCTGTACCTTGGGCATTGTTCCTCGGCGACTCAGTATTATTTAGCGGCAGAACAGAACTCACTCGCCCATATTCTCTGCCGCCAAAAGGCCAAGAGATCGATCTCCACACTGATGTCCAACCCAGCAGCTTTTTCCAGGCAGGAGCATGATGACAGCTTTGTTGCAGATACAGGTGTTCTGTCACACACATATTACACTCTTTGCTCTCTGGTAGTACTACCATTCACATAACAGGCAATTGCGAGGTTTTTTTAGTTATTTTCTCCTCTCTAAAATATAAAAACTCTAGTTGCCCTTCTCTAATGGTAGGAGGTATTTAGTGTGCAATTCAGTATGAGCTTATTGCTCCTGCTTTAAGTACATTAAGTGCTTTGAATTTGTTTTTTCTATCATGGCAGTGATTCACTGGCCTACCCTTATTCTGCTAGCTTTTCATCCTTGCTCAGTACTTTCTGTTCCATGGATGAAATACTCCTTCAGTGCTCGAGCCCTACCTTAGCTGTCTTTAACCTTTGCTGAGTGCTGAGTACTGACACAGTGCAACTCCCAGTGATCCCATTTCTTCTTTCCTTGTTCTTTTTTTATTTGGATAGCTGGAGAAACTTTTGCTATTTGTTTTAATATCATTTTCAGTGTTTAACTCAGCTTGACTTCTGGCAGTTTTCAGTTTATCTCAGCACATTTTGAGCTCTCTGCTGATCCATCTTTTGTTTTTCCTTTCTGTATGCTTATTCCTAATAATCTCCTTAGGGTATTTATTAATCCAGTGGGGTCTGGATTCCCTTCCTACATTCCTCTTTGGACAGAGATTGCTAACAGTTTTGACAGAAAGAAATATTGTACATTCAGTTATTTGAGCCATCTGACTTCTGTAACACTTCACATCAGTTTTACAAAATTTGCTGTACTGGAATCGGGAATGTTTATTACACGTGTGTCTGTTCTTCTACTGTTTAACTTTTAAACTTTCTTATTAGAGTCTTAATAATAAAATTAAGTCATTTCAGTTGTCTCATAATGACCACACAGTTTCATCATTGTGTTACATCATTTATTCAGACACTTTGCCAGTCTTCTCCATCTTAAACCTTTCTTTCACTTGGGTCCATGTGTTCTGGCTGATTTACTTTATCCTCTCCTGTATCTTCATTTTTGCTTTTTCCAAGAGAAGTTTTACAGAATGAAAAAGAAAAGGTGTTTATTTTTTTAAGTGTTAGGGTATCAACCCATCTTTTTTAAGAAACAAAATCATAAGCCAGCACTCATATAGCATGTTCAGAAGTGATGATCTAAATCCCTTTAATCCCAATTTCAAGTCATGATTTAACACCACGTTGGAAGGCAGAGATTTCACAATCTCTCAAATCACAAGCTTTGCATCACGTAGGTGCATGAGGCTTCCATAACATAAGCCCCAAAACTCCCTCCACATTGTGCCCCTGGCATGCTGCTGTTTCTAGATACTGTTACACATGTTCATGTGCATGAAATGTGGAGAAAAGATGAGCATACATCAGTTATATTGCATCTCATTGATAGAATATTTGCATTTGCATGTCTTTTACAGGATTTCCATATTCTAAGTCTGCTTCTCTGCCTGGTTATGGAAAGAATGGCTTACATCAGGTAGGTACACATTTAAATACATTCTCCAGGAAATAAGGTCACAGACAACTCAGTAACTACTTGAAAATCTACACAGTAATAACACTTCAAAGGTGTTTTGGCTGCCAGCCCTGTATGACAGATTCATTCCCTATGTGGGTTACAGTCTGTCTCTCTGAAAGAGTAAGACTGACTGAGGCTTCTCTTTTTCATTGTGTGTATCATGAGCATTGGGAATCTTGATTCTCCTCCCAGAATAAACGAAGATCTAAGATGCACAGGCTGCACATATTAATCATAGGATACCTTGATTTAATGATAGAGACAGGCCTATAATTAGGCAAGTAATGATCTTAGAGCAAAGGTAGAATAGCGCAACATCCATTGCATTCCTTGAACCATCTGTTCTGTTTTTCTAGCATGAATGTGTGTCTGTGTGTGGTGTGTGTATTCACACGCAACTGTTGTACTTTTGAGGCAGGGAAGCATCAATGAAGATTGAATGACAAGCAGCAATCTAGAAAGAAAATTGTCTAACAAAATTGTGGTCAGAAGAGACTAGGAAATTTTTTTTGTAATACTTTTTTGCAACTTTTATTAGTTTTTAATAAAAAGGAAGCTTTGACAATGCGGCCTCTCTCTCTGGCATCTAGCATTATGAATTCTCAGTTCATGGTTTATACTATTAGGTGAAAAAAAACTATGGCTTATAGTAGTGAGCTGTCAGTACATAGATACATGTGCACCTAGCTTTTGAAGAGTTGATTTGTGTCCAAACTGCATGGAGAGGACCTCGTTCAAATTCCCTTCTTTCTCCAAAGGAAGATGTGAAACCTGCCAAAAGCACATGAGGAGAATTAAACTTCCCTAGTGACAAGAGTCAAACTGGGAGTTATTTGGAAGGAACTGCAAGAAAGAAATTATCAAGGAATAGCTAAATGGATTTTTAGGTAGCTGCTGAAATGTCCATCCCTTTGAGCTAATATTACAGGATTAATTAGGCCTCTGTTGCTTCAATACCTGGTTTCTTGAATTCTTCTCTGAAGAAAAGAATGACACTGAAATTTTATTGAATAGTATTTAGGAATTTAAAAGGGTCCGTATAAAACTAATCTCACCTATAAGTCAAGAGAGGTTTTTCTGACTTTTCAGAATAGGTTGCCAGTAACCTGAAGCGAGCAAGACACTGACTTGTGCCCAGCCACTGCACTGGTGAGGCACCAAAACCATCCCAGTGTTTCCCAGAGATGAGGCCGAGGCGCTCAGAATGCCTTGCAATGTGATGGGAAAGCAGCAGATGGCAGCATCTGTCCCATACAGAGAATCCCAAACCTGTATAAGAGTTGAAAAAGTTGCTCATGGTCAAATCCTTGAGGCCAAAATTCCTTTCAGAATGGATGTCCTGTGTTTGGATTGTAGGCTCATACCAGCTTTTGTGGTTTGTTATTTTTAATCAGCCATCCTAGTACTGCATAAATGAAACCCCAAAAGCAAACAACAAGGAGTCTTGCAGGTTATTGTGGGCATAGCTGTGCAAACCATTGATACCCTAGCAGGCAAAAATGAGACTTGGGGAAAAAAATATCGTATAATAATGCTTTTCTGATTTCCTGTACTGTTTTTCATCCTAGCATTTGTCAGCAAAGGAAGAAGACAGTGGTTCAAACAAAGCACATACATGGCACATGTACAGTTCTCCCGAGTCAGTGGCACCAGTGTGAAGCAGAAGGCAGAAGGAGGAAAGTTGCAGTGCAGCAGAGGTCATTTGTGATGATGGCAGTAACTCAGCAGCAGCACAGAAAAGTGACAGTTTCAGTGTTATCTTACTTACTTAAGCAATAGGTCAAATTGAACGAGCCATTTCTTTCTCGCACGCAAGGATCTGTATTTTGGTCCTATGTCTTTCTTTTTTTCTCTCAATAATGTTCAGAGTGGAGTTTTTGTGTATTTTTCTGTAACATTGCTTCTTTCTTTCTCTGCCAGCCTGAAACAATGGGCCAATATGAAACAGACCAGGAGGCAAGCTGGGGGATGAAAGGTACATTTTTTTTTTCACAATATCATTTCCACTCCCCTTGTGATTTTACCCTTTGAGGATTTTAATTGACATATTACCATAAAGGTTGCTATTCTGAGCTCTTCCTGTAGTTCACATAATAATGACTAGCCAGAGAAACAGCTCAGTGTATGTTTATCACAGAGAATCTTCTTTTTACTTGGCCCAGTCTAAAGGCCTGACAGAAGTCTTGCATCATAGGGTGGTGCAACCAGACTGAGTCAATACAGGATCCTTGATATGTGGCAACAGCCTTGTGGTGTTGGTCTCGTATCAAAGACAGGAGGAAATTTAAGATAATCATTTCCTTCAAGTCTAGTTGGAAAAAGTCCATCGTGCTTCTTGGTTGTGCTACAATGTGGTTAAAATGTGCAGAGTTCAAAAAGCAGAATTTATTTGCAGTGTTTTCTTTTATTGCAGTTTTAAGTGGACTATGCACTTAATATGGAACTTGGGTTGGAATTTTCAAAAGAGCTGAAAAATTTTATATCCAAGATACTTTAACTCACTTTAAAAATCTCACTCTGATGCTTCGCTTCATGATTCTGAGTTCATAAAAATCTATATCTCTGTTTGAATAGGTTGAAGTACAGGTTTTGAAAAGTAGACTCAATCTCTAATTTAATTTCAGACCATAAAGTGTCCTGTGAAAACATTTTGGCTATCCTGGTAGCATTTAATCACCATTTGCATAGATAACATTGTGGTAGTCATATCATATATAGTCATGCACTGACCTAACTAGAATTCCCTTGTGCTAGTGTAGATCCAGGAGTCATTGTTACCACATCCCCAAATCATCTTTTCTTCCCTGTTGTTATTCCCAGTGCAGTCAGCCCAAGTGCAGGGTGTCAGCATCTTGTAATATCGTATTATCTCAGTCGTTTTCATATATGTTTCCAAACTGACATGCCTTTAATAATCGTATATTTTAACTATTTTCAGTAAAGAACAATAAGGGCAGGAGTTTTGGATGACAGACTGACTTAACTCTGCACATAAGCTTCCTGTAAAAAGAGATACCCAATTTTGCCAGCCATACTCACCGTGTAACCCAATGGCATCGGGAGATGGATTTTCTGTAATAAGCCTTTGAATTCCAGGACAATTGCTTTGGTAATAGACAGTGTTACAGGCATTCAGGGCATGGGGGTCAAATTCTTGCTATGCATGCAGTTATCTAACAGCTACTGAGAAGAGAGAAATGTAGTAGCATAGCACATTTGTGATGTACCTAAATGTTCATTTTGGTGGCACCAAAAGACGGCTATAAATTCTAAACTGTGAACCTGTTCTCATTCTTTTGCAGAATACAAGGTAAGAAGGGCTTTTCCAGCACTGGAAGAACAATCAGATTCAGCATTTCCTAGCAAGGTTACATGGGTTCCTTTCTTTTATTTTATTTTGTTAATTTTTGTCCCAGTGAAATATTTGTCAAATCGGGATGCAAGTATGTACCTTTTTTTAGTAAGTTCCCCATACCACCATTTCCATGCCTCAGAATTGGATTCAGCTGGAGTTCATATGATCTTGTCTTTTTAACAGATTTATCCTTATGAAACACTTATTGTAACAAACCGAGTTCGTGTGAAATTGCCTAAGGATGTGGACAGGACCAGG
Organism: Cyanoderma ruficeps; assembly: GCA_008694505.1. Classification (NCBI taxonomy): domain Eukaryota; kingdom Metazoa; phylum Chordata; class Aves; order Passeriformes; family Timaliidae; genus Cyanoderma; species Cyanoderma ruficeps. Next base: position 36,615,383 of record VZDJ01007747.1, on the reverse strand, counting down.
CTGGAGGTAGGAATGGTATTTGCTTGACAGTTTTGCAAGCATTTCTCCTGTTTTCTTACTATCCTGGATATCCCTGTGCCTCAGTAATAGCTACAAAGAAGAAACAAGAGAGGAATAACATTATGTATTGAATATTTTTTCAAAAATGTCACTATATAGGCAATTTAACTAAAAAATTGCCAAAAAACCTGGCAAATGTCTGACCAAATGGTGTTTCACAAAGATACAGATGAAACCCATCAGTTTTGGATGATTTTATAAGGTATTGCAAGTTCAGGTGGGGAGTGGGAAAACATGGACTTTGTTTTTGGTTTGAGTTCATATAAAAACATCATCATAGAATAACCTAAATATTACAAAAAGGCTCCATTTATCCTGAAAATACATGGACCTATGTTTGATCCATTGTCTTATTCAGCCTTTCTTTTGGCTCTGTGATCTGTGATCAGTTCACTACAGGTTTGCTGTACCATCCACATCTCACTTAAGATAGAGAAATTTATCATAACAGAAAGCTGAGTTTCCAGAGATCAAATCCTGAAGTTGATGTTCAGCCAAAATTCCCACGGTTGATTTTTTTGACTGATTAATGACAGGACTGAATAAAGACTCACCTTAACTAACCTATCTTTCTGTGAACCACTATTAAGAAGAGATAACATAAAAAAAAATGTGATAGCAATATTGGACCTTTAGGGAGATTTAATAAATTTACTGTATTTTGAACTTGATAACATGATAAGAAAAGAAGAAAGAAAAATCATTTTTAAAGCAAGAAAAGAAAAACTTTGAAGGAGTAGAAATTTCCTCACTAAAATAAATTTGTAAAAACAATTAATTTTCCAAATTTGCATATATGTAATATGTTTTGAAATTGGTGTTATGCCCTTGAATACTTGAATGTGCTTGTCACTTGATTGCGCAACAAGTAGTATTGATTTCATTGTAAGGAAAAGAGACCCTCAGTTAGGAGCAGGGAGTTGGAGGGATGCTGCTCTGGACATATGCTGTAAATATACGTACACACGTGTGTATATGTGTGTTAAAGAATAGATTCTTTGTTTAAACATAGCAGACTGGTCTGAATAGCAAATGCAGCTCTAAATTGCTTTTTTAAGGCAACATATAGTTTGCTTTGGATGGATCATGCCTGCCCTGGCTGCCATTATCTGTAACTCATACACCATCCTCAGCTGGGATTGCTGTTTGTTTAACTTTGGAGCTGTTCAGTCTGCCTCACACCAGGTGCAGCACAGGGCCTGTTGGCTCAAGGAGCCCAACCACTTCAAAGATCTCACAGAGGTTTGCAAAAAAGAACAATAAACAAGATCTGCTTCAAACCTGCACCAGAAAAGCAGTGAGGGGACCAGGCCAATCCTGCTGATTGCTGCGCTATGTTAAACACATGTGTCTGCAGGAAGAGCTCCTTTGTAGACTGTCTTATATTTAATAGGGATCGGTAGTTTTTTAAACAATTAAATTAGCAGAGTTTTAATAGCACTGTAACTACTGTAAGAACAGAGGCAGTTGCTCATCTACACATTCAAACCATATGCAGAGTTGAGTGTCAGGCACAAACCATTGCCTTCCCTGTCAGCCTCTTCCCCTCTTTCCTGACCCTTTCTTCTGTATTACAGAATTGCTGGAAACAAGTAGCTTTGCACAGAAAAGCAGCTTATCATTATTTCCCTTTTGTAACAGAAGTAGAAGTTAGTAACTTAATTATGGACTTGTGCACTCAGCAGATTTCAGGCTTGGGCAGGACCCTGGAGTCAGGGAGCCCCGGACTATGTGGGTTTATACGTTTGCAGAAAAGCAAACCGGGCTTAGAAATGTGAATACATACAAATGTCTCTTAGTAGAGGGCCCACTTAACATATCTTGGTATCTTCAAGCTTTTGAGGACAGAACTGAGAATACTGCAAGCATGTACTAAGGTTATATTTCACCCTTTCTTGAGGTCCATTTCGCACTTGCTAGAGGGTGTGATTCAATACTTGGGATCTCTAAGAGCAAGTGCCCTTTCCAGTCTGAGTTGGTTTCCAGCTGATGTTCTCTTTTCATCCTGCACATCCAGTGTTACTTGTGAAAGAGCTGGATTTTGCTTACAGAAATGGTAGCAGTGCTAAGTCCATGTATTATCCACTCTGTAGAGTGATATATCTAGGAAAATCTCCTAAGAAAAAAATCCATGTTCTAATACACCAGTTTTATCCTGATTATTTGTGTGGGCTGAAGCCTCACCTTGCTGTTGCTGCTGCAAATCAGGGTGGGCTCCTGGGTGTGATGGCTGTGGCCAGGGTACAGGTGGTGTCAGTGAAAGGAGACCTAGAGCTTCATCCCAGCTGTCAAACCTGAGAACAGTCTTACTGTGTCTGGTATCAACAGAATATCTCTCTGACACGTGATGTTTCTGATTTCCTGGTCCACTTAGGAGCTGTAAGGTTGACTAAATTTGCATGAGGTCGATTTGTTTAAGAGCTATCTCACAATTTGACTTGAGGCAGCCTCCTCTTTGTGAAACAGTCTGTTGTGAACTTTGAATGATCCATCATAAATGTCATGGAAGGGGCACTATTGTTTGTCTATGATTCACTCTTCCAAGGAAAGTCTCCTATATTGAGTATTCCTATCATGAAAATGAACTCAAGTCAATGGTATTAGCTCCTGGGGTCAAATTAAGGGAGGCTACAACAAAACCTTGGCAAATGTTCAAGGAGCACAGGAGGGCGGGGGTTTAATGGGTGGTAGTGTTTTCCTAATTTCACTCCCATTGTGAGTATTTTTTAGATTACACTGTTGTGCAAGAACTTTATTTCAAGGATTATAAAAAATATTTTCCTGTAAAAATGCATATTTTTCTAAGCCCAAGAGGTATCTAGAGATTAGGAAGGCTCAACTGGTAATAAATGCATTCAAGTAATAGTCATTCTTTCCTCAAAAGTACATGTAACTAAGCGTAAAAGCACTCAGCATGTTGTTGTTTGCTTGTCTTAACTCAGCAGTGAGACAGAAGTACCCAGTTCCTTGTGCTCTTCCAAGGAGATGTTTATGCCAGCAGTGAGCTAATACATGCAGCACCAAGAACTGGTTGTAATAAGCAGCCTGCTGATTTTTAAGTACGTTACTGGCACGTTGGTTTTTTAATTAATAGCCTGGATCTCACTTTTGTATAAGCTGATTAGAAATGCAAGGAATTTACAGTAGATAAGGATTTGGCCAAGGAATTTTTTTTAGGAGTTTGTCTCTGCCACAGTGCTGTTTATTGTAACATTAGATGAATGGAGCAGCATTCCCATCAGCTATTCTAACAGGAAATGGTGAAGAACAAGTTCATTCACATAACATTGCAGAACAACAAAGCAGTAACATAACACAGGGGTGAATTATACAACCTGGGTGGAGAAGAGGAATTGCACCCTCCCTGTGTCTGCAGATGACGTGAACTTGATGGAACTGCAACTGATGCTTCGGTGAGCAGAGCCTCTGTTCAGGGGGCCTGGCCAGGCTGCAGGAATGGTTGATCCTGACTTCAGGGACTTCAGACCCTGAATTCAGAAATTCAATGAAGATAAATCCACATTCTCACACTTGTGACCAAGTAACGCCATTCATCAGAACAAGATGGGGGAACAGCTCTGGGGAAAAGTTCCTGATGATGCTGATGGGAAACAGGCTGAAAAGGAGTCAGCAGCTGACCTTTGTAGTGAAGGGGTTATAGGGCAGAACAAACCCTTCCCAGAAGGTGGCACTGGAAAACCTAGAGGCAATGGTCACAAGTTGCAGGAAAGGAAATGACAATTGGATATAAGGGGAATGTTCCTCACTGGATGAGTAGTGCAGTGAACAGGTTGCCCAAGAGGCTCTTGGAGTCTCTACCCCTGAAGGCATGCAAAACACAGCTGGACAAGGCCTTGAGGAACATGGTCTGCTTTGTCGTTGAAGTCTTTATGGTACTTAAAGTTGGGCCTGCTTTGAAGACCTTTGAAGACTTAAGTCTCTAATTTACCTAGATTGGTATATTCTGTGAAGATATAGTATAATTGCAAAACATGACTATTTGGTGAGTTTGCTGCAATAGCATTTGAAAAAATATAGGCAATTTGGTCTCTCTTGGAACTTTTTATCAATTTTTTTTTTTTAATGCAGGAGTTAAAATATACATGTCCTAGACCAAACTTCCCCATTTCAGACAACTTAAGTCCTGAGTTTTCAGGACTAACGCATCACCTTTGGATGGTACACATTGGCACATTCCTTACCTGCTGCTTCTCAAAGGAAGTTGGGCTTATGGACACTTTCAAATATCTTGAAACCTTTTTTAAGTACTTGAATACCTTTATCATTTGAGCCATTTGCACCTGATACTTTTATCTTAGCTTGGATATTGTTTGCCTGTTCTTCAGTCACAACAGTGTGGTTCAGTGTTTGCACATTCAAATTGATAGTTCATGCCCAACTGCACAGATTTGTATTTTTTTTTCCTTCTGCAGTTGCTTTTATCACAGAGTATAAGATTTCTTTCATGGTCGCAGGCTGATAGTTTTGAAAGCCAATGTAGTTAGGATTTTCCATTTAGAAACCATGTTTTAGTGTTTTGATTTGATTTCCTTATCTTAATGTATCTTAGTTTTTTTAGCTGTTTCTTTTGAATGTCAAAGCTTAAAAGCATTATCCATTCATGCCTATCAAATGCAGTAGAAAGTAAATTGTTCCTCTTTATGTTTGAGCCTATTCACTTTTTGATTAACTGAGACAATTGCTAAGGAAAAAGTACTCTGGAATGTCAAGTAGCAAACTTTCATTTGCCACCTTGTTCTCTTGTAAACAGAAATGAGAGATTTAAACATGGGTGCGGTCTTATTTGAACAGAGCACTCATTTTAAGTCAAACATGCTTTTCCTCCTGGAACTGCTTGTCTGGATTTGCTTTAGGGATAACATTTTTTCCACTAGTTTTCATTCAACAATCACCCTGGGTTCCAGCCATTTGGGCTTCAACCATTTTAGGACTTTTTTCCAGTAACTGGGCCTGAATTTTCAAGAGCCTGAGCTCCTGGATGTCATTCATACAAGTAGCATTGTGTGTCCCCCCTCCTCTGGAGCTCAGATGGGGAAAACGAGAGCAAAACTGGACTATTGTGTGTTTTGCAGTTTGTAGTTTGGGGCTGGGTGTGAGGTTACAGGCTCACTTCACAGTAAAGCTCATAACCTGGGGTGAAAAAGTGCGGATCACTGACTTCAGTAGAACTACTTCACACTGTTTAACTTGAAAAATATATGTGTGGTGTTTCTCATTCTAGGCATGTGCTTGTGTTGTGATCAGTGATGCATGTTTATATCAGATTTCAAAGCCTTTTACAAAAGCAGCCATTATAAAAAGAAAATACGCATTAGAATTGATGTGATATGATGTGAAAAGTAATTTCTGTGTGACTGGAAACACTGTGGAAGTGAACAGAGGTTAGATATGGAACATTTATATTACAGGTGCACTATAGTCCAAACTAAGGGAAACTGGAAAATCTGCTTTAAGAATAAGGTATTTTGGACCTTATGAACAAATGAAATTTTTGAAACTCATTATCTTCTTTATATTTTCCTAATTTGGTATGGATTCCAAGTTTTGTTTTTATTTGTGAATTATTTTCTTAATTATACAGCATTTTTTATCAGCCATCAGCTGGAGGCAGCAACTTATGTCATTGTCAGTAATGAAAAATCTCATTTGAATGACAGAACGGTGGCATAGATTATCATCAGAGATGTTCTCTGTGTGTGCTGTTTAGATAATATGTCCATATACCTGAGGGAAATACTATGTCCCAGCTTTTTGTACCTTTATGCATGACTCAGCTGGGAAAAACACTGACTATACAGTGCTCCTACAGAAGATTTTCTGTGTGTCCTATTTACCAGGAGGTTAGATTAGAAGTACCCTGCAGTGGTAGTGCTGAGTGAAATGCAGCTTCTCTGGGAGACTTCATGGTACCCTGAAATACTGAACGAGACACAGCCACAGATCCAGGCGCCTTGTAGGGGTGCTTGGGGTGATATGGGCATGGGGAAGGGTCTCAGACTCCTTTCCTCACTGCTTCCATTACACTGCTTTCCCTGGGAACCTCTGTGGGGACCCACATTGCTGTGTGGAGGGGGATCTACAGCTCCTGCAAGGCTTGGGCCTTGCACAAGGGCTCTGTTTGTGTTGCCACTAATTGCCCTTCTCTGGGGTAACCGCGGGTGTCTGCTGCCTTATCCTCTGATCAGCAGAGCCCCCTTAGTCACTTTTGATACCTTTTAAAGTTCATTAGGTGGCAATTCATGCCATTTCTTAACTTTCCCTCCCCAATAACATAATTACTTAATAGTTTCAAATATTTATTGAGCATGAAGCTTAATTGGGCTGTAGATGAGCATAACATTCAATACTCCCTTGGGAACGTGGCACATGGCTAATTACAGCTTTGTAATTAGCCATGCAGCAGGATTAGAAGAAACCTCTGAAAAGCCTGCTGAGCCCCAGCAGTGCAACAGAAAGAGGGGTGAAGAGTGCAAACCTTGTGAAAGCAAAATGAGAATTCCAAAGTCAATAGAGAAAAAAATTCCAGCAAATTGTAATTCGCCATCTGAGAATTTTATTTGGGCTAACCTTGAGAGACATGAGAGAAGGGACTTGAAGGGCAGTGAAGAACAGGAAAACTGAGAGGGGAAGAAGCTATCATTTTCTAAGTGTTGAGATACTTCTGCAATCCTGAATGTTACTATAGGAAAAGATTGTATCTCAGCAGCAAAGCTTGCGCACCAACTTGAAGAGCTAAGGCTTGGTTATTTACATGAACACTCACTAACCTGTGAATAAACCTTTCTCAATAAATCTCTATTTATTTTGAGTATTTCTCATGCTGAAATCTCTGAAGATATTGTAGCTTTTATTTCTGGATTTTGTGAATCAGAAGTTGGAAATGTTGCAAGGACTTTGAATAGAAATGAATTGAAGTAGACAGCTACTTAAAATTGTGCTCTATAAAACAGAGTGCACAGTGGTGCCTCAGAGCGACTGGCTGAAAGAGTCACTGCAGATTCAAGCAGAGGCAGTGTAGTGCTCAGCTGTCATTTCCCATGAATACAGCAAAACAATGAGTAAATGAGGTTTTAAATTCCTCTAGGAATTAGGACCTTGGTTTTTCTAGTCTTCAACTCATCACCTGCTGCCATCCACTGAGGTCTTTCATTGGTTCAGTATTGACTCATGAGAAAGTAGGATATCCTCTGATCTCCCTACATTGCCAGGTTTTCACATGAGGACTCCCATCCAATTACTGACACAGAACAGAGATGCTTGTGAAGCACCCCCTGGTCACCATGTACTACAGGATGGCTGCAGGGAAACTGCAATTTTATCTTCCTGTGACTTATTCATACTAATGCCATGTTCCTAAGTGTTGGTTTTGGCTGGGGTCATTTTCTTCACAGTGGCTGGTATGGGGCTGTGTTTTGGACTTGTACTGAACAGGGTTGATAACACAGAGATGTTTTTGTTATTGCTGAGCAGAGCTTACACAGAGCCAAGGCCTTTTCTGCTTTTCACACTCCACTCTGGCAGGGAAGTTGGAGGTGAATGGGAGGCTGGGAGGAGACACAGCCAGGACAGGTGACCCAAAGTGACCAAAGGGGTGTTCCAGACCATGTGACATCATGCTCATATATAAGTGTATAAGTGGCGGGGTAGAAGGAAGGGGGAACATTTGGAGTTTTTGTCTTCCTAAGTAACTGCCATGCATCTCCTGGAGATGGCTGAGCACCTGCCTGCCCATGGGAAGCAGTGAATTAATTCCTTGTTTTGCTTTGCTCGTGTGTGTCTGGCTTTTTCTTTCTTTATTAAACTGTCTTTATCTCAACACATGAGTTTTCCAGCTTTCACCCTTCCAAGCCTTTCCCTGATCCCACTAGTGGGGGAGTGAGTGAAGGACTCTGTGGGTTGCCAGCTGGGGTGAAACAATGACACTAGGTATTAGTTTTGAGCATCTCTGAATTTCATTAAAAATTAAATTATTCTTGGGGAAATCTCATTGAATTAAGTAAAGATTATAACTCTATTTAGAATTATTACTGGCTTTTTAGCAGACCACAGAAATAGAGACAAGCCTCATTAATTTATAGTGAAAAGCACCACTTCTTTCTGAGATAACACTGTGGAGCAAGTATTTGAATGTGCAGTTAATTACTTTTGTTCTGAGAGAGTAAAAAATGAGGTCATGTCTGTACCACTCATTTTCATGTTCATGTTTCGTAGAGGATGAGGATTTTCTGTTCTAGTGGTTGCAGTGCAGTGGAGAGGTTTAGCTCAGCCTTTTGCTTAGTTCTGTATATCCTAATAAAAGTCTCAGATTAATACAATTTTATGAAAACAACATGATGCCATAGTCCTTTCTGTTGTAGGAATATCACACTTAACTGCATAACAAATGCTGATATTCTGATGCTGTGAGGTCCAGTATAGTTCCATTGTAGTGAAAAGTCATCTTTAAACTGCTTACCTTATCTTTTAGCAAGGTTTTCAGATAGCATCATGTTAATATCATTATGTAGCTTCCAAAATGACCTCACTTACGTACAGTGAGTTCAGAATGTGGGCAGAACAGGACCTTGGGAGGTCCTCTCTACTCTCCTCAGTATCTGCAACATGCCCAGCTTTGCTGTTGATGCAGAGCAGAGAAAGAGTTGAAAGGAATTGAGTTAAGCTGCCTGACTATGGCCAAGCTGTCACAAAGGGAATTAGGAATCACTAGCACACTGTAAAACACCCAGACTTCCTATGTAAACAAGGCCAACTCTAGTAAAAAAAAAAGAGATTGAAGGTTGCTTTTACTAGTAAGTTTGGCCATTCCTTCCTTAAATTCCTTCCTTCCCAGTGATGTGTTATTGACATAGCTGGATATTTTAAGCTGATCCATTACTGAAAAAAGAAAAAGGAAATCATGTTCTTAGCCTTGTAAAGCATGGTTTTCACACATATTCTCTCATACCTCAAGATGAGTATCTTTCACATTCCCTGCTCATAGTTTTCAGTTTCCCTTCTTTTGTTTGACTAATGAGAGAAGGTAACGCTTCAGTTAAGACAAATTAATATTCCAACAGCTGAGAGAAGAAAGATGAATCAGTCCAGGATATCTTACTGGTGCATTTTTTCTGCCTTTATGTTTAGGAACAGCTCTAGGTTTTAAAGCTTTAAGCAAAACTGTTAGGAAAGTCCAAACCATAGTGCAGGCAAAGTTTAGTATCACATATACATAGAAAAGTATAAAAAGTGGCCATAAACTTCTCACACTGGTGTATTCCCCTGGTGTTTAGACCCTTCAAATACTTGTAGATATTACCATATTTTACCTTAGTCATCATTTGGCTGAGCTTAGACATACTTAGGCCTTTTAGTCTTTCCTCATAAATCAAACTGCCACCCATGATTACTTGTGTTGCTTTTATCTGAAGCTTTGCCAGTTCAATGACATCTTTCTGGGACCAAGATTTTATTCCAAATTTGAAGACAGAACTTAAGTCATTGCTGCTTCTAGAGTCAGTCCCAAATCTAGAGCCCATGGTGCTTAAGAAGGGTATGATGAAATCTTCTAAGATGCAGGAAATATGTTACACTGAGGACAGACTGGCATTCTCAGAGAGAGTTCAGACCAAAGAGAAAATGTTCCCTTCTACCAGAATTGTTTTTGCATGTGGATAAATCATTGATGGAGTAAGAAAGTGCTAATATGGAAGTCAGTTTGTTATTCCTTGAGACAAGGGCATATGTGGAAGAAAATGAAAAGCAAAGAAACTCTCTAATTGAATGGATGTGGAAGTAAGTGAGTTTGCACTTTCCCCATCTCAGTCACTTTGTCCCTAGGCTGGAAGCTGTCAACTGCTTTTAGACCAGGCAGCACCGAATGAGACCTGTGAGGAGGAAAAAATGGTGTTGTTATAAAACAAAACTTAGGTATAAGAAATAGAAAATGGGTGTATGCAAAGAATGAAGGTGGTGTCATCTGGGCACAGGCAGAGGAGCTCAGTGCACCACTAATTCATTCTGGCTTGGATAGCTGCGTGTGGATTGAAAGCTCACTAAGCCTGAGGGCAAAACAAAAGGATAAATGGCAAAGTGCATCATTGGAGAGGGAAGGGGGAATTGCACAGCTTACACTGAGATGGGTGGCAAGCTTCATTAGGAGGGGAAGATGCAGCAAATGTCTGGTACCCTGGAGGAAAGAGTGATTTAGGGCTCGAGTTTTCCCTCATTGACCTTCAGCACTGGAACAGATCTGATGAGACTGCAGCAAGTTTATCATAATACATGGTGTAAATTACCTCAGGAAAAGAAAAATAGTGAAAACATAGTCCTTTTAAAGTTATTTGTCATTTCCTGTGGTTTTGGAAGGTTGGCAAGGTAGCTTTATCGGAAGGCTATATAGGCTTTCTCATTTTCTCTTTGAGTAAGAGCTACAGTTTGCCACTGCTTTCTCCTGAGTGAGGAGAGGTCTCAAGTCTTATCCACAATCTAGAAAGTAAAATAAAATATTACACACTTCGCTCATCCAGACTTCTTTTTCAATCCTACAGCTTACAGACATGTTCCATGCTGTGAGAAGTTGCTTAAGTTAAACTTACTTGCATTTCTCCACTGGATTACCAGGAATATCTTCTTAAAAACCGATGCAGAGAAAAGTAACTTTTTCTTTCTGAGCCCAATTGAAATAAATTCTTTCAGTGAGAGATTGTTTCTAAAATACATTGTCAGATGTTGCTTATTTTCATGCGGAAAATGATCTCCTTTGCTAAATATGCATGGTGTGTTTGTTCCATGCTATGAGCAGCACTTATGGTGGGTTGCTGTCATTTGTCAAATGAAAAGTGAAGGCTCAGTTCCAAGATCTTAGTCACTGTTGTTCTGAATATGTGGAATCTCAAGGGAAAAAAAACACGGCTGTCCTTTCTTAAGAAACAAGAACCCATGATAACCATTCAAAGTAATTATATATAATGACTTCTTACAAACAATTTCTTTTGTTTCCTTGGGTAAATTTGTGTTAATAAATGGAAAGTGAAATTTGACTTAGAAATTCATTCACATATTTACCTTTTCTACCTTTTCTGTGTGGATGCTAATAATCGTTAAGGAATTGTTATCCTCCCTCCTTCCAATTCTTTATGTTGGATTTCTTCCCTTTTTCTCGATATATATATTTTTTTAATATTAAAGCATGAAAACATCAAATAGAGGCACATTTCTCAACATTTAAAAACTGTCTACTTTATCAAGCTGAACTTCTGAGTAGAGTCTCTCCCCATGGCTAAGCACATTTTGGATTTCAGAATTTAGCAGTATGCTCTCTCCTTTATTGCAAGGTTGCTATTAGTGGGCCAGTGTGGTGTCCACTGCTCTCATTAAAGATCAAGGCAAAACAAATCCAACTCTAAAATTACATTGTTATCAATCTCTTTAAAGTCCTGGGATAACTTAAATTTGTCTCAGTGTGCTCTGTCATCAGACGCCCTGGATAAACATACTTTTTCCCAAGAACCATAGCTTCTGCTCAGTTAGAGCTATATTGAAAAGATTACTTTTTCAAAAGTCACTATTGCCATCAATAATTTCATTTCCCAGCTACTCTTAGCTCATTTGGTGCTTTCTTTTGCTGTCTTTTCCAGAAACAATTTTGGAATTTAAATGCAAACCCTAATGCATTATTTTGTGGTGTGTTTTAAAACTTAGGGTAGAAATATTCCTGTGCACAGACAACCTTAATGATATCATTTGTATTTTCATTTTCAAGAGGCATTTGTCCCCTGAAGAGTTCCAGGAAGTCTTCAAAATGAGTATTGAGGAATTTGATCGTCTGGCACTTTGGAAGCGGAATGACCTGAAGAAAAAGGCCCTGCTTTTCTAAACCCTCCCGGATAAAATATGTGCTTAATCAAAACAAAAATAGTCTTGCCAGAACTATCACATGCACTTGCTGTTGAACCATTGTCCAGCTTCATTGTGTTAGTATGTGTCGGGGAAACAAGACAGATTAGATGGTAATGTATTGGGATACAGAGAATTTGCTAATCTTGCAATTCCAGCTGGTTTTGTCAGTAACTCCTGGTCCTACCCAGTTTACAACGTGCAAAAAATCTAGCTTTAAATTTATTGTTGCTTGCATTTGTTGCTTGATGCAAATGGAAATTCTGAAAGGAAGAAAAACAAGTGTGGCTGTACACAGGAAATGCATCCAACATTTTGTTCCATTCAGTTTTATAATGCAATTTTTACAGAATCAATTAAGTAATTATTATAGAAATTTTCCAGCGGGGGATCAGATGCTATTAAAAATATGGTAAAAGCCAAAGAAAAGCATATCCACAAGGAATTATTGCAATTGTTTATCTATGGTACTTTTTAAGAATGAAAACAGAAATATGGAAGCACCTTAATTCTACTTCTTATATTTAAACACAGCGTACTCTTTAAAAGATCATATTTGTCTAGAAGGTAACTAGCTATCTTTAATTACAACACCAGAGTTTTTATTTTATTAAGAATATATTATGACATAAAATGGTTATAGTTACTAAAATGTATACAGACCTACTAAGATTTAGTCCCATTCATCAGGAAAACTGAAGCCTTATACAAAACTGGTTTAAGAGTGTATTGTGCCAGTTGACTGTGTTTTCCTACTAGTTTGGGGTGTTTGAAGAATGGATTTTTTACATTTCATGCTGATAAAATATCACGTAATCTTAATTACTATGTAGATAGATATATCTATCTATACAAGAATTATTTTCATTAATATATGTCCTAGGTGAAGGCATCATTATTTTCTCAAATTTCCAGCTTTACAGAGTAAGCCATGAGAACTGTGATGGCATTTGATAGATGTGGAAGTGGAACAGTTCAGCATAAAATGTAACAAAAAAGCTTGGTGTGCTCTATCAATAATACAGACAATTCGAATCAAATACATAAAACCCTCATACATTACTATTCGCATGTTTCTGTACAAATCAATTTGAAAAAAAAACCAAACAACTATGTGATACTGGTGCAGTACCTTGAAACTATCTTAAATAACAAGCAAAGCTAACAAAATCTAAGCATTTGACATAAGTGTTAGACCTTAATATCTCTTCCAGCTGAAAGACTGTATTAAATTTAATAGTATCATTTAGTCAGAGGTATGGTTGCTGACAAAGAATGTTTTAAAGTGAGTTGCTAGTTTTGTGTGATACTAAATGAGCATTACAAAAAGTACATTTTTCAGCCATGTGTCAGTATTCTGCATTTTTACTGCCTTGGATGTTTGTACTCACCTCCTACTTCACTATGTCTTTTCGCATTTCCTTAAGGTAACTGGTTAATATATGCACTACAACACACTATTTCAACTGACCCAGCATTGGAAAAATCATAGCATTGAACATGCCTTCTTCCAACTAACTTTCGAAGTTCATGCTGTTGGAAATAAATATTTTCTCATGACATAAATGTTTTGTCTGATGATACAAATGTTTAAAAAAATTCATTAAAACAAAGACATAACTGAATGACTTTGTTAATGTGTGTATAATTTTTTAGATCATATTGCTGCTCTGGATAGGGTCTTCCCATGATATTCGTGTGAATAATAGCTAATTTGCATTAAATTCGTTCACTGAGGAGAGCACTGAGTGTACCTCTGAATGTCAAGTTACTGTAAAGGTCTTGATTTAAACAACGCATCAAGCAACTGTCACATCCCACCAAGCAAAAGTTGCTTCACTGGTGATGTACAGAACCATCAGCCTGTGTAGAGAACCATTAGCTGTCAAATGACAGCTCCTGATCACATGTACACCACATCCATAAGGCTCTTCAACCTCAGAGTAGCTTGTTGAATTATTTTGTGAAAACTGGCAGCCCACTGGAATGGGCCAATCCTAAATGTGACCACCAAGGTCCATTGCAACTGTGTGAAACTAAATCCAGGAGAACAATTGGTGGGAGAATTATTGTAAGGAAATTTTACATTGGCGATGACCACTCTTCTCATCCACACATTCCTGGACATCATATTGATTACAGGCATCTTCTCAGTGATTAAGAAAATTGCAGGTTGATCAAAGAAATCCATGTGCAGATCAGTGTAGATCAGGTTCAGTGTGGATTTTCATAAATAATTTGAAAATTTCTCAACCACAGCAGCTTTTGTACTGGTGTAGGATTCAACCTATGCTTAAAGGAAAAAGTGAATTACTGAGCACCACAGGCAATCAACACCTCTGTGCTGCTCCACTGTTTTATGCACCAGCAGATGTGTGGCTGATGACAAGTGAGGATGGTGAGCTCATTTGACCCGTTTACACTGTTTTGAGACAGTTCATCTGGTATAATGTCAAATCTTAAAAGTGGCTCTTGAAGGTCCTTGTCCTATCTCAGCTAAATCAGGTACAACTCTTGTTTTATGTAGCCCCATCTAGAGTTTTTAGCTCACAAGCATCAGTTCTTATCACAGTGTCCAACTCTATTAGGAGTTGTACCCCTTCCTCTTTCTATATTTTCTGACAAATTCCTTTATCATTCTGTGCTTCCTTTTATGGTCAGTGAAGAGAAAAAACTCTCTTCATTCACATCCTAATGTTCAAAATGTGAAATGAATTGCCCCTGTTATATTCCTGTCCACTGAATATAAAGAAAGGCAATCCCTCTGCAGACATACACATTGCAGGCTATCCAGTCTTGGATGAAATTAATTCTATGCCTACAGTCTGGGCAGATAAGCCAGTTTTTACCAAGTCAGTGGAATACCAGTCTGAACTATCAGTCTGAACTATCTAGGAACTGGCAGTTCCTAGACCATGTTACCAAATCACTTTCAAGCAGTCAGGAAAGTACTTTGAGTTGCACAGATCTCACAAAACTCCCTAACACAGTAATTTTTTGTGCTCATTATACTATTCACTAAACAGGCATGCATTCAGTGCCAAACACGCAAAAATGTTTTAGAAGACAGTCAGTTTATCAACTTACATTCCTACTACCAGCCAAAACCAAAAAGGAATTTTGGCTTCCATACACAAAACCTTTGCTGACCTTAGATGAACAAGTACTCTTGTGTGTCCTTACTTCATTTCCATGAAAGTTTGAAATGATCTGTAGATGTCTGTTCTGTGCAAAGGTGGCACAGCATGGTAAGCTCTTCGTTTTTTCATGATACATGCCAGTGTATCACTCCATATTTAAAGCATCTACTGTCATATGGTGCAGTGACCTATTCAGTTATGCTCTCCAGCCTAACTAAATTCACATTTACAGTATGATATTGTGTGCTGGATTTGGCACCAGCCAAATGTACCAGTGTAAAAGAGCCATAAAGTGAGTAGCATTGTAATTTACTTCACTGCTAAGTTGTCTGTACATCCCCTAAACTCCATGGTATATGGTATGGACCATGGTATACCAGAGAATACAAGATTTCTGTTTCTAAAATCTATCATGTCTTCCCCATCTGAAAATTGCAAATTGGATTTTCAGTTGTGTAGTTTTCTTTCAGGAACTTTGAGTGTCTAATTAAATGTGGATAGACGGACATGTGTGTAGTAAATATTCAGGTTTATTTTAATAGGGTTCCATATGCTAATCTTATACAGTATTATGAAATGGAAAAGGCATTCAGAGTAATAGGATAAGACTTTGCCAGAATGTTCCATCTGATAGTGTGGTCTGGTGTTGGCAGTAAAAAACTGAGTCTCAACAAATCATAGGCTGTTTTTCAGATAATGCTCTTTAGGGTTATTAAGTTACTGTTCTATAGTCTTACTTTCAAGGACATTGTGCCTTTCAGCATTTTTGTAAGTATGGATGTGGCTACGCAGCTCAAAAGGATCAATATAGCTCTTGGAGAAACTTATTTTGATATGTATACAAGAAGCAGGGGAATTCTGTCAGAGATTTCCTTTTCATTCTTGGATCTGAGCTGTGTGTCTCAGCTGCTCATGTCAACCTTATGTATGACCTAATTCTCACCTCATGTATTTTAAAGAAGACATGTCTCAAACTCAGCAATGAAAGAGCCAGCATTTCATCATCACAGTCTTTGAGACAAAGGAATATGTGGGGTTTTGTGGTTGATGAAGGAATATCTGACCAACAATTCCAGATAGGAAACCAGGCATGCCAGGTTACCATTATAGCTGTCTGAGAAGGCTGGACATTTTTGTCCGACCTTCTGCTATTTCTTTTCCTCATGGTTCAGGGGAGAACTCTGAAACCTGTAATTGCAGAAACAAGAAAATAAATAGTTGTGAGACAGTACCTGGACTCTAATAGGAATCTAATAATACAAAGTATCTAATAATACCTTGTCTCTGAGACAAGGCTAATTTTACATGAGCAAAAAAGATACATTTCAGACCAAGAGAGATGCTTGGTCTTACATTCCACATATTGATTTTAAGAAGCCATATATTTGACATATCCCAAGTCTGACCAAGACAGACCAATTATTTTACTAACCTTTTAATATATCTGCAGGAAAAATGATGTTCTTCTATTTGCAGATGAGCTAGATGAGATCCCAGGCACTTCTGTCTGGCACTGAACTCTGGTGCATGAGCTTCAGTGTCCTTATATTCGTGTTCTCCTGCCCTTTTGATTTGTGTATGAGGAAAAGGACAGGGTCATTTTATAAGCTTTCTAAGACATCAACTGACCTTTGACCAATGTGATTACTTGATAGGTCACAGTTGTGGCTACCATTTTTCATATATCTTGAGTATCTAAAAAAAATAAATTAATATCACAATGACTGATGTGACTCTTTTGTACATATCAATTTATAATGGAGATTTGCATCCCTTCTTAATATCCAAGAAGGTATGGCCTCTGAGGTATGCCTAAATCCTTAAAGACTCATAGGAGGTGCTGACTCAGGCTTTTTGAGTCTTTGTATCCCTTTTCACTTTTTCTGGTCTGTGAAAAGCCATGTTAGAAAAGGTGGTGCTCACTACAAGTGCATGGCCATGAAAAGCGAGATCTCACTAGTTCAACTCCCAGGTAATGAAGCTCCCACAGCAAATTGCAGTTTGTTGTGCTATTGCAGCAGGTTGTTTCTCCCTCCTCACAACCACCATCTCAAGTGAGTTACAGCTTAGAAAAGTTAGTTCTAAATGCTGCCACTTGTCATGATTTGGGACATTTTCTTCCTTGCCCTCGGTGTTTGACATCTGTGCACACAGGTACACAGGTGGAAGTGGGTAGGTTCCGTATGTTTGCAATGCCTGGACAGACGTCTGCAGCACCCAAGCAGTTGGGACCAGCCAGTCCTTCCCTGCTGGTCTGGACAAGCAGCAGCTCCAGAGTGATCATGAGGAATCAAAAACCAGGCAAAAGCAACGTCCCACACAGGTAAATGTATCATAATTTGGGCATTAGTGTCCCAGCTCTTATGAATTTGCCTTTTGTTACAAGTCTGGATACAGTTGATTTCTGGTTTTGAATCTGGTTACATTTGTATCATGGATGATTTGCTGTTGACCTTTTTTTTTCCATTTGCTATGATGCATTATTTTATTACATCCTCTACCTCGTCTCTCCCCTAAAAATAGCGAAGTTTTTTATTTCTTTCAAGATTAAAACCTTTCTTTGCCCTTGATAGTTCTTCCGCAAATTTGTCTTAGCCCATTGCAGCTTGTGTTCAGGAATGGTCTGACAGAATAAAGGCTTCCTATTTTCCTATTTGCCATGTTACATCAAGCACTATAACTTCTTCTTTTTTTTTCTTTTTTTTCTTTTCTTTTTTTTCTTTTTTTT
>VZDJ01007747.1:36356440-36597552 GCA_008694505.1 Cyanoderma ruficeps | reverse complement strand
AACTAAGTGTCTGACCTTTTTATTACAAATGTGTGTTATGCTGATGCCTTGCTTGCCCTAACCTCACTCTTGCAAATTGCTGGGGTTTTTTTTCCATCCAGGTGGACATAATTCTGAACTCTGACATGAGTCATTATTATTTCTCACACTTATACTATAATTTTTTTTCTATTAACTGATAATTAAGAAGGCATCATGATTGATAGCAAATTAAACAACTGAGGTTGTTAATGGTCTGTCTGAACTTCCTTTTAGTTCTCTGACCTGGAATAATTCACTTGAGGAGCAGGGTTAAAGCTCCTCATGTCACTTGACAATTTTGCTAGTCAGTCTTAAGAAAAAAATATCTCAAGTTACAGATGTGGAGCATAAACACTTTGAGCTCCCCATTTTTTCCCTATTTTATATCAGACATTTTTCATCTGATAATTAGTTTTTGACAGATGGAAGTGCCAGGAGGACTGTATGAGTTGCTGTATAATGATCAAATTTTTCAAATTGCATTTTTTTGTCTTAATCCCTTCTTTTGGGCATGATAACTGATTACTTTTATAGTGCAATACAAATAATATAATATTCAAAGACTACTGAAGTAATTTACTCCATTGTAAATGGCACAGGAGACAATATAAATACATAATAGAAGATAAAATTTATCTTTCAACAGGAGTCCCTTTTTGGCCCAATGTTGCTTGAATTCAAAGAAAGCAGGGGCAAAGAGACAAGACTTAGAGGAAATCTTCCTCTACTGTATTCAACTTTAATATAAAATTTGAATTTGTTAGAAGTAAAATTACAGGAATAGAATTTTTTTTCAAGTTAGTAATACCCAAAGGCAGAGCTACTTTTCAGTGGTTATGAGGGTTTATTATGCATTTAATAAAAGGATGTTAGCATAGTATTTTGAAAATGTCAGTCGCTAAATGCTAATCCCACTGAAGTCACTGGCATTTGTACCTGCACCGGAGTGCAAAGGTCAGGTTATTCAGAATTTCTTCCAAAACTGAAATCAGAAGGAAGGATTGTTTGCCTATGTTTAGTTCAAACAGAAGAATCTAAGTGGAAAGTAGCTATTTTGACCTGCACATTAGGGTTCTGTAAAATGTATATTATCTTTTTTATATATTGCCTCCTTTGCCCTGATTCAAAATCAATAACCTAATTTAAGGTACTTACATCTTTGTGAATTTACTTGCAGATGTGCTACACAGATGACCTATCCATGTAAGAAGAGGCCTGTGCGTTATAGAAAAGCAGCATAATCCCTCCTCTTGAAGTTTCCATAATGCACAAATTTGCTTTTTGCACAAAGGTGAATGGCATTTCTGCTGTAGAAGTCCTTCTGGAATGTATATGTACTCAGTACTATAAGATTCCTGAAACAAATTTTTCAAGTGTATCTGAAATATAATTACTTCTTCCCCCAATGGATCTGAAAATTCTGTTGGACCCAAGAAGAAATAACTCATGATACTATTTAAAAAAATAAAAAATATGCTGAGTACTAGGTTCTTAATTACAATAGATTCTGCTGTAACAGGATCACAGTATATGATAAGAAAGAGAAAAGACCCTATCTTTATCAAGAGCTTTTTTCTATTTGTAAAATACATTTATTCCTAGTCTATAAATGTCTCGAGTGTCTGAGATAACTGCAGAAACAGTGCTGTTTTCCTTACTGAGAAATTATGGTTCCAAAGTAACAGAAGATTTCTGTTCTAAAAAGCCACAACTTGCCTCCTGCTTTTGAAATGGTGCCATCAATATGTTTTACTGAAGAGAGTGGCAGTTGCTGTAATGTCACTCCATCTCCTGACAGCCCAGACTGCACAGAATTTTGCCTGCTTTTCACTCCTCCCTGAGACCATCCATTCCCTTCTGGCAACATGACCTGAGGGCAGGAGGTGGGACACATCAGCAGGCAGCTGCAGCAAGGTTTGCTCCAGGGAGCCTCACCTGTCCTGCCTGACACACAAGGGTGTCACAGGGCAGTGTGGGGTCTCACATTTTGCCAATCCTAGACTTTTTTGGTCTGCTCAACCCCTCTTCCAAAGAAGAGAAAAAAAACAAGCAATCCAAAGAGGAAAATTATTTCACAGTCTTTCTGATACCAAATATCAAGAACATACAGCCTTTTACTTATACCTATGATTTCACTTTAAGGTACTGAAGAAAAAAAGAAAATCTTGTACAGGCACATCGAAAGGTCTTACTGAAAAGTGTTGAGCAGACTTTCAGGGAATACCAGTCATCACATACAGCATCCAGTTGGTTTTCTTACACTTGCTTTCTCAGTAGGATGTTGCTGAGTTTTTGGGGCCTCTTAAACTAGTGAGTTGTCAGGTTATGGACTCAGTCCAAGACAGAAAAGTGGAATTGAGTGCATCTTTAAAAACTGACCCATACTTGTAAATGCCTAAAGTACAGTTTTCCTGCCTTTTTATACTTAAGTGAGCCAAATCCAAATTGCTTGGAGTACCTTACAAGACATAAATCACAACAAATGGTTGGAGATTTTTTTTCTCATGCCTGTGTTTCTCAGATTTCATCCAGTGTTGATTTTCCAAGGGAAAAAGTATCTTAAAATATGCATAAGTAACTCTTTTAAGCATATCCTTAAGATAATAAATATGGTCTGTCATTGTCATGACTTTTCTGTTTCAACACACTACAGATTATCTGATGGTTAAAGTCCCAGTCTTGTAAACAACTCTATTTGGATACCTTACTGCTGGGACTACTGGATTATTTTATTTTTCTTTGCTTTGATTATTTTCTTTTCTTTTGTGGTGACCAGTGCTAAGAAGATTACAGGAAGATAACGGATCCTCATGACTGAGCTTCACCAAGTCCTGCCTAAAGCTTGTGAAGATTATTTCTACAGTAATGAAGTTACCCTTGATAGAGTGGAACTGTATAGTGAATTATTGAGAATAAAGATAGTTTGGAACACTGCATGAATATTTGGTCTTAAAGCTAAAATATGCTTTTTCAAGCTGGAGGACATGTATTTCAAATAGGGACATTTACACAGATTTGCTTTCTGTTAGTTTGTGTTAAAAGTTTAAGAAGTTTATTGGGTGCAAAGTATGACGTACAGTTACTGTGGACCACAGATTTCCTATTAATGATGTGACTTCAGTCTCCATGCAAGCAATTCCTTAGAAATCACTTGATTTATTTTGATGAAATTGTGTTCTAGATGAATTATATGCTGTTCTTTTTAATTCTATAAAATCGAATTTGTATTTAAGTAGTGTCATTAAAGAATCATGGTAAAGAAATTCAGGTTGTATTTTGCAGCTGAAGTAGCTTATGGAATGCATAAGCACAAACTAAAAAGTAGGGGAGTAATTCCATTTTGAAGTGTGGCACTGTGAAACTAAGAATTTAAATAAGAAAAAAAGTCCTTTTGAGCCCTTCAGCCTGAGAGAGAGTTTGTCCATGAGGAACAGCTTGAGTTGTCTGATGATTGTCTACATGATAGATGGCCCATTATTTAGTCCCTATGGAGTTACCACCACAAGACATGAAGTCTTTACCAATCTCTCCAACAGCCTAAGGACAAATCCTTAAGTTATCTCACTTCCACATCTGGCAGAGGGCATAAAGTGCTTATTTGCTTGCTGGTCTTGTGATGACTCTCTCTCTCATCTGTGTTTGTCTGCTGATCAGCTTCCTAACTTCTTCAGGACATTTCTGTGGAAGAAATACTCTGAAGTGTTGCTAGAACCAAGCACCCTGTTTACAGACCACAGCACATCTTAGGGCAGGCAGAGGCTGAAGAGTTACTTAATGTGATGTGTGCATTAAAATGTAAAAAAAAAAAAAAATAATGATAAAGAGGCAGCCAATACTGGAAGTGCTCAGTGCTCACTGCAAGCATACAAATCAGTGGTACTGTGCAGATTACACTGCATGCCCCACAGCAGCCAAGGGCTGTGCTTTTACAGCAAAGTACTGGATTGTTCTCCCTAGAGATCATATTTTACAGGTCATGATACAAATTAAGTACCTCAAAGAGAGCAATAGCTGCAAGCAATTGAACCGTGGAGAAGAGGAGCTATGGTTTAATTTCTTCAAGACCAGCCAAGCACCTTACTACTGCCTGAAAATCAGTACTTCTAAGTACTCCAAAGCACCGCCTTGCCAACTCCCAACAAGCAGAATATAAAAAGGCAGGTAGGAGCAGGCTGCTGCTGGAATAGCTCATCCAGTAGGCAAGTCCTTCCCTGCCCATACCCAAAGGCATACAAGAAAGAGAACAGCTGAAAGTGAGATTTTAGGCTAAGTAATATTTGGTGAAAAGGTTGGGCTGTGAATTCAGCTCTCCTGTTTTAGGCTGCAGAGATCTCATGCATATCCTAAGTGGCCACACACTGTACATGCTGACTAAATAGAATTTTCCCTGGTCAAACCTGTTACATTTGGTATCACCTTCTTGGAATGACCAAGGATGGTGAAACAGGACAGAAGAGCACGTTGCACCTGGCCAGAATAAACCAAGTTCTATTAATCGAATTTTAAGGTGCTTAACAAGTTGCATAGTCTGTGGTACAAAGCAAGCTACAAGCTTGTACAGAATTATGCACTTGCATGTTCAATGTTCCCCGAGTATTTCTCACAAGAGCGCTCTTGTGCATCCAATGGTTAGAGCTGATATTAAAGAGCAGGATTTCTGATACCCAGGTGGACTAAAGATAAAATTGCCCTAACTAGTGTTCTTCCTTTAGTGACATTCTTCTGTGACCTCAGATTTCCAGTTTCTGCTAAACTAAGATGATGGAACCAGGTGTTAAATCCGTGTTGGGTTTGTGCATGATTTTACACCATTTCAACAAAACAGCTTAAATTTTAGATAAATGCAGACATGCTCATTATGCCCTAAATCCATGTTATTCCTCCACTGGTCAGGGCCCAGGTCACAACGTGTCCTGGACAGGAACGGGAGGGCACGGTCTATACTGAGGCTCCTGCTGTGCTATCACAGTATCCCAGCATTTACTCGGGGAACAAGCCTCCGACTACAGGGAGGCTTTACCCTGGGGCAAGAAGCCCAGGTCTGATCTGCCAGCATCTGCCTCGCAAGGAGCACTTGGGCTCACCTGCCCCATCCTGCCCCTGCCCGGGGGCTGCTGCGGCCCCTCCGCCTTTGTTCCGCTGGCTCCGCCTCGGCGCTGTCCCCTCCCCGCGGGGCGGGCCCGGCCCGGGGGCGGTGGGAGCGGGCGGCAGCTCCCGCCCCGCTGTCCCCTCCCCGCTGTCCCCTCCCGGTGCGGCGCTGGCTGCGTTCCGCGGCAGAGCGGGGCTGCGGGAGGAGCCGCGGGAGGAGCCGC
The DNA here is from genome assembly GCA_008694505.1 of Cyanoderma ruficeps. Lineage (NCBI taxonomy): Eukaryota > Metazoa > Chordata > Aves > Passeriformes > Timaliidae > Cyanoderma > Cyanoderma ruficeps. The sequence continues at coordinate 36,592,219 of VZDJ01007747.1, read as the reverse complement.
GCTCGGCCGCTTTGTGCCGGCAGCCGCCGCAGGACGGCCGCAAAGGTAGGAGGGCTCCGGCCGCGCTCGCTCCCCGCCCGCCCCGGGAAGCATCCCTGCCCGGCTCCGCGGGCCGAGGGGGAGCACAGGAGGGAAGAAGAGGGAGGGGAAGGGCTTGATTCAGAAGTGGGCTTTTTCAGCCGCTGCTTCGCTGCTGCTCCAGGCAGCCCCGTGCTTGGAAAGCTGTGGGCTTACTGGGAAAAAAAAAATGGAAAAAAAAGTCTGACTCGTTTTCTTGGCCGAGAGCAGCACATGGAAAGAGCTGGAAGGGAATCCGGTTATCGGGCGGCGGCGGCCCCTGCCCGGGCTTTGGAAGGGCAGGAACCTGGGCGAGATTCTCCGGAACGCAGCCCTCTGTCCGCCATCCCGAAACTCGCATCCCTTCCCGGGAAAGGCACCGGCCAGGCAGCCGCGCTGCTGCTTTGTACCACTGCGAGCTTCCTTATTTTCTGCCTTTTGGGGTGGGCAAAGGTGGTCTCCCTGCAGACATGGTCACTTGATCCTGTTTCATCGTAGCCGAGAGATTGCATCATGTTACAGTCCTGGAGTCAGTCAGGGCAAAGGCGAACAGAACCATCTTTCCAGATTCATCCCGCTGCCTTCCCGGGCCGACCTCCTCCTTGATTTCCTGTTGAACGGAGGTTCGAGCTGAGGAGCAGCCTGCCATTGGAGGCTGTGGGGGGACAGGTCACAGCGACGTGGTTCGATTTCTTCCACTGAGAGGTTTTTTGGAAACTCAAGTTTGTCGGTTCTACGCGCGGTATGTGTCTTGTGTTGAGGGTTTAGAGGAAACTTGCCAAAGATTTAGGCGGTAGGAAAATAATGGGCGGCAAAAGAGCCAGATAAACGGCCAAAAGCAGGAATCGCTCCATAACCTGAAAGCTCTGGAGTGTTAGAAAGTGTGTGGATTCAGGCAAGCATCCCTCGGCAACGCAGGCATTCACCTGCCCTAAAGGACAGTGCGGCTGAGTAAATGCACACTCTGAAAGGCAAGACAAGGTGCATGTGAGAAACAGAAGTATTTAGCTCATGTCTCCTCTGGATCCTTTATGATCAGTTTGATGCAAACACTTGGTGTGCCTGTGCCTGTTCTGTTTATTGTATTACTGAAGTTTGCGGCTGAGATCCATCTATGAAACGATAAATCTCAAAGCCAGAGAAATCCAATTAAATAATGTGTTTCAGTCCAGGGCTTCTTAAGACGACAGATTCTGCTGTTCTTTGTGCAGCTCTTTGTTTTGTTCCATGGGGAAAAAAATGTCATGGCACGGCTTGGTTCAATTCTCAGAGGTATCCATAACAATTAATGATTATTCCATAACTAGTGTCTCGCCCGTGCAGGTGCTCTGCTACTGTTTGCTCCAAGTGTTACAGGGTCACTCTTTTCATTCATGAAAATAATAGTATTATGAGCCTTTTTTGTGTGCCTTTCTGTGAATGGTCGGTGCAGGGGCACAAGAGAACAGCTTGGCAGCCAGATGGATCTATCCGTCAATGCTCTCCTGTATGGGCGCTTGGTGCCCTTCCGTCATCCCTTGTGCCTCCTGGTGGTTTCCATGGGAAGAACTACGCAATTACTTTCTTGTTTCGAACAGACCATATTTCCTTTTAGAACTGATGTAAAGGAAGAGCAAACGTTGCATTAGAGCCAGAGGGAGAGCATCCTGTGTTTCTGGGGCTAAAGGGCACCACATGGGTTTAAGAAGAATTTGAAATGGATTTGAAAAAAAAGGATCTACAGTTTTCTTTGTGTGTCTGCCAGTGATTGTAGTGACAGGCCAGCAAACAGAACAATGAGCAGATACTCACCGCCTTAGGTGATATGTGGCACTGTTTGTTTCCTAGGAAGTTTGTCATCAAAAAACAAAGTGTTATGTTGTGTTCCTGTGTCTTGGGTAGATTTTTACATGAAGGGATTTTGAGGATCTGTGGGGTTGAAATTGCAGTATTGAAGCAGTGCCAATGAGGAAGGGGATATAATGCAACACTTCAATAGATCAACCCCTCACACTGTTTTAAAATTTTACAATCTTAGTGATGGATAATTTTCCTTTTCCTCTTGTAAAGCTCTCAGAATTGAAGAGATACTGTCTGAGACATAAACCCCAAAATCAAATATCAGAGTCTCAGTGGGACGGGCTGTGTTTGGTACATGTGTGGCTAATTGTGACGTTGCTTTCAGTGGTGCAAAGACAACTTGCTGTGAGACCAGGAAGTGTCTTCCCCTGTTGCTGCTGCTGTCTCCCTTGTGACATTGCCTCAGGACAAAGAGCCAGCAGTTCAGGGCTGGTTGATACTATTTGGAGTCGACTGATTTAATTTCCATCCATTTTCAAAAGTTTTGTATCTGATAGGTCAGTCCATGGGAGTGTGGTATCCAGGAGCCCGCCTGGTTAACCGCTTTGTTCAAAGCTGTGCTCTTTGTTTCTTGAGGAGGGGTCGAGGAGGAGGAGGAGGAAGGGATGTACTTTATATTAATTTGCAGGAGGTCTCCTGCTGAGGTGGGAGGGTGGGATGCAAGGACTTGTGCCCCCAAAGTCCTGTACAGTTTAGTCCACTCCATGCTATTATGGGTTAGTGATAGTAAAGTGTACTGTGGCAGTTTTTCAAAAAAATTATGCTTCGCTTCCAGCTATGCAGTTCAACTGGTTTTAGATGTGAATGACACCTAGCTACTGGTATGGTTCTGACTTCCCTGACTCATCACTTCATTGACAAATATGTTTCATCTACTGTAGGAGCTATCTGTCTGGGCTGGGCAGGTGACTGTGTTGCACACACAGTAGATATTATTCCAGATTAATATACTTCATGTAAAGTGTTCTTACGCTCACAGTTGAACTCCTAATAGTCAGACCCAACATGAGTAATAGAAATGTGGAAGCCAGCCAGAGGACTGCAGGTACTGTGTCTTCTGAGCTTTTAGTGATGGACTGAAAAAGCCAGATGTTGAATGTGCTCCTCCATCTATAAGGGTTGTCTAGGAGAAATAAGTTTTAGGAATTAGTTTTCCTACTATGAAGCACCCTAAGCTGACCTTGGAGCAATTTAAGTTTCAGGACCATACCAGATGTCTGTCTGGGGAGTGTCTGCTTGAAGCAATACTGAGAACAGTCTGTCCACAGACTATGAGCAGGTAGGAAGACACGTGGCTGCAGTGGCACGGGGTTGACCCTGACATCAGAGTGCAGGGTTACACCAGCACCACTGTCTCACTGCACCAGCCTATATGCACACGTGAAAGTCTGCCATTTGTAGTGCATCAGTGCTCTAAAACACTACTTGTAGATTAAATTGCTCTTACTCTACTAGATGATCTTTAAGGTCCCTCCAAACCCAAACCGTGCTGTGACACTGTGTGATCAGAAGTTAACTATTAACTATCCCAAGTCATAAAAGACATGCTGCTGTAATGGTTATGAATAGTATTGCAGGAACATAACTTGGTTTTGTGCAGTGGGGGATATCTCATAGCAGATAATAGTCTTTTGGGACATAATCTCTGTTTGCCAGAGATATTGGAAATTAAAACCTGGACGACAGAACTGCCATCAGTTTCCCCTTTGCCATCCTAGCAAAAAGTCAGTCATGACTTTGTGTGCATAGTAAGGTTTGACTGCCAAAGATGCTGAGCACCCTTAACACAGCAATGTCCAAATGAGCTGCTGGTGGTTACCTCCCTTAGAGTATGCCTTGGAGAATACAGGAGGCTGTGAAAAGGATAAATCAATATTTATTGTGTATTTTACCAGTGTTCATCAAGAAATCTAAGAAAGAAACTTCTAAGAGGATTTTTTTTATCAGTTGGATCATGTATAGATACTGCTCTTTACATGTATTGATATTTTAAAAATTGATGGTGTATGTTTAGCAGTAAAAGGAGCAAACTGGTAGGCCTGTCTTTTGTAAATGTCTTTCCTAAACTGAAAAAGGGAAAAAAAACCACCAATGTTTTATTCCTTTTATGGTGACAAAGTGGTGGGATTTTTGGACTATCTGGGGGATTTCTGCTGCCAAGATCTCTCTGCCATTATATAGTTTTGAGCTGAGTGGTAAAGGCTATCTTTCTCTAAGACGGATGTCTGTATTGACCATATTGTGCCAAAATCTTTGTTAGTACAAAATGCTGAATAAAAATATTTCCATCCTTTAGTAGTGCCAGAATATAGTACCAAGTGGTTTCAAATTTAATCTGTAATGTAGCTGATGTCTCAAAGATAACAACATCTGACCCCCAAGAAATACAATACTGTATGTGAAGTAATTGCTATGAGTTACGCTGAATATATATTATTCATTAGGGGACTGTCATTATATCGTGCTTATGAATTCCCCAAAGTCTCTTATCAATGTCTTCATCACATCTCAACATTTATGGGAAGGAGGATTTTGGTGTCCTCCTTGACTGACTGATGCTCTGGCTTGCTAGTAGCCACTTCTAGTGAGCATGCTTGCCTTGTTCATTTAAAATGAATAGACTTTGGGAAAAGAGCTTAGTTCATTTATTCACATTATCAGAGATAGCACTCCTTCACAGGGAATACGTAGTGGTATGTTATCTCTGTTTTGCAGAAGACCAAATGGTAAAAGCTCTTTCATATGCAGCTTTCTTGCTAAACTACAATGCACTGTCTTCAAAGTATAAAGGCTCAATATTTGGTCAGTTGCTGTGGATAGATTTTGGGTTTTTTTGGTCCATTAAAGGATGTTGAAGTATCTCTTTGAAACTTATCTGGTCTCTCATCTGTTACACATGCTTATGGCATTCCTGTTAGAAATTGGAAGAGAGGAGAAGGCAAGGTAAGGACGGAATTTCCCCGCTATTAGCAATTAGCAGATCCAGATTTTATTTTCCTGTACCATTTTTGCCAGGAGCAGCTGCAAAGAGAGAATTACACTGTGACCTTCACAGCACTTCCTAGTGCCGTCATCAATCAGATCTGGCAGGAGCTTTATCACATCTATCAGTGTGGCTCATAAGCCACATGCTGTCTAGTCTGGGGGGAAAAACAAACAAACAATGGGAGCTACTGTAGGGTTTGTTTAAAATAAAACATCCAGGAGTGAGCTTTTCCCATATGTGCCAGCTTTGTAGGCAGATTTCTATTTTTGCTGTGTGCTGTTGGGCTGATTAATAAAAGATGATGATTGTAAAGCAGTGGAAGAGATTTTCACTACATTTCAATGGCACTGGCAACTCATTCACAAACAATTGCAGCTTCAGCCTTTCTCAGGTGCTGCTCTTCAGTCCTGTTCTAATCCTCAGCATTATTTTTACAAAGGAATTTATGCAGTAAGATTAATTCAGGTGTTTTCTACAATAAATAAGTGTTTTCAGACTTCTCTGATTCTTATGTGAAATAACATAGCTTTCTCAGATTAGGTAATTAAGTGTTGTGGTTTTGGGGGTTTTTTGTTTTGGGTTTTTTTTGTTTGTTTGTTTTTGGGTTTTTTTGGTGGGTTCATGTGTGCCTTTGCAGGCAATTCCAGGTCTCTTCCAGAGGCAAGTTCATAATGTAGCAGCCAAAGTCAGCTGATCAGCTGCAACATCTCCCTTTTCAGTACAGAAAACATTATTAACACCCTGTAAGTGGCTGGTTTGTTTTCTGGTTGGTTTGTTGGTTTTTCCTATTGACCTAGGTCTGGTTATGGAGTTTTACTAAAATTTAAAACATTTTGTGTTCTATTTTTTTTTTTTTTATTGTTACACCAAGTTCGCTGCAGTTTTCAAATTCCTTTGCTTTCCTTTTCTTGCCATTTGCAATAGATAAAACTTTCTGGCTTTCCTCTCCTGGGCTCAGTGCAGTGACAGGTTGACAGGTTGTCACTTCGTGCCTGACTTGCTTGCAGGCACAGTCCTTGCTGACAGGTGTATGGGAGACCAAGAAGCAATGGGGACGGGCAGAATTGCTACTGTATGTGTAATTCTAGCTGCCTTCATAGTGACATGTTTGTGTGTATATGTGATATATACAAATGAATATGTAGATAGATAAATAAATAGTGTGTACATCTGTAGGTGATATGTTAGAACTGCCCTTGTCACACAGGTTTTCTGAAAAAAATGGCTTAATTGCTAATAAATAAACTGTTAATGTTGATGGCCAACAGCAGGGTGTGATCTGTGATTTTTGTGGTTTTTAACCATTCTTGGCAGAAGCCATCTGGTACCATCTTGGTACCAGATCTGGGCAAGGAAGTTTGAAATGCCATGTGAAATGGGCAATAGCAGGTGCAAGGAAATGTGAAATATGTTTAGGAAAAGGTTATCTACTCTGTCAGGAAAAAAGAAATCACGTGAACTGGCTAGCTGGTTATGGAAATAATTACTTTTGTGCTTTTCCTCAGTGTGTGCTGTGTCAGTTTGACAGGCTTTGTAGCCTCAGCTGCTGCAGTGGCACCAGGCAGGGCAGTGGCTGCAGTGCCCAGTCCCTGCCCCACAGACCAGCAAACCTGGAGGACAAGGAGCCTGCCCAAAACTGTACAGCCCATTGTCCATCTTCTGCTTCCAGCAGCCAGGCACCACAGCTGCACTTGGCAGAGAGGTTTCAAGAGTCCAAAGCCAAAAGCAGTCCCATTTCAGCAGCAGGATGAGGAGGAGAGGGAAAGCTGCCAGCAGGAATTGGTCTGAGATGCTGAGTCCTGTGTCATTGTTAGGGGCTCCTGCTTCGTGAGGGTGCAGCAAACCAGCTTGCTGCCTGCTGCGGGTCAGACCAAACAAAAAGACATGGTTTCAGCCCTGAAAACAAGGTGGGCCGCAGTGAGGAAATAGTAAAATGGCAGGAGTTGAAAACAGGAGAGATAATGCAAAAGGCAGAGGGATGACTTAGGGAGCAGAGCTGCTGAGTGTCACCAGGGCAGTGATGGCTGGGAGCTGAGCTGCAGAGGGGCCACTCTGGTGCTGTTCTGCTGCTGCATCTTAGCATAGATCAAACAGAAAGAAAGTGCCCCTTGGAGAGTGGGATTTATTTGTGTAATGCGGTCCATGAGAGGGAATAGAGTGAAATACTGGATTTGTCACTGGCTGTATGAAGAAAGTAAATATCTGAAAATGTTAGGAAGCTCAGTGATTCTCAGCTCTCTTAATACATAGCATTATCAAAAGATTACCCTTTGGAAAATTAAAAGATCTGGTTCTTGGAAGTGAGAAAAATTACTCAGACTGAAGAGCTTCTGAGAATATACAGAACTCTCCTCCTTGCCTGATCCCTCTGTCTGCCCCATGTGTTTGTCATTAGGACCATGAAAAGCTGCGAGTCTCCTTAGAGGGGAATGATGGGTGCATGGTGGGTCCTTCAGGAAGAACCAGGAGAGCTGAGAGGAGACAAGGGGCCAGGTCAGGCCACAGCGTTTTGTTTTGAGCTTAACAGGAATGAAATCCACCCTGAAGAGTCTTGGGGAAAATTCTGGATGAGGGCCAGTATGAATAATGCTGAGTGCAGATGGGTGGGACCCCACCTGGTTACAAAAACAATCCTATTTCCAAGGTTAGTTATTTCTGCTGAAAAGGGGGATATTTAACAAGTAAGGTTTCATTTAAAAGGTAAAAAAAATGTAGTTGGTGACCTTAAAAAAGCAAACCCAAATCAAAAAATCTGAAAGTCTCTCACTTCAGAAATTAATGAAAACAAGCCCCCAAACATGCAGACAGCTGAAAGCACACACCAAAAACCTCAGATAAACAAAACAAGTGTCCTGTGGGGAAAGGAAGAGTTATTCTCTCTCTGGGAAAATTTGTCTGTTCCTGTGGCTTGTGAACTTTTCATCTTCTGTGGGACTTTCTGCTGTCCTTGGATTGCTTTTTTCAGCTTCTTGGTCTTCTTTCCCTGGAGCCTAGAAAAGTGTTTATGCGAGCACTAGACTTTAAGTAAATGAATGACGAGTGCTGTCCCCAGGGGCTGATTTTGGGACCAGTCTTGTTTAACATTTTTGTCAGTGACATGGTCAGTAGGATTGAGTGCAACTCAGTACCCACCAGCCTCTGCTCCTGCAGCTTGTGGCCATCAAGACATCTTCTCCCTTGTGACAGCCACATCCTGAGCATTATTCCAGAGCTAATCTGGAGCAAACTGTATTCAGCAAGGCTCAAAAATGCAACAGTTGATTTTAGTCTGACTCAAGTTTCCATTAGTCTCCAACTGACTACTGTTCCTGTCTGTCTGCAATGACTGAGCCTCCCAACCTTTCAACACTGCAATTTCCTTCACATCCCTTTGGATCTTCCTCTTTATTGTTGTTTGCAAAACACTGAGTCTAGATTTTGCATATGTGGAAAATCTTGCTGAGAGCTGTCCCTGCTGTGACCTCATTTTTTTAAGATCTTTCATTTTTCTGTCATCTTGCTTATAGTCCAAACATGTACCTTTTAAAAGTGGTCTCAGTGTAAAAAATAAGTTTTAGTTTAGCTAAGACTCTTCTGAGACAGCTTCTGAGACAGTAGCTCTCTCTACAACCCAAGGGCAAGTAGATATGTGTGCAGAAGGCCCAAATGGCTGACTGTCCCAAAGAAACAACTAAAATGCTGATTAGATTCAAAGGAAAGTGAAAGTTGTCTTGAAGAGGTGTGATTTTTGGGGATTTCTAGGCTTCCTCAACTCTTTTTAAATCCTTCAGAACTTTTTTTTTCTACCACAGTAACATCTTTTGAAGTGTTATGGAACTAGCTCTGCTGTTCTTGCACTTGAGTTTCCTGTCTGGTTTGTGGTCAGCACGCCTACAGGCTCCAGGGTGTAAGTGCAAACTCAGATTGCCCTGAAGTTTATTGTACTTTATGGGAGCAAAGGGTGAAATCCATCTTCAAGACTTGGAGTCATTTGGGCTAGGTTTCCTGACATACCGGCTCTTACAAAAAACCCATCTGTTCTGGGGTTTTCTGCCAGCTTTAAAGAAAAACAACCAAATAAAGAAAAATATTTTTCTTTATTTGCCAAATATAGGATCAAGCCTTAGCCTGGTTTCAGTGTTTTAGTAGTCTCAGTCTTTGCATTGACACTAGTTAAGTTCTTCTTTTGCTTCAGGGAGGTAACTTGGAAGCAGTATTTGTGAATGAGTCCAGCCCTTTCCCTGCACATTGCTGTAGGGAAGGGCTGTTGCCTACTGAAGTCTAAGTGCCTCCCTCTGTAAGACAAGAGCTGAACAGCCCAGAGGAAGACCTACATGTAAATAATGTGAAAGTAAAGATGTATGAAATTATGCTGCTTTCCGAGGTGTGATTGTGGAGTAGTTCTTGGCCAGGAGGCATCACTTGGATGGCCCATTCCCAGCCAGGACCAAAGGTGCAGGAATATGGCCTATAGTTTGAGCTATGTATAGAGAGCAGAAGAAGCACAGCCCTTCCAGCAAGGTGTCATCAGTGACTTATAAAGCACCTGAGACCTTAGAGCAGCTCTTTATATGTCAATAACTCATTAAAATTTAATGACTTCATGAAATTGGACAAGCAGTAGGAACTGGAAATGGCAGATGTTCAGGGTGCAGAGGGAAGGAGGGAACCAACTGGCCGCCTGAATGCTTGAAAGAAATGCATAATTTGTTGTAAGGATTTTGGTACACTGGTCACCTCTCTCATCAGCCCTGCTCGTGCCTCAGCACTCCTGAGATTTCAGCACAAACCCACAATTTTCTCTAATGAAGTGCAAGGAAGGGAGAGGAGCATGTAAGAATCCTGTAGCATCTTTTCCATTTATTTGTGTTGCCACCTCTGCTTTTTTCTTTATCTCTTGCAATGCTAGTGAGCTTAGGAACACTCCCAAATTCTGGGGCACACAAGCTTTTATCTGTTTTGCCTGGAAACCCTTCTGACATAATGCCAGGTGTTAGATCCCTGAGACCTTTTCCCGCAGCACCTTTGAACTGCAGTTTGCAGGGGTTCCCTCACCTGCCCCTTGTGCCAAGCAGTCTGCAGCAAACCTCTCACCTGCTGTTTTACACTCCTTCCATGAGTGGTGCCACTCAATGCTCTACTATCTGCTATTGAAATTACAGACTGTGCCCTTCTCTCAGTGAGCTGGCAGAGAAAGGCTGTGCAGGTTTTCTCACTGACATGGGACGTGCTGAGATGCTCCACACAAATGTGCACTTCCCTTGGATTGCCTTCCCCAGGGTCAGCTGTAAGAGCTGACCATCCTGGACCAGTTCAGTTCATGCCAAAATAATCCTTCCCCTATTCTGTTCAGCTGCACACAGTGCAATGAAGAAATAAAAGTATGTGTTTAATTCCAGAGGGCTCTTACCAGCTCTAGGAGGGGTGGAATGAGGCATGGCTCTGTGTGTACCATAGCACCTCATGGGGTTGTTTTTTGTTACATTCAGTAATAGAGAACATTTTTGTATAGTTCAGTAATATTAAAGTAATATTGAGCAACTGCACCTTGTGATGAGAGTTACCAGGGTGTAACTACATAAAAGCAGACAAAGGGCATGGCAAGAAGGTTTTTGCTTGGATTGGAGAAATTTTTATTAGAGGCATAATTCTCCAAATTATAGTTGTTGGACCATATGAAGTAACCCTGCCTAGGAAAATATTTAATTCCTTTTGCCACTGTTCCTTTATTAAAGTGAGAATTTCTTCGTGGTGAGATTTTTGTAAGGAGGAGACTTCACATACACCAGTGGAAGTTGTCCAAAGCAGAGGGAGAAAATGCCATTTCAAACTGTTAAGTACAGAATTAATAAAGGCCACCTGGAAAAATAAATGTCCATTGGTTCCTGATTTCAGATGTAAAGTGCATTTTCTTATGAAATTATTATTTATACTGTAGTAAAGCCAATACAGAATTAAATAATTTTACTCATTTTTAAATTTAGCATTATAACCAGGTGATGCCTTCTCCTTCCTATGCTTAAGAATTAACATTCTTGTCAACAATAACTCTTTGTCTGCTTATAGGCAAGTGAATTTTTGTCATTGACTGATACCAGAAAGATCAGGGACTTGGGACCCTAACAGTAGGACTCCAAGGAAACACTGAACACCAGCAGAGAGCCCTTTGAGTGGAGAGAATTGAGAGTTTTTGTTGTCTGCTGCCATTATCTTGTTTTCATTCTGCTTGTCTGCCAGCTTGTTACTAGTAACAAAGATTACTAGAATCTGGGCTTTTGAAAATCCCATTATTTTCCATTTTTTATCTGGTCACACCATGGAATTATGTCACTGAATTTAAATTCTGACAGTGGTAGACCTTGTGTCCTGGATGATTAAACATTTCGTCAGCATAAAGTTGTTGCATGGTTTCTAATTTAAGGATCAGAGGGCTGCATCCCCTCTGCTCAGCATGAGGGCTAAGAAATAGTATTGTTAACTACCAAAACAACTGTAAAATGTGTATTAGGACTAGCAAGTGGATTAATTTGAGTAGTTTCCTACTACCCTAGCTTCTTTATCTTCCCACAGGGTTTTTTTCTACCTTCTTCATATGTGTATCCATTTTCACAATCTCTCAAAGCGAGAACTGTGTATTCTGGCTAAATAATGTGCCACTGCTCTTTTGCTATACTGCTGTTATAGGATTTTAACTTGTTAGGTCAGATGGGTGTAACTTTCCAGGTTAAAAATAGTAACTTCTGAAGGGAAGATTTAGAATGATCTATTGATTGTGACTGATAGCTCCTTTTCCAAGTGATCATCAGCATCTACTCGTACAAGGCACTTAGCAGCATAGAATGACCTTAATCTAGCTGCAAGTCCAAAGATGACAATATAACTGCTGGATTTGAAAAACATTAAACTGGTTTTTCTGCACACTTCACTTGAAAATATCCTGCCCCAAAAGAATCGTATTAGTTATTGTTTTTGCTTATGCTTCTTCTTAAGCAACAGTCTGCTCCACACTGGAGATCCATATCTAAATGGCACTCTATCCTCTGTGACTTTTGCCATCCTTTTTTTTCAGTCTTGCCTTACTCTTTGATTGAGTACCCGTGTCTGTTGTTAATTTTCATGTATGGTGCGTTTCGGATAGGGTCAGTATCCTGACAAATTGCTTTAGAAGACAAATGGTGAAAAACTGTCCTCATTGTAAGGAATGAGACCAAGGTGCTCCATCATGGAGATTTTCAGTCTCTCAATACAGAATCTTGCTGATGGGAACTTGTTTGGGTCTTCTTTCTTATCAGAAAACCATGGGTAGAAATCATGTAGGGGATTTCATTTCAGATTACTTTCAGTCACTGTCCCTCAAAGACAGAATGCAACTTGACACGTGCAACCAAAGGCAAAGTGAAACAGAAGGCAACCAACTTGGACATTGATTAAAGATATGGTTGATTGCAAACAGTAATAAGATTCATGAAATAAGACCCTTATCTAAATCAGGTGTAGCAGAGCAGCAGTGGGATCCAGAGGAGTAGTAAAGGAATATTTAACTGCATTATTCAGTGTACTCTGGGGCTGGAACTAAATTGCTGCAGCTGAACTGGTGTTGGTAGGTTAGGAAAAGTAAAGGTACTGAGTGCAGTGCAAGCCCTGCTTATCTGTGGGACTTGAGGGAATGGGCGTGTTGTTTGTTAAAACCATTTTCATTATGTTTGTGGTGGGCTGTCACATTAGCTCTTCTTGATAGATGGGTGTCAGCTATGAGCCAAAAGTGCTTTCTTTCTATCCTCCCTTTTCTTAGGACAGCGGGATGAAATCTTTCATTTATCCCTCGCATCTGTTGTGTTTTTCACACCAGTTTTGAGGCATGGAAAAAAAGACCATGATGAGTCTGCAACAGGAGGAAGCCAAAGTTAAAGTGAAATAAGAATGTATTTTTTATGAAGTTATGTTACATTTACCAATTTTGAAGATTAGCATTTGGAAATGTGCCTCTGAACTGGAGATAAACAGTTTGTTTTAATCTATTCACATCTAAATTGGGACTCAACTATTGATACTTTCAAGGCACTAAGAAAAGCACTCGCTCAAACCATCTGTCAAAAAAATGGGAATATGAAACTAAGTGTCATCATGTGTTCACAAGTCCTGCCTGTCCCTGGTGCTCTTAGCAGCAGCCTCATGTGAATGCTGTGTGAGTCTGAAACTGAGGAGGCTCTGTGGGATCTCCACAGCGGCTCTCTGGGGTGCCAGTTAATAGGTTCTTCAGAAAATGCAAGTCTAGATATTTCTCTCACTTCTGTTCTCAGCAAAACTGGTTAAGCACGGTTAAAAGATGTCATGAAAATAATAAATAATCATAGCACAAGTAAATATATGTGAGTAGAACATATCACTAAACAACTTTCTAACTATATTTAAATATGTTACTGTAATGAGAAAGCTCATTTTCACTTTCATTTTAGTAAACATGGGATCAGATATCCAAATGAAAGGCATATGAAAGCTGATAGGCACTTAGAGTGGGATGCATTCTGACTTGAGGCACGCATGGCAGAGCAGGTCTACAGCTGAACTCCTTCCAGTAGACTTTCAGTACAATCAGGGGATTCAAATTGGCTTCTCTAGGATGTGATTAATCTGATCTATTCTAGACATCTATTTTAGGAAGCCTAAATTTCTCCATTGGCTGTGCATTGAGCCTAGGGCAACTAGCTGAGATACAGATGACTGCTTTGTAAGCACTGGCATTTAGTCAGGGCAATGTCACTGCTAAAGCTCAAATGGCCTGCCTCAGCTTTCAACCCTATAAAATGAGTAATTCTTCTGAATTAAAGGAATTTATTCAGAAGGCTTAAAACAAGATAATCATTCTTTGCATTTGCATATGTAAGTGTACTCCTCCTTTGGGTTTAGTTAGTGCTTACAAAAAGGTCTGTCACAACATCTTTGCATGGCTATTTCAGGGCTTTGATGGCTTATGGTATTCAGGGAAAACATCTTTGGAAAGAGACTGGAAATGGGGGAAGGATGACAGAGAGATTCACAGTGGATGAGGTTTATGATATAAAATTCTTAGTGATGTTCTTCTGGGCATTGCTGTATAATTTTAGTTTTCTGATTTATGAGTAGTTTGCCATATTGGTCACATATAAAATTATTTGCATACCAAATGTGAGTTCATTCAGCTGTGAGATTTTTATTTAGGCTGCTGCTCTCTGTGCCTAACTAATTGAGATGTCGTGCATTTGGTTAACTGAGGTTCTTAATCTTCAATAAACTAAAAATAATTAGTTTTATTGCCACTGTTTAAAATTTTAAAACAACAAATAAAAGTGCCATCATAATAAAATATGTTCTCAAGACAGGAAGAGAAACTGATTGTGTAGTGGCTTGAAAGCCATCCCATGGGAAACTACAGATAGAATCTGGGAAGATTTTTTTCCTTGTGTCTTTGAAAAACGTGCACATTAAAGATTGTAATTTCTGGGAAGTTGAAGTGTCTGGGTTTAACCAATAATTTACTAATCTGTTTAAAGTTGAATCTTACATTTAAACAATATCAGGGATTTGGGATTTTGATAGGAAGCCCAGGGAGGACCAATGGCTTGGATTTATTTCCAAAACCTGATTATTTTATAACTATATTTGAGGTTAGGCCAGGAAGTATAGATATAGATAATTGAGAAATATGCCTTTCTTCAGCAGAAGTCTGTATATGAAATATTGCATTGCAAGGTGATCTCCTTAAAGGCTGCTTTTTACTCAAACTCAGTTGTTTGGATTTTTTATTAAATCATATTACATATTGAATACATTTTATATGTTTATCATTCTGAGGTAGTGTAATAGAGCAATAATTTCCATAGAATGTAGAAGAGATTTAAATAGAGATGACTGGAAACTGTAAACCTGCAACAGCACTCTAATGACTTCCGTAGGAAACGAACACCTATAAAAATGGGTTTGCCCATGAGATGCAATCAGACAGAGCTCATTACACATGTGTGCTTGCATTGAATCCAATGGAAAAGTTCAGAGACTTAAATATGTCTTTACCATGCCAAAAGCCCCAGTGGAACTGCAGACCTCTGAACATGCAGAGCACCTTGTGAAGCTCCTTCATTTTCCCCTAAGGCAGACAGTGCACACAACCCATGTTCTCTATTTCTTTGTTGATATTTTTTTACTGGTATCAGCCTTTGACTCTTGTTGCTGTTTAAGTCTTAAAAATAGTTCAAAGACTTAATAAGCTAAAGCTATTTTTGTAAGGAATGTAGTTCTTCATCGCTGCTGGGGGTTGAATGATTGCTGTGTGGCTGCATGTTGCTTGTATGGTAGGTGACCTCCCAGAAAGATTCATTAGTGTTTGGAACATGATGATTATTCCTGTATTGTTTTACCTAAATAGTTTCTGTTGAAAGAAAGAGATAAGGTAAATATTATTAAAAGTTGGAGAGGTAGAGTGTAGTTTAGAAAGTGCTGTTCATAAACATATCACATTCACTCAGTGCAGACCACCACATGGTTGCTGTTTAATTTAGGCAAGTGTCCATTTATGTGTTCTTTACAAGGGCTTGTGATGCATTGAGCAGCTGGAGTTTATGTTAGCTTTCTGTATTAACCAGAAAGGCAAGGTAGAACTAAATGAGAGCATCAAGCTTGGTAAATACTTCTATGCTTTCTTCAAAACTGGATCCAAGATCCTCACAAAATGCCACAAGGAGCTGCAAGGTGTTGGAAGGAAGAGATTGATTGTAAATATATTTGTACATCTCTCTTTACCTTTTTGTCCAGAGAACTGCTGATTTCTTTGACAGTTAAAGGGCTTAAATGCAACAAAATGTAAAGGACTGGGCAGGGATTAAGGATTTTAAGTGCAAGGAGCAACCCTCTGAAGATGCCTCCCTTTCACTGTTGACCTTGGTTTGTCAGAAGAAATTGTTTGTACTAGCAACCATATTGGACATAGGTCCTTATACGTCTTCACCTCACAAGGTTATTAATAAATACAACATTGGATAGGATTTCTTGGCTTAAAACTAATTTGCAGCTAGTCTTCTCCCCTGCAATGCAGAGAGGTCTGAATTAATCTAGTGAAATTTATTGCAAGTGTAGTTCTGGAATAAACCACATACTGTTCAACAAGCCTACATTGAGAGAGGGTCCCAGTTACAAAATGATGGAAACTTGAAAATTTTTTAATTCAAGCAACCTCATTTGATCACAAATATAGCTGGGGAGAATTGATCCCAGGTTCCTTAAGGATGACTGGCTGTTGCCCATCCTTTTGTGGCTATTCTGATATTCTACGGAATATGCTTGTATTTATCTATCTTGCCATGTAGATATAGATATATATGTATATATATATATGAACAAAAGTATACACCAGTTGTTCTTGTACAGTGGAGGATTTGTAGAGAAGCCATGCTGTGAAAGGACACACAAATCTATGTGTACCTCTAATGTCTCATACCTGGCACTGATACTCCTGTGTGAGACATAGCCCTGGGTCTTTTCAAGGGACCTGATGCTTCTCTGCTTAATTTAAGGAAGCTTGCCCACTCTTCCTCAGTCCTGGTAAGGATTTTCAGCTTTTCCTGAGCTGTATTTTGATGTGGAAACAGAAGCACTAAGTAAACTAGGGAGTGCTTCCAGTTGCTGAATTGGTTTAGCTGTGTGTGAGTTGTGGGGTAGAAAAGGTACAGGTAGTTAAATTGTGTTATGGACAGCAGGTTTTATATATGAATATATAGAAATATAATACATGTATTTATACATGTATTACATATAGAATGTATAGAAATACAATACATGTAACCCATTGCAGGGGAATTCTAAAAGTCTCCAGGAGAGATTTCTTCCTATCGCTTCAATACATTTCCATTTTTCTCATAAACTGGAAACACCAAAACTTTCTACCTTTCCATACTCCAACCTTAACGAGTATGGGCTCTTTCTGTTTGTTTGAGTGTTGGGGTTTATTGTTTTGGGGTTTTTTTTGTGGTGATGGTGGTGGTTTTATTTTATTTTGTTTTTTGTTTAATGCTTTCATTTGCCCTGCTGCTTGTGGATTTCAAAACCTTGCCAGAAGATATTTTTAATATTGGTCACCCCTCTTGGTTGTCATGTGTCAGCACAAATCAAAATGCTTGTCAACTATTTTTTCCAATAAACAGCTTTATTAAATTCATCTCACAGTGTAAGGGTATGTATGTAGTCTGCTTCTTTAAGGGTTGTATAATATGCTTGAATCTTACTTCTAGGAAAAGAGACTGTAGTAGGAACTGTAATATATTCAATTTCACCTGGAGAACAATGTCTTGAGGGTTAAACTGCATCAAAAAATTAAATAATTCCCTTTGGAATGTGAGATGTGGATAACTGTATGCATTCCTCTGTTAAAACTTTTGCTTATCCAGTTGCACTCTCTTCTATTCAATTGTCAGCTAGGAGCACAAATCAAAAAATATGGAAAGGAAAGGGTAGTTATGATAGCCCATTGGTTCATTATTTATGTAAGAAAATATAGTCTCTACTGATGTTGTATTTATTGACCTTAAACCAAATTTCAGAAGGCAAAATAAACAATGTCCCTAATGTAAAACATGAAAGACTGCAGGACTGTTTAATTCTCATAGAATTATTCAGAATGAACTTTGCAGGGTTGCCTTGTAGCCTTTAAAAGCACTGTGCTGCATTGTTATCTGAGAAGATAATGCTTTCCACAGAGATGCAGAATAACACTCTGCTGGAAATGCACTGCCCCAGGGAGGAGAAAGCTAAAGGTGAGCCTACTTGAAGCTTTTGCTTTCATTTGAAAATAATTATAACATTTGGGTTATTGGTGACATTGCCTCTGGTAATTCCAGCAGGTTAGAGCATCTGAATCTGTTTCACATGTAATACACAGAAGTGTTTTGCATATGTTTTTAATAATTACCATGTTTTCCTTCAGGTGTTTTATTACAATATGTTCTATGCCACCCCAAATTTCTCTGTCTGAATCATGCATGCTCTAAGAAGCTGAGCATAATAAAAACAGCCTTGTTTTTGCTCCCACATGGCTACTGAGTCCTTCAGATAAACAAGGGAAACCCCACAGGAATAGGGGCTGTTCTCTGAGGAGCTGGGAGTGAGCTACAGCCTTCCTGCCATACCCTGAGTGCCTGACCCAGGAGACAGAGATGTTTTCTCCCACCACTTGTGCTCTGGTGGCTGTCATGCTTCCACCCACAGTAACATGAAGATAGTCACGTATGTACATGTATAGCTGTGTGGAGATAAATATATGTGTGTGTATATATATGTGCATCTTTATACACACATGTGTATAGGACTAGACCACGTGCAGTGTTACCATTGTGTGACATCTGTGCTGTGCTGTTTCACAGTGAGTTTAAATCTAAATGTAGGCTGCTAGTACAAAATAAAATCCAATTCATTCTCCCTTCCTTGCTCTTGCCCTGCAGAGACACCAATAGAAGCTCTCACTGGCATGTGGTGAGCTGGCTCCATGCCCTCCTCTGGTTCACCCATGGCCCAGAAATGCTAATTTTAACCCAAAG
Source organism: Cyanoderma ruficeps (assembly GCA_008694505.1). Taxonomy (NCBI): domain Eukaryota; kingdom Metazoa; phylum Chordata; class Aves; order Passeriformes; family Timaliidae; genus Cyanoderma; species Cyanoderma ruficeps. The sequence continues at coordinate 36,573,796 of VZDJ01007747.1, read as the reverse complement.
GAAGTCATGAAAATGAGGGATAGGGATGACATCAGTCGCTCTCAGCAGCAGCCTGGGTTAACTTTAACTTCTTGTAAAACCACAGCTTTCAGGAAAGGCAGGGATGAAAAAGAAAACCAGAAATAACCATCTGATTTGAAATACCTACTTGCACACTTGTGTGTGCTTCTTTCACTTGTCCAGACTGCACTGAAAGTCATCTCAGTATCTCAGAGTGACTCTCCAGTTACTGTTTTCTCAGTGTTGGTGACTCATTTCAAGGAGAACGTCCAGCCTGGCCTAAGGGATCAGAAGATCTCTAATCAGGAAATAGTTAAGATGAAAGCACTCCACAAGCATCTTAGAGAAGGGAAGGAGAGAAGTAGAGAGAACAGGAGTTTTTTATTTATATTCAAGTGTACATCTTGTTCTCTCACAAACTATATGATTTATCTCATGCCAGTCTAAAAAGAGAAGTAGAGGAATACCTTTGGAATTTAAACTCTTGACAATGTCAGAATTACCTTTTGTCCTGGCTTTTCTCGGGTTTTTATTATTTGAATATGTTATAGCTACTCTCTAAATTAAATTGCTAGTCCTTGACATGCATCAAAGAGATTCCTTAAGAACTTGATTTTTTTTCCTCTTAAATAGAGCTCAACATGATTAGATCTGAATCTTTCATGAGGATCACTTATTTCCTGTAAACATTGTATTGTGATAAACTAAGAGGAAAAAAAAGGAGGATCTTAGGACAAGCTCTGCACAGGCTTCTTTACTGCCAAGCCTGTCAAACCCGTGGTTAAGAGCTCTGGTTGTACCCTTCTTGGCCAGCTGAAGTTAATTCCTCCTGTGCATGGCTGAACTACTTATGATTCAGCTGCTGAACTGCTTGGCACTTAAATACTAACAAGAAACAGGGATCTTTTGCATTAACATGACTCTTCCAGCCACAATGGCTCAGCAGATGAAGTAAGACTGGTTCGGCTTCCATTCATGGCGAGGAGGGGGAGGGATATCCTTGGCAACTGTGCCAAGGTATGTCCAAGCCCTAAGAGATCCCTGTCATTCTGTTGAGATGAGCTGATTGTGAAGGGCCTGTATAGTGTCTCTTCCTTCTTTTTTTCTCCTGCCTGAACCTGTGTAACAATTCAGGAGCCAATAACCCATTATTTCTGCTCCATATTAGGCTTTGTCATGTGTCCCCTTCTTTGTGACCTCCTAATTTGTCATATTAGCAGAGCTGTATTTCCTCTTCACAACTTTTTTTTTTATCATGAAAGGATAAGGTCAGCTGAACTATATATATATATAGTCACTGTTAATGCTTCAGGCAGACACAGAGCTATTTCTCTGATTAAAATGATGTGCAGTAATATCAGGAGGTGTTGGATTATGTCATGTTTTTTCCCCCTGTGCTGACACTGTTACTCATACAGTGCTTGAGCAGAAGTGTAGCAAGTCCAGGCTGAAGGTTGTTCCTGGACTCCTAAGCACATAATTTGTATTATCCACTTGCAAATCCTTCCCTTTCCATCATTTTGCTTCTCATAAAACTGACTTTTAGAACATGGGGGAGGAGTTGGCAAGCCTTCTGCAGAATCTTGGCGTGTGGGAAGGGGTCTCAACCTGGAGCAAAGCAGTTTCTTCAGACAGGCACCAGCTGGGGTATTTGCAGCTTTTTTGTCATCTTGTCTCATGACCAGATGACAAAAAGGTTTATTATTCTAGGCGATTGGGGTGAATATTGCCCACTTGTTTTTCATCTTTGGTATGATAAATTTGGTGATGAAACCCTGAAGAGTTTTTCAATAGTGGGTTTTTTTTCTTATGCAGAAGCTGAAGGCCAGTAACATTAAAAAATGTCATCCCTGCTCTCCCGTACCTGTGTTTAAGTAATTTAAATCATTTAAGGTAAAAGTGTTACCTTTGTTGCATTACCCACACCAAGAATCAAATAACTGTATACACTCCAAGGTGTGAGGTGTGTGGCCATGTCTTGGCAAGGTTGAAGGACTGATTGCAAACCTTTGACAGGGTCACAGGCAAACACTTTGCTGGGAATGTTGTCTGGAAGAGATGTCAGATAATCCTCAGGGCCCAAATAACCTTGAAGAGTGCATCATCTAGAGCAGTGTCTTGTGTGGGGCGCTGTACTTGAGGGATAATTTGGACCATAAAAAGAGATTTCAGCACAAAAACAAAAGGAATAGTCAGAAGTTCTGAGGATGCAACCTGTGAGAGGTTGGGGAAGGGATTTCAGTTAAGCAGAGAGAAAAATGAGGAGAGGCATGATAATAGTCTTCAGGTATGTTAAGGCTGTGATATAGAGAAAAGCGTGTTCCGCAAATATTCTCTGGGTAGAACCAGAGAAAATGGGCTTAAGACTCAAAAAAGAAGATTGATAATGTCTGTTAGAAGCACTCTTTCTTAGGTTAACAGTTTGAAGGTTGGATTTGATTGCCAGGTGAAAGATTAGACTGATTTCTATGGGGAGTGAGATATCTGGTCTCACCTAGGATGAGAATGAACAGCATCACTTCCTCAATGTTACTTTTAGCCATATTCTTTGATTGAACACAAACTATTTATGTTGTGTGCATTCTCATATTTTTAACACTTTCCCATGCCAAATCTTTCCTCGTGCTAATGCTTAATGATGTCTGAACAAAGTAAAGTTAAACAATAGTAAAGGACATTTTTCATGAGGATAGCTTGGATTTCCTGGCTGCTCTCTTCAGTGACCTGACAGCTTCTGTGTCTCCATCTCAAATACAGTATGATGGTCATACAGTAAGTAACTAATGAAAAATAGTTTTGACTTCTTGGAAGCTTTAAATGCTAGAATATCATTGCTTCACTTGTCATATTCATAGTTCTCTTCAAATCACAGTTTCATGTTCACCTAAAGCTGCTCTTCCATAGAACTTTATGTTTGGAATCATTCTGTTCTTTTTCTTCTTCTTTTATTGTGTTGAAATTCAATTCAACAGTCCCAGCAAAATCGACATGTACTTCACCTCTTCACCCTTGAAAGCAGCTGCAGGATTGGTTGCTTTGTCATCTCTTCTCAACAGCAATACTTTCCCTTTCTCTCCCTCCCTTTTGCCTCTCCAGTGGCCAGAATTTGAAAACCATCTGCTGTCAGGCTGGGACGTGCTTACTGTTTTCTTTCACTTTTTAGTTGCTGGCACTTTTTGCTCTCTGGTGAGAGCCCATGGTTGTCCTGAGTCAGCTGCACACTCCCGAGCCCCAGCCTGTGAGGGACACAGCTTGCAAAAGCCAGTCCGCTCAGAGTGGTATAGAAGTCTGTGCTTATTAAAGCCTAAGTCTTCAGGAGGAAAATATCCAAGTGAGTGTTTGAAGGAGGGAATGTTGGGGAGGCTCTGACTTAGCAGACATCTCCTTCTGGCCTTGCGGTCTGTCCTTCCTCCCCCCTGCTTCTGTTGTCTCATCCTGCTTCCTCTGATGGCTGCTGCCTTAGAAGTGGCTTTAGTACAAAAAGGGCTTTCTTTGAAGCATTGTGGAAATACCATTTCTAAGGAAATGTGACCGGCAAAATCCCAGCTTTCTTTTTCAGCTGTCTGGTTAGAGCACAGCCCCAGTATCTGTGTTTCTCCTCTTCTGGTGGAAGATGAAAACTTTCAGTGACTTTTATGGTTCAATGGCTTTTGGCAAACTTCAGTTCTCCATCTTAAACCCACGCACTTGTATAAACATAACTGGCTTCAAGCTGTGTCAAATATAATCACTTAGCTACAAAAACAAAAACACCCAGATATAATTGCTGAGATTCCACTTTTAATAAACACTTTAGACTGAAAATGAGAATTTGGAGTGACAATCACACTCTGCTTGCTAGTCTTTTTCCCTATTTGGTTTTTCCTTTCATTTTTTCCCTATTGTCATCCTCTTTCTATTCACTAAAAGCACATTTTTGCTGCTCTGAGTCCCACAGAAATACATTCTTCCTAAATTGTGTCTTAAAAAACACATGGAGACACATGACAATGGGAAATACAAGGCAAAAGCTGAAATATGACACCACCATTCCTTAGGGAAAGGAATACTGAATATCAAGTGAAATCATGAAGTTTCTTGTGCTGCTGCCTAAAAGCAGCTTGATATGGGTGGTGAGCTTTAGGAACCAAACTATGTTGTAGAAGGAGCACAGTCAGCAAAACAATTCAAAGAATGCATTGGCTTTGTGTTTCTGTTTGAGAGTAAGTATTTGTTCTACATTACAGTCAAATAGGAAAAAAGAAACTAAAAAATAATTTTAAAAAAATCAGTGTCCTGACAAAAGTAAACCCACAAGTGGTGGGGCAGAAGAGATTGCAGGGTTTATTTTGAAGAGGATCTTAGGATGTTTTTTAGCAATGGATCACTTTTGGCTTTGTTCGAAAGTTAAAAATACTAAGAAAAAAAAAAAGCACCCTGCTCTTTTTTGAGAACTGACACTAAAAGCATGGAAATGCTGTTCTGTACAAAGGAGGTCAAAACAGCCCTCACTCCCCCAGCACTGAAAGGTTCTTCCTGAAATTCAGAAAATGCAGTTGCACTTTGCATGAACATCACAATCTGTAGTAGGAATTCAACTTGTTTTATACTTGTCTGTAGTTCCAGTCTTTAGTTTAAACAAGAAACAAAATAAACAAAACCAACCAAACAAAAACACTGTGCCAGAAATATTAAGCCTTGTGTTACTTTCCATTAAGCTGCAGCTCTGGGACTGCTGAGACTCCAGGAAGGGCAAATGAGCATGAATTAGCTGCTGATCCTTTTGCAGGCTTCACTCCTATACTTGCCCCAGGTATTGTCTAGTTCAGTTCCCAGACACGCTTCCCAAAACCCTCTGAACAGAGCTTGGAGCTGCTTTCAGGGTAGGCAAGGAGCTCAACCTGAGCAGATAAGGGAAGAGCTGAGTGGGGTCGTTGATGTGGGCTGTTCTTGCTGCCTCCCAGCGAGGATAGTGCTGAGCTGCAAAGTTGTTACTCTACCTGTGCATTCCCAGAATTTCCTGCGTATGCCTGAAGGCAGACAGTGAACCTATGGAGATTTACTCCCAGGAGCTCTTGCAAAGCCCACCTGGAAAGGCAGGAGTTATCTTATGTGTACATGATAGAAATCCTGCACCTGAACCTGGTGAGTCCTCTGAGCAGTGCTGCAAATGTTCCTGCAACAAAATACGTGTTTTATCAGATATTAAAGTATGAATATCATGGTGGCTGCTTGGTTGATTATGTGGAAAGAATTAACAACCTGTAAATATTTGCTAAGCTGTAAAACTCACAGAAAACAGAAATATTCTGAATAAAATGAAGAAAAAAGCCCTTGAGAATCTTTTCTAACTTTTCGTACAACTTGGGTATAAATTTCATTGTAAGTTACATTATTACCTTCTCAAATTATAAAAGTATCCCAATTTCATAGTGATATAGCTGAATTGCTGAGAATTCCAAAAGTCTGTTTTCTCTGTGGTCCAATTTGCTCTGTTGACAAAAGAAAAGTGTGTGGTTAATGTTACTAGAGGAAGTACACACTTTTGTTGATGGAACTGCTTTCATTTACTTGGTTTTGGAATACATGGGTTTACTTAGGGAAAATCCAGATGCAGATGATTAGATGAAAGGGAAAGCCACCAAAAACAATAGGATGAGACTAAATCTATGGAGCCACCATAATATATCTGCATATCTGGATCACTATTTTCTCATAATGAGTAACAGGACCCGGAAACCCTTTAACATATGTTACATTCACAATGAATCAACTCACGGTTTTACTCATATCCTTTTTATACTTTTATAAAACAAAATTTGGATCTGGTTCCAGCAATTTAGAAATGTTTTGTGGCAACTGAGTCAAAGAATTTGGCAGGTTTTGCAGTTTGGAAGGCCACTGGAATGTTTTGAAAAAGCCATACTAATGTCTTAGTAATAATGAGGTAAGAGTAATAAATTTTTCTCTGCTGCAAAAAGTAGGATTTTAATTTTTATTTGAATAGTTGGAGGATATTCACTCTCTAGGAGATTCCTGTAGTTTTTGCTTTTCAAATGATAGATTCTCTGTAAGGAAAGAGTCGTCCATGGGGAATGTTTTGACTTTTTTCTGTATTTGCGTGGAGATGGATGGTTTGATTTGATATGAAGAAATGGACTGCCCTGTTTCGTTAATAGCTTTGTTTAGATAAACTTGTATAGAAATAATGGCAAAAATTTGTGGTCTCTTTCCTTATAAAATTACAAAAAAGTTAAAAATGCATATTGGTTTTCCAATCATTTTTCAGGGAAGTAACAGAAAGACGATGTAGGATAGAGTTTTTGTTTAACATACGGGCCAGGAGGGTACCCAGTGCTCCCTGGAAATTATGAGAATGTAATAGCATCAAAAAATCTCACCCCTCTTTTTTAAATATTTCAATGTCATTGTGAACCACCATGTCAAAATGTCTAATGTGGCCAACATGATTCTGGCATAAATAACATGATGTTTTTTCTATTAAGTTTGCTGCCTAGCAAAATATGTGTGTGTTTTTTGGCAGTAAGCATTAACAGCTCCTAACAAACAGAATCTTGTCACTGATGCTGCACTTTTCCAGAAGGACCGAGATGGGGAATGAAAGAGTGCACAAGTGCAAAGAGTAAAGGAACTGGTTTCTTGCTGCCACAGTATTGTGTTAAGTATTTTAGGAATATAGCTGGATCTCGTAAATCAGAGTAAAATCAGGAGTAAATGCATGACAGTTAAGAGAATACTATGTGGTTAAAGTCAGTGTCTTCAAAGTGTTGGTGTATTTACTCCATTTTACTCCATTACTGCACCTTGGCAGTCTGACTGCTTCCATCGGTAATCAGAGGACTTCAGCATATTGCAACACTTATGGAAAGATGTCAATGTGTCACCATTGTCAGAGACCTTAAATAAGGTCAACATAGGCTGTACTGGAAGAACATGAAGAACCTGAGACTAAAACGTTGCAATCTAAATTTCCAGCCTTCCCTGTCTGATCATTGAAGTCTCTGGTTTCTGGTTCACCAAGGAATGAAGCTTGAAAACTACCAGGAACTCACCGGGGTTATCACATTTTGAATCATCTCACAGAGCTGGAGTTACACTGAGTTCTTGTCACTGAGGGTCACTCCTTGGCTACCAGCAGAGAAATGATCTGTCTTTGACTCCCTTAGACCTTGAGACTGAACAGAAACTTTGAGATTTTGATTTTCTTAAGTGGTATCTGTCTGATATGTGTGCCACTGGGACACATATGGGATGTCTTTGGCGTTTAATGTACCTTCCCACGTGCTCCTGTGATTAAAATACCCACTTGTAACAGTGGTCTGCAGAGCAGGTGTCCCATCTGCCAGGGACAGCAGAGGCAGCAGGGACCTGGGTTTCATGAGCAGCAAATGCATATGGGTGCAATTATGCAATACAGAGAAGTGGCTTCTCATTTGTTGTTTTTTTTTAATTAATAGAACTCTAGGTTGCTCAGCATATTTATATTGTCATAAATTGTTGATGCCAATTATGATGATAAATTATTAAATCTTCACCATTTTGTGCTCTTCTGTATCTTCACATAGGGTAGGTACCTTGTTTCTCACTGGAGCACTGAGAAGGGAATACGTGGTAATAGCGAGACTCATAAATTTTAAACAGATTAAGTTATGGAAAACAGGAGCAAACAATCCTAAACTATTTATTGATGTTTTAAAAAGGCTCTATTTACTTCAAAATTTGTCATTTAAAATATATATTATTAGATCATAATCTCTTAATTTTTTGTTATATTTTTAGGTTTGATTTCTCCACTTTTGGTTCCATAAAATCAGCAGTTATTTTGACTAGCAGTCACATCATTAACAATCTTTGCAGCTTTTTTGTTGTTGCAGTTCATATTTACCAAATACTTTTTTTCCTCTTAAAAGCCATTTACTCATAAAATATTTCTGTTTCCATACAGAATGTGAAAGAGTCTGTGTACTTTTTCAGTAGATGCTGAAGAAGAAAAAAAGGGAAGTTGTTCCACACAGTCACCACTGGCATCTGTTAGGATTATTATCCTGTATAACAGCTTGCTTTTACTAAATATCTTTTTGATTGGACACCAAGCCTTTCCTGGACTTTTAAAATTTGACTGTTAAGTCAAGCATGTAATTTCAAAGATTATAGTAGAAATTTGGAATTGGATTACAGTTTTATGTGTGCTTGACTTCATGGCAATTCTGATTTTCAGACTATTCTTTAATGAATCTACTATTTAGATCAGACAGATGCTAAATAAATGGCTTCTGCCAACTTGGATCATTTTTTTTCCCCTTTCCTCTCTGAATACAAAGATAAGTATTCTGTTAGCGTTCATTTGAAGGGACACAGTAATTGGATATGTATGTCTAGGTTATTAGTTGAAATTCAGCCAACCTCAAAGTCATTAACATGGCTGAGGCTGTTTCTGGCTAGTGTGAAATGACCTGGAAGTCTTATCCAATTATTGATAGGCATCTATAGTAAAATGCTTTTGCTTCAACTGATGCAGAAAATATATCTGTAGTGGGCATAATTAAGTATATAAATAACAAATAATGTAACTTCCTAGGATATAAAAAAGTTTCTTTACCTAGAAAAATTTTTTGTCTGTATTGTGTTTGAGGTCTTCTAGTGCAGAGTATCTTTTAGAGTGTTCCCTTACATTAAAGCGCTCTACCTGCTAGGCTTTTGGAAATAAGACTTCAGTTTTCATGACTGAGATGTATTTCAGACACAACAGAATAACCTTTAGTATATTACAATGTCTGTGTGTGGATGAAACCTTGAGATGAATGTAGCTTTGATCCAGAATGGAAGCCATGTAAGAACTGGGTCTCTCCTAACATTAAGATAAATACTAGAGGCAGATGAAATTGTATGTGGAAAAACCAACCTGAGCATCTAGTCCTGCAAGTGGTGGTACTGTGTTTGGATCTATAGTAAAACCTCAATTAATTTCACAATTTTGCAATCTTCTGGGTTAATATAATGAAAATAGTAAAAGTATTGTCAATATGTTGTAACTGTCATTGAAAGACTTGTTCTGCAGACATGGGCCTTCTGAAGGAAGTTCTCTGTTTATAATTCAGTTAAATGAACTTAAATGTATTAAACTTAAAACCACCCCAAACATTTGCTGTTGCAGATGCAAAAAAATGTAGAATTGAATGTCTTTAGAAATTTAAGCCACTTAACATGGTGGGATATTTCACAGCCATAGAACATCTCCCTGGAACATGGAGTATTTCCCTTTTGAGGAAAGGCTGAGGGAGCTGGGCCTGTTTGGCCTTGAGAATGCTGAAGGGAATCTTAAAGGTACAAATGTCTTAAGGGCAGGTGTCATGATGATGGGGTCAGTCTCTTTTCAGTGGTGCCCAGAGACAGGAGCAACAGACACTGAAAGTTCCTGTTCCTTCAAAAGACTGAAACAGAGAAAGTTCCATCTGAATATGCAGAAAACCTTCTTTACGTTGAGGTTGAGAAAGGGCTGAAACAGGTTGTGGTCTCCTTCTCTGTAGGTATGCACAAACAGCCTGGATGCAACCCTGTGCAACCTGCTCTAGGTGAAGCTGCTTGGGCAGGGAGGTTGGACTAGATGATCTCCAGAGCTCTCTTCCAACCCCAACCATTCTGTGATTCTGTGACAGCAGAATGTGAGAGTCTCACGTCACTTTTCAGCCACTTAGGCTAAACGAGATGGTGAAAACTTTCATGCAGCACATCAAGCTCTGCCTCCTTGAGTGAGGAGGAGCAGACAGTGTCATCTACCCTGCAGCAAGTCTCCCCCAGAAGCTCTCAGATCTAATTCTATTACTGTTTTGAAACTATGCTTTTCACTTGGAGAAATCTTTTTTTTCCCCTTTATGTTCCTTAGCAACTTCCTTGCTAACAGAAAAAAGCAAGCACAAAGGGTGGTTCCAAGCCATGGGTGTGTCTTTGTGCATGAAGTGCTCAGAGGGGTCTGTAGGAGACAGGCTCAGCTTCCAGCAGAGTTGTTTCGTGCCTGAGGAAATGCAACCTGTATCATCAAGTCTGTAGTTCCAAGAGACAGTGGTCTAATATAAAAGCACTAGCAGGAAGTATTAATGAAAATCTAGAATTCACTTCCATGGAGACAGCTCTGAATTTTCTATATCTTAATGTTAGCAAAACATTCTCCTAAAATGAGTGACTTGTTGAACGTATAAATGGATTTTGTGATTAAACCTGACTATCGAAAGATTGCATTTTCAACCTCAGAGTAAGGCATTAGCAAGAAGAACAAAAAGCAGTTGGAAATTGAGTTGTTCCAGAGTAATTTTTAAAATTAAAGTCAGCAGCCCTGAAGATTACAGCACCTGACTGGATTGTTTTACCAGGCACTTGGTTGGATTCATGATGAGTACACCAGATCTAACAGTTGTGCAGCTACAGGATGAGATGGCTCTTACTCAAGGAAAAAGAATCCTTCCTTTTGCACTCAGACAAGGTGCACTGCACTGGTGAGTTTAGTCCTCGATGGAGGGAAAAGCCAGAAACCCACAGCAGAAAGTGGGGACAGAGCAGCTCCACCCTTTCCCAACAATCTGCAATCACACTGGGGTAAGAGAAAGAAATTGCATTTTCTAGCCAGATGTGCCAGAGGAAAAGGATCTAAGTTGACTTTTGTGTTTGCTATAGGTTCTGCAGGTCTGTTCAGAGTGAGATTTCCCACATGCCTGAAAGCAAGAAGTTGTGTAAGGACTGTTTCTTTTATTACAATTTTCTCTGATGTAACGGGGACCTTTTTTTCATATGAAACCATATAAAAGTAGTACATTATGGCATTGACACTGTTTGACAAATTGATGGTTTTGTATTATTTAGAAAATGTTCCAAGCCAAAGGCAAAATGCCCCAAATTAGCTTAGAGAAAATATAACTCAAAGAAAAAATCATCCCCTGGATAAAATCAAGCTCTGGAAACAGAATTAGATTGTTGTCCTAACTGGCACCAGCTCCTGCTCAGCATTTGGCAGATTACTTAAGTCAGATTTTAGCTGTAGTGTTTGTGATTGAGTGAAGAGGCTCTGGTTTCCAAGCAGGTTAATATATAATTATATTTTAACTGTTAATAGGGGCCAGTTCTCAAAGTGCTAAAAATTTTGAACTTTTGGGTATTTTAAAAATGAATCAACAAAATTCATGTTTAGAAAAGTATATAAAATAATGATGTAACTACACAGACTTAAGTGTCTTTCTATTTAAAAATTACTTTAAGGAATTCTAATGCCAAAAATTAATAGGCATTTGAAAAGAATGAAATTCATGGCTTTTAAAAAGGCACAAAATACACTAAAATAATAGCAGAATTCATTTTTTACCCTCCAAAAATAAATACCTTGTGTTCATCATAAATACTACTAAGGAGAAGATAGCACAAGTTACAAAAGCTTTTATTTACGGTTTTGAATGCAATTGAATTTATTTCTGCTTCAGAACAAAAGTTTATAGGAGAAAAAAAGAAGCTTCCTGTGACAGATGATTTTAATTTACTTCTTATAAATCTGACTTGTATTGTACACATTCTTCTGAGCTCTTATTGAAAACTGCCTGAGCAGAAAGTTCACTTTTCCTGAAAAGTCACACTTCCTCCTGGATGTGAGTAATAACGTGTATGTTTATTTAGTAATTTATTATTTTTCAAACTAAATAAAAGACCTCTCCAAATACACAAGGCTGCCAAGAAGTGGATATTTGCTGGTAATTTTCACAGTAAGTTTCCAGAGCATCTTTTTCTAAAATGACTCTGAAGCATTGGCTGTAAATGAGAGGACCTTCTGACTCTAATCTTAGTACCTCAGGTTGGTGGGACACATATTTTTTCTTGATAGGGGACTTCTGAACAGGTCTTTGGTTCTCAGAGGGGATCCCTCACCACCCCACATGGTGGTTGTGCTTGGCATATTGCACATACCACCTCTTGGCATGGCAGTTTCTCATTGTCTTGAGGAAAAGAGAGAAGAATGGTTGAGGAGGTGCAGGAGAGCACTGGATCTTCATCACAGCATTTGATTCTTGCTGAGGAAAGGGCCATTTAACCCTTTACAACCTCCTCCTCCTAGTAAGAGTGTGCTGAGGCATGACTCCATCAGAGCTGACCCTTGTCAGGGGTCGGTGTGTTCCTATAAACTGCCTTTCACTGGAGGCTCTCACAACTCTCAGGTAACAGGAATGTGATGTTACAAACAGGGAACCTTCATAGTTCTGGGATGGGAGCTCCTTTGCTTCCACCGCTCTTGCTGCCATGGTGAAGCTGATGGCTCGGGCACACAGTTCAGCATCTTTTTGTGGAAAGCACAGCTGGACAGCTGTACTCCCACCAGACTATTACATTAATGTGCATCAAAATTCTACTTTACTTGCTTTAATGTACCTAAACCCTACTATAAAAGGGACATCTGTTTTCAGGAATACAGCATATTCTTGTACAATGCCAAAATAATTAGGGGATAGGATACAGGGATGAAAGAGAGCTAATGAGGACTTTCTGCTGAGTGGATGTTTAGACTGAAAACTCTGCAGGGGTTTGGGCTGTGTATACACACTTGTATTCTAAGGAGGCTGATCTCAACACCAGTGTCCAACAATAAATAAGATTTTGCAAAGAGAATAAATAAAATTTTGAGAAGACAGATAAGGTTGGTGTCTGTCCAAAGCCAAAAGGCAGCAGAGAGGCTCGTTCTGAGGTGCTGAACCTATAAGACAACATGAAGATTCAATGCCCTTGGAAAACACTTGTAAATTAGAAAAGAACTTTGTAGAGTTAAGTGAAACCCAAAATAATAAGCAAATGAACTATGACCCAGACTATTCCTTGAACTCAGCTTTGCCCTTTACTTTTCTGCTGATTGACTGGTACCAAGACATGCTCCAGTGTAGGGGCAGAAACAGGGACAATTCGTGATGATGGAATCAAATATTGCTAAGATCCTGCCAAAGCAGATGCAGCCCTTTTCTCCTGTCTGTCCGTGTCTGAGTACACTGTTGCCAGAGATCCAGCTTTCTAACAAATGCACAGAAAGAGCATGCCTCACTCCTCCCATCATTTTGGGGACCTTGGCATAACCAGACTTCTGGGAAGTTTATTATTAACCCCTGTCTGGTCTATGTCCTACCCTGTGGACAGAATTATTAGCGAAAGATACATTCTTTGCATCCTTGCTGATATTTTGCATTTATAATTTCAGTTGCGTTTTTCAAGTTTTTACCATCCATCGTATATCGGTTCTTTTGAATTGTGTTTACTCTCTTTAAGTTCTTATGTTATTTAGCTTCATATTGTTTAAGTGGGAAAGAGTAGAAGATACGTATTTATTTGTCCATTTGGAAAAATTTCACCATTACTTAGACCACCTAGAAGATTAAACTCTGCCAAGGTACCAATGACATGTCCTGTGTCCTTTACTCAGAGGAATATACTATAAATTAGGATAAATAACAGTTCCTTATTGTCTTATGCAGGAAAATTTAGATATGACTGAACAAATTAGACAAATGTTGGATTGCTGTCTTGCTGGCAGACCTTTGGCATCGTACTCTGCTTAGCAACATTTTACTTCTTGTCCTGCTTCCAGATTTCTATAGCTGAAAAATCACTTTACAGTTGGATGGCATATACAGGAATTCTTATGTTCCTTTCATATATGTGTTTTAAAAGACAAACAGTATTATTTTTATCTCCAGTGACAAGGAGATAAAAAGCCCCAGAGGAGGTATCATTCGCGTCAGTGCATCTCATGGGTCCATGAAGAACCAGAAGCATGTCTGCTTAGTCCTCTGGTGTATTTCTTCTAATCCTCTAATTTAGGAGGAGCAGAGGTGTTGGGGGACAATGTGTTATCTGTCTGCTTCTTAGGCTTTCCATACAGGCTTTGTATGGAAAGGATTATTTATTCTCCCAACAGTTTTCTGAGAGGGTGTTGAAGCGTCTTGAGGCAGAAGCGTTGCCCTGGTGTGTGGCGGAGGCTTCTCTAGCTTACCTTGCATAGGTTCCCATCTCTGACTTCTGCACCGGGAGGTGTGTGCTGTGGTGGTCCTCAGCTGCCAAATCTGCAAATCAGAGCTTATGGGGCTTGCAGGACACTCCCCGACAAAATGCTGTTTTCCAAAGCTGATATATATTCTGAAAAATGCCATCTGACTGTGATGATTGCCAAAGAGCAGTGTTTTTAAGGCACCGTTGCTGAACCTAAAATTTATGTCAAGAGCTCAATGAACCCTTTTCTTTTAGCTTTTAATTTGAAGCTCTGCTGACAGCACTGCTCCATTGATCTGCTACATGGATCACTGAACTGTGGCCTCACAGAGCAAGCTTTGGGAAACTGTTACCAGAGCTCAGAAGAGTGATATTATTAGCTCACGATTTGCTACACTTAAGTAGTGCTCCCAAGGGAGCAAGATACTGCACTGAGTTTTCAAAGTTCTGAATTCACCTCTGTTTTTGCCATTTATTTTTGTAGTGGTCTTGGGTAATTGCTTTTCTCCACAGTCACTTAGTTATTGCTCTTTTTACCTTAGATAATTGGTAAAAGACTTGATGAGACTATGGAGAAAGAGCAATCCTCAGATTCCACTTAGATGTTTGAAAACAGGCTTTTATGCCTTGTGTTTTTGTCCATAAAGGGAAGATACCAACACTCAAACCTGAAGCCTCCTAGGCTGGGAGGCTTAATGCATATTCATGCAGTGCTCTGAAGAGTAAGTGGCTTAGAATTTTCCAAATAATAATTACACCTGCTGACTTTTATTCCAAGCCCCCTTCCACCCTTGCTCTTTCATTATTTCAACATATAGTCTCTCAGGGCTGTGGAACTGAGACCACTGGAATTTTTTAATGAACATTTCAGAGTTGTGCATGCGACTTGCTTGAATATGATGATAATTTTCACCTATTGTTTTATTTCTCCATGTTCTTCTTGTTTCAGGCTTTTAGGACGAGCTGTCATAGTGGGATACAGTTTCACTGTAGCCTGTGATATAATTTTTTGCTAGTGTCACCATGTCAGAGGGTGACACTAACCGCATATGGCCAGGCTGTGCCCTGGCCTCTGCAGCCACCATTGGGGTGATGTGTTGGCATGGTGGAGTATTTTTATTCTGAAGCATTTATTTTTTCTCAGTATGAGAGGTTAAAAAATGAAATCCGAGTAGTTTTAATTAATCCATTCTGCAAATAATCTCTGGTTTGGCTTGCAATCCAGTCCTCTTCCTCCCTACTTCTCAACGTAGGTAATCCATTTGCCTGCAGGCTAGTGCAAGCCAGGAATGTAGTCTGGGGCCCAAGGTGACCTGTGATTGTCCTTCCAGACCAGACTCCTTGGGTCAGGGAGATTGGGTGTCCCTCTGAGCCCGCACCTCCTGCTTGGCAGTGGCTCAGCATCCTTCTGCTCCGTGTCAGGATAATTAGGTGAGGGGCCCCGGGGGCCAAGAGTGCTGCCAGGATGGCTGTCAGCCCCTGACTTCCCGCCAGCCATCTGAGCAAGTTTGGCATTGTAGGTCGAGGAGATGCTGGAAACCAGAAAGTCATGAATGCTTACATGGTTCTGCCATCATCATCATCATCGTTATTATTATTTATTGACATCTGCACAACTGGCCAGGCCATGCTGTGGCTTGTGCGGAGGCAGCTCCTGCCAGTGGGATCTGCCTCCATTCACAGGGCTGAGACAGTCCTGCAAAATCAGGGAAATCTGCAGAGTTGTGTAGAAACTTCTTTATAAAATTTAAGGCTATTAAAGTTATTAATAGCATAATAGTAAATTCTATATGGTTTTAACAATTTATTTAATAATTTCCTAGTGCAAATATCTAATGATTTACTATATAGGAGTTTGGGCATTTTTAAGATTAACAAAACATTTCTCCAATAGGTCAATAAGAGCTTTCCACTGCATTCAGGTCACATGATTTGGATCCACATTTTCATTACAAAGCCAAGGACAAAAATAGACAACCTTGTCAAAAAAGGATAAAATTAGTCACAGTGTCTTGAAAGAGCCACAGCTTGCTTGGGATTTTCAGATGTGCTAAGAGTTAGATTATCTCAGCAGCCATTGACACAGGGAGAACTTTACCATTATTGGGAATCATTAGACAGAGGCTTTTTGGATCTGAGATTCCATCTCAAACATTCAGTGTTACACATTCAACATGTATATATTTGGTCTGTAGGGCTAATTTGGTGTTACAGCACAGCAGTTAGATTGACACCGAATTTGTGGATTTGGAGAACTGCAGAACATGAAATTTTTGCATTTTTCACCGGTGTCCCCACGAGGGAAATACCAGGGTGTGCACAGAACTGCCCCAGCATGCAGTGTGGTTGGGACACCAGCCCTTGATGTGTCCTGTTCTCCTTGGTATGCCATGATGTGTCAGGAAACAGGACACAGGATGACATGATTCCTTCATTACCCCAGTACTGCCTGATCCTAGGATGAAAGGAATTTCAAAACAGCCTGAGTTTGTGACTACACCCCTAGGAGCTTCATGGAACATTAATTTAGGTACAAGTATGTCTATGGTTGTGTTCCACCATGAAGTTACTCCAGCACGACTGGGTATTGCTCTTAAAAACTGTATCAGACAGTCCTGCTTCAGTCCTCCTGTGGCTGCACAAGCACACATGCCAGCCCAGAGAAGAGGCAGAAATGACAGCCTGGGCTTGGGGAAAGCTGTGGTTTGGGAAAGGCACCCATGGCTGCCTCTTTCGGTGGCAGCACCAAGTTATGCTCTGTGACAGTCTTTGTGGTACTAAGCCTGCCCCAGTCTCCCATCTGTAAACCACAGAGAGTGCTGCTTTGGAACCCAAGAGGATGGTAGGAAAATGGAGTAGTCTCCAGTGGCTTGAGAATGAACGTTGCTTTTTAAAAGTTAAGAGATATTTGCTCTCTTGTTTCTCTAACTTGAAAAATTGCAAAGGCTTTTTTTAGAATCCATGCCTTCATCATAATAATTTCTTGATTTAGCTATTAGTCAGTTTTCATCACTTTGCCATCTGGAATGGAAAAAATAAGTGTAAGCTAATTCTGCCTTTCTTCATATTCCTCTTAAGGAAAATAGTGGTAAAAAAAAAGTGTAATCATGAGAAAAGAGATTAAAGAAGCAAAGAAGACAAAAAGCCTTACCCCAAACACACACTTGCATCTTTCCTATAAACAAGCTATTTAACTGAGATAGACCTTTCTGTTTTTCATCAAGGAATGCTGTAAAAGTTCACAGAATGTGAATGACCCATCATTGTCTTGTTTTTCTTCTCATGTTCCTTCCATTTCATCAGGACCACCTGGCTTTTTTGAAGCACCTTTCTGTGTTCTCAAATGCTCCAAAATAATGGCTTTTTTAAATAGTTTCTATTTTTCTCCTGGTCTTTTCTGCCTTTTGCCAATTGTCTGTCCATTTCTTGCTTCTAGATGAACAAGGTCACCTAGCATTATTTAATTGCTAACATAGATATCTGTCCTGAGCCCCTGCAAGTATGGGGACAGATTTAGAAAGGACTAGGACATGATGGAGCATTTTATTCTTTCTAATGTTGTTTAGGTTTGGGATTTTGGGGTTTTTTTTCCCTTTTTAGTTTTAGAAGTTTATTAGCCATGGTTCTCAAACTGTAGCTTAAGAAAAAATGGTTGCAAAACCCCAGCAGTTTCTTAATTTCATTTTCAAAGTGCTTTGAACAGAAGGGAAATGGTTTGAGCTTTGGTTCTTTGTAGGTACATACATTTTGCTAGAATTCCCCTAGAACCTGCTAAAGTGGATTTGACTGCTCGCTTTCTTATTGTGAATAATTTCTAAAATTGAATGATGAAAAATACATTTAGGGTAAAATACATTTTGCTAGGAGGCTTTTAAAAATGCTTAATTTGATTATGTTCCTGTAAGAAGTTTCTAATGTGTCTTCCATGAAAAAGAACAGATTTCTATCTCAGATTATTGCCCCTGAAGCCTGTGAAATCAGTCTTCTAAAATCAGCATGGTCTAATTTATATATAGAGAATGTCTCTCTAATACCTTCTCTGGACTAAAGGCCACAGAACTAAGATTTGTATGAGAATTGTAACTTCAATACATATGCTTAATTCTTCTCACACTTTGCTTTTCTTCACACAGTGCAAATCAGATGCAAATGGGGAATTATTAGGAATAAATGACCAAGATGATAAAATGCAATTTCACTTGTTTCCTTAACGGGTATGAACAGCCCCTAGAAATTGGTGTGGGAGATGTAATTTATACAGGCAAGACCAGTCTTGAGTTTTCCGTACTTTTTCTTGGGAAAGACCTTATGTTCTTTGAAAGAGATGTACACTGTATTAATTTATGATGAAAGTGTGTGGGGGAAGAAGAAGGGGAAAGTAAAGTAGCACAGACTAGCAGGAAGATTCAGTCCAGTTTGTTTTAGGGTCTGCAATTTGGTCTCTCTTGATGGAGGACAGATGCTGTCAGATTAGAGGCCACTGTCACCCCGTCTGAGTTGCGAAGAGGGCTGCGTGGGTAGTCTAATAATGATCTAAGGAGGACAGATGTAGCATTAGCTTCTGGTTCAAGCAGCCGCGGTATTAATTTTCAAGTGAGCAGCAGCAGCAGCAGATGGTGAGATGAGGCAGGGATGCAAATGCCACGGGCAGCTTTTATCTGGGTGCAGCGGCTGTGGCGGTGCCGGGCGGGGCGGGCAGGGCCACCCCAGGGCCACCCCAGGGCCGTTCCAGGGCCATCCCAGCTGCTCCAGCCCGGCCCGGCTGGGAGGATCCTGCCTGGGCTCAGCTGCCAGACACGGGCCTGACACTGGTTGTTTGTGCTGTGATGCAATGGGATAACTTTTATGGAGAGTCAGCACATTTTTGATAATAACCGAGACCAACAGATGCATCAGTCTGTGGTTTCCTAGTTAGGTTATGAGTCTGTGGAAAACAAAGCACGTAAACTCAGGAAAATGTGCAAACTTGACATAAACTCTAATCGTGGCTGTTTTGCTTTTTTTCTTGATGGAGAGTGCTGGGATTTTGCCTTTGAGGTCTCAGTGGGAGAACATTTGGCAGTGTATCTTCTTTGTTATTCAGGAATATGGGAAAAACTGGGGGACACCTTTTGGCAAACGTGGTTAAACAACCCGTTTTTGTCCCATTTTGTCTTATCCAGACAAACAAGGCATTGCATTGATGGCACACCCAACCCTTGGTGAAGCTCATGTTGATCAGGGCTTTCCCTCAGCTGTGACAGAAGTTTAGTGGGGACAAATGGACATGCAGTGAATCCCTTAGTCATAAAATGTGACTTCCCTGCCCAAGCGATACTGCTCAAGTGTGCTGAAGTTGTGCTTGCTGTTTGAATATCGGGTTTTGTTCTGAACCCAGTGGTCCATATTTATCTTTATGGTATCCATCAGCTGATACACGTGGGCAGTCCCCAAGAGAATATGCTGAAGATTAGGTAAAGTGCTTTTCTTCTTCTGTCCTGTGCCCTGATAGGAAGGTTTTAGATGCCGTAACAGGGAGGAGCTGGTGTTGCTTGTGCTGTTTTGTCCCATGGCAGTGCTTTTTACAAACAATTAATTATCTCATTGGCCTCAAGAAATGCAGCCAGACTCAGAGTGAGTGAGAGCCGCTGGTAATGGTAACGTTTTGGACATGTGTCCTCAGAGCTTAGAAATATTCCTGGAATATAGAATAATAATTTTGTTTTTAGTAAATACCACCTCGCTGTTGGAAAGGGCCAGGTGTGAGGGGGAGGATGGAGCTGGCACAGCTGGCCAGGCAGTGCCCATGCTGGTGCCAGGACGTGTTCTGGCAGCTGCCCTGGTCTCCCATCCTCAGAGCTGCATTCTCCCACTGCTGGCAGGAGGAACAGGCATCTGACTGTTTGCTTTGCTCCTTTTGCATAGAAATGAAGTTAGTGCCTTTTAGATGTTGATAACTAAAACACTTTTTTTTCTCTCTGAGCTCATTCTGCTGCTTTGGTTAGTGAAACTGATCAGAAGGATTGGGAGGTTTTTTTTACCATGGGAAAACGTTTGCAGGGTCTGACCCAAAGGTAGATAAAAAAACCAGCTGCATGACGAGACATGGTGCAACTGTTGGCCAAGGGGGAATGTGAGGATTATTGCTGAAGGGAATGCTGAAAGAAAGAGGGATTTCATGGGAGAGAGGGAGGCTACTTGGCAGGGAAAAGGGAGGCTGTTCCAAACATATGGGGCATCGTGACCAGATGTAAAAAAACCTAGATAATATCCAGAAAACAGAAAATGATGCAAGGGGAGTGCAAGCCATGGAGGTAAATTTTCCCTGGGATCTTGTAGGTAAGTCTGTCTCTCACAGTCTGTATTCCAAAGAGGTGCAAGGCTGATTGGATAGAGGAGGAAACGTGGCTGGGACAGCCTGAGAGAAAGGTGTTGACAGCAGTTAATATTACTGTTTCATAAACATATGTTTTCTGGTTTCATGATAAATTCAGAGCAGAACCATAATTAAAATGAAATCTCTGTAAAATACAAGTATTTGCTGCATGTCCAAGGTTGCACTGAATTAGTTGGGCTTTAGTGAAACTGCGTGAAGTACGCCAGATAAAGACCCAAAGTTTTGTAATAAGGAGGTCTTTCCTTTTTTTGTTGCAAGGAGAAATATTTATTTATTTTTTGTCTTCTGAATATGTCTTGCTTTCTGGCTGATCAGTACTGCAGATGAAAATCACCATCTATCAATACTATGGATATTGAAAATAATTCAGCTTTCCAATTAGTGTATTTGAAATGGTGTGTTGGTGTCACGGTGACAGCTTCTTACATGAGATTTGTGGGGCCTGAATCCAGTCATGAAAATTGTGCCAGAGCGTTTGTGCTCCTCTCTTCAACATGCTCAGTTTCAGGTCCCATCACAGTAACATTGCCCGTGTCCTGCCAGGGCAACGAGCCTCTCATGTACTGCTGCCATTATTTAAAACTCTCACTGTCACTTCCAGTGTTCCATACTAGGATATTTAAATGGTGAGGTTTCTGTATATTTTCAAAGGTGAGAAAATGAGATTTTGTGGCAAAATAGCATTTTGAATTCCAGTACAGTCCATAGCTCAAGTGGCAAAATTTCAGTTGACTTATTGGACCAATATATTATTAGTATATTCTTTAGCACCTCTTCTCTTCTAACAAATATATGAAAGTGCACTTGTTTGAATTCTGATTCTCCTGTTGTAAGAAAATATAACTTAGTTTCAGGGACCTAGGTTTTCACAGTTTTCTGAAATGCACTTTCTGACTTTGAGAGAAGGTGTAACCTTTGATCACTTATTAACAAATGGAGACAAAAAGGGTCCTTGAAGATTGCTCTGTGGAGCTCCATTAGCAAGTGTGGATCCCACTCCTGGCTGATCTCTTCCCTGTGGTCGGGGTGTTTGGTGTTGCCTACCTGTGTAGCAGCCCCTGTCCAAGCCCAGAGGCATCTGGATTAAATCCAGGCTTCCAGCACTCTCTGTGCTTGGCATGGAAGGGTTACACAGGGAACCTTGGTCTGTCTCCTTTGGCAAGCTGCAGAGGTGTGCTGAGTGAAGGAACTGAAAGGAATAATTTGCCTCAGGCTAGCTGAGCTCAATTTTTCTTTTCAATTTATTTTTTATTTATTTTCAGAAACTATAACATTAAAAGTTTATTTAATTTTCCTGTCTTCATAATATTCATGAACGAGAACCAGAAGGAGGAAAAATCAGACAGATATTGGTACTTCAGAGAATTAACCTGAGGGGTAGAGGGAATAGAAATTCCCTGTTTTAGAGTTACAGCTTTCCTACTTTATCACAGCTAGCTGAATCCACTGTTGAAAGGCATGCATTTTGTTTTCAACACAGAATTTATTTCATGCATTTATGGATCATGTGTGTCATCTGTATCAATGTGTACATCTACTCATAGAAATTTTCAAAAGCCTGACAGGGAAAGCAGAACATGCTTCTCTCCTTGGGGAAAGCATCAGACAATAATCAATGTATGGCAGAAGGTACTCATTGCATAATGAACCCAGCAGTGAGAACTATCATATTAAAAAGTGTTGTAGGACAGAAAAAAGGGGGTTCTTTTCCATCTTCACATATAAATATGAGGTGTTTTTTATCTATACTTATAAAATGCAGTATTATCTCATTTCTGGCTCTAATTTAGCACACTGGAAGTCTGGAGCTCCAGATTCACAAAGCAAAAACTGTTCTTCACTTGTACTGCTCATATGGATAACATGATCAGACTCCAGACTTGAACAATGTTTAAGTTTGCTGTTTGATGTGGATAATGAAATTGTATTGCTCAGTACAGAATTACCAAATTATACTGTGTAGTTCCTACCATTGCCATATTTGTATTTCTTTGTCATGGTTTTGCTATTCTGTTTCTCCATTCCATTAACATCCTTAATTTGCTGTCTCACATTTCTTCTGGATATGTAATTATTCATAACCTTGAAAGAAATTCTACCCTAAAAAGGGATCTGTGTTCAGCTGAGGGCCCAAGTGAAGAGCTCCCAAGGGGTGCTGCAGTGCTTCCCTTTGTTCTTACTACCACAGGTCACTTGTTTCTGCACGTCTCAGCCTTATCTGAGCCCCATTTCCCCTGGGGTTTGGAGACAGGCGCAGACTTTCACCTCCTACCACAGATTTTCTGTCTTCATCATCAGAGGGAACTGCTTTTCTTTTGTGGAATCGGAGCCTGTTCATTAGTTCTGTAGTGGGTGCTTATCTTTTTGTGGTTTGGGGAGAGGGAGGAGGTGAGATAATGCAGGAGCCAGCAGACTGGAGCTGGAATGTCTTGTCCTGATGGGACAATGTCAGCTGATACTTTCACAGATGCTTAAATGCAAGAAATTTCAATTTCTTGCTGCAGAAGGGTAATGGGAGTCCAAAAAGAAAACTCATCCTCGGTGCCCACAGAGAGCACAGAGGCAGGAGGGTGAACTTTCCCAGCCTGTTGAGTGTCCAGTGAGGGTGAAATCCATGTTTATGTGCTTTACAAAGTATGTTACATTTATTTTGGGAACAAAAGAGATCTCATATGGAAAACATACTTTTAGATAAAGTCTTGAACAACTTTATAAAGCCCAATTTAGATAGTTATCAGCATTCTTTTTTAAATTTTGGCTAGCATATTATGAGTTCCATGTAGATAATTGGTACTTAAAAAAAATAAATGCCTTTAACACTAATTCTTTTTTTCTTCTTTTTTTGGCTCTTCTTTTGTTTCTTGCTTAATTTTTCTCTTCTTTAATTCTCATTTTTTTTCATTTTTCTTTCTGTTTTATTTTTAATTCTGTTTTTTTCTGTGAGTCTGTGAACTTGCCTGAAAGCAGACATTCCTCTCCAAAGTCTGTGGTGTTGCTTAAATACTGGTCTACACTTTAAAAAAATAAATGCTTTATCCATCCACTCTCTACTAATGGATTACACCCCAGCATTGCTGTCACTCATTGCATGGCTGTAGGATTTTTGGCATGGCTGTAGGATTCACTGATGGAGCAGGATTTTTGGCAGCTTGTTTCTTGTCCAAACATTCCTTAATGCCTTCCCACCTCTTGTTTTATCACCCAGGTATTGTAACCGTAGCATTTGGAGCTCTGATAGCTTTTTGGAAAGCTGGTTTTGTAAAAGCCAATTCCTTGAGAACTGAAGCACAGAGAACAAGGAGAAGGAGGAATACGTGTGGGTTGTGGCTGAAGTGATCCCTTGACATCCATTGAGGTTGAACATAAATATGCATGAGATAGGAGGGGGTTTTAGTATTTTGCCTTTCTTGCCCCAAGCTATCTGGAAAGAATCTTCATGACAGGCCGTAAAGTGCCAAACTTTAAACAAAATATGGTTTTTTGCCAATTTTTAGAGAGGTATAATTATTTTTGTGCTAAAACACTAATGGAAATCCTTATGTTTTAATGCTTCATACTAGTTCTTCATCTCTAGGCTTCATTTACTATTTAGGGTTCATTGCTTTTTAACACGCTACCACTCTTTACTCTAATGCCATGTATCCCCAAGCTGATCATTTTCACTTTCTGAAGCAGGATCTAGCATATTTATCAGGTAGAATCCATCACACCTTGTACATTGTCAGGGCAGCAAAGAAGGATGAGTGCAACCAAGAGAAAACTCATCAATGAGAAGTATTGTCTCATCACAGGGTGTTCCTCAAGCAGCTTTTCATTTCTTGGAGGAGGGGATTTCCATGCAATTTTCAAATATGTCAACTAGTTTCTGGTAGCATATTGAAAAAAATTAAAACCTTTCCTACTGCTAAATATGCTCTCACTGCCCGCTTTCAGATTTTTTGTGCTTCTGTGTGAAAATCTTCTGTGGATAATAATAAAATAGTCATGAAAGGAGCTTTTTTATCAATTGCTGGATATGGGATATTTGTAACTGTGTTATAGGATTGACTGGAAGTGAGTCAAAGTGATTTTATATTTTTCTTCATAAAGATTTTTGTCTCCTTGTGGCTCTGCATTCATTGTAGTGTCCCTGATATTTATAGCTTTATAAAAAACGGCCATGGTTTCTTCAGCAGTAGTCGGTTATGAGCTTTTAAATAAAATATTCAAATTACAGCACCCAAAACTAAGGATAGTGACACCATTTCAAGAGAAATGGGTATAAACATGAAGTTCACATTCTGCTTTTTATTTTAAATGAAAACCTGTGTCTGGTTTCTACAGTATTGCTTGTGTACCCAAATACCAATGAGGTTTTTTTTAAAGATTGGGAGAGTCTTTATGTGTCAAGACATCTTTACATATAGGTTGACGATTGGCCTCAATATTACCCATTAATCCAGTCAAATTTGTCTGGGGAAGTCAAGTGGGGTCACACCCCATGCTCAAAATGCTACGACTCAAAATGCTGATGTAGAATATTTGCTTTCTTGAAACTTATACTTCACATAAATACACATCTCTCCACAAACAGAGGGGTGGCAAGGTGAAAGTCTCTGGCCTGTGTTGTGTACAAAGTCAGATTAAGTGATTTCTTGTATTGGGCCTCTGTTCCAGCCTTCATCTTCTGCAAATGACAAACTAAACAGAGAACAGAAAATGTAAGCACTGGGAAATTTGATTCAGCAGTGTTCATGATCAATAGGATCTTCTAAAAAATTGAAGCTCAATTAATATTTCTATGATGGATTTGTGTACTTACGTATTTTCACAAATGTGTTTATAACAGACACGCAAGCATGGGTGTGGAGTTACTCTGTGTGGGAGGTTTGTGCTGTATGGACAAGACAATAAATAAACATACTTCCTGTCCTCGTTCCTGGACTTGCATTTCTTTTTCTTTAAAAGTTCACTAGTGTATATTAGACAACTGAAAAACACTTTGAGGTCATTTGTGCTGTGGCAAGGCTAAGAAATACTGTAATTGCTAGGAGTGACCAAAAACAATCTGACCATTTTTCTAATGAGCTCATTCTTGTCATTTCTTCTGGTTTAAGCAACCTTGAAATCATGTGAGTGGTATAGAACTGCCCCTATGATTTTTTTCTAATCAACTGGAAGTGAAAACTATATTCTTTTAAAAAATGGTTATAGGCCATAACCTTAAACATAGACTTGTAATAATTGCATCATCATGCATTTTTAGTCCCATTTGGTTTTAGTTCTGGTTTGGAACAAAATCTGCAGTGTGATGTAATTGCCTTATTCTGATTATTTTTACCTTGGTGTATTCTGTTGCTGGCTTGTGTATATAGTTTTTATGTGCTTCCATTTGAAACTCCTGAGGGCTGGTCTTGGATCCCTTCTGGATTTATCATTGTTTTTTATTTGTGCATGGCAATTGCAGCAGCCCATTAGGGGCCCATAATTCCTATTGAGCATAGAATGGACTTCTCATTATTTAATATGGAACGTGATTTTGCTCCTCAGTCAAACTAAAATCAGCTTACTGTTGTGATTACCATCCCTGGGCTCCACCCTGTCTTTCACCACCTGTCACTTACCAGTGATTCCTTTGGCAATAATAATACAGCCAAAACTGTCAAATAAATTGGCCCCTTTTTTGAGAGCCTTTTTCTGATTATTTTTCTTTCTTTGTGGTGATGTCAGATTTCCAAGGGTAATCTCTCACTGGAGGAGGAGTATGTTTTTCTTTGGGACTTGCATCACCCACTCCTTTTGAGCCTCCATTTAAGAAATAATGATTGCTTACTGAAAATATGTAGATTTTCTGTTATTCAGGTTTGGTGGTGGTGGTTTTTTTTGGGGGGGGAGGGTTGTGGGTTTTTTTTTTTTTGTTTGGTTTTTGTTTTTGTTTTTTNGTTTATTCGTTGCCATCTTGGAAAAAAGAGTTTTCAGTACTTTATTTCAATACGTTCCATGGCAGTATTTCTGCTCTTTCCTTAAGTAGCAAAAGTACTAACAGAGGAAAGTGTGCTTTTAAGATATGTGGAAAGAATGTTTCTTGCTAGCTGGGAACAGTGTTTCCCTTCTGTCCTTTTGGATGTTTGACATCAATGCAAATGATGTCAAACATCATATATGAACTGAAATTCAAAAATTTCTTCCTTCACAGTTTGATACTTATGATGCTATAAAGTCCCACAAAAGAAATTACATCCTTAATTTAGTCCTGCTAAAAACAATGTCTAGGCGTTCATGTCTAGCATTTTTTAACAGCTGCTAACAATTTCATTCTGTTGTCACACTGAAATTGTGAATTAGCATTTGTGGCTGCTTGCCTGGAGTGTCCCACACCTGCGAGCTTTCCGAGGCAGGAGGAGCAGGCCTGACCATGCTCTGTGTTCCTGGTGATGCACTGCTTGACCTTTGTGTCCACCGTGCTGGACACCAGGCCCAGGGCACATGCTGGGAGTGTGAATGTGAGGGAGTTGCTAAGGCAGTGTTTTGGTATGTTTTCAAGTATTGCCTCACTGGTATCCGGTTCATCTTCTCATCCTCTTATCCATCCTAACCAAAGTTTTGTTTTTTAAATCCGCTGCTGGGGTAGTTAAATTGCTTCCAGTACCTTTGGTGGGCTGGTCATTGTAGGTCAGTGGGGAGGGGTCACCAGGGACTGCAATGCAGATTTCCTCCAAAGACATGGAGAAAAGCCCCACACTCCTGGTACAATCAGGAGAGATTTGGGCTGGTGTCAGCTGCCAGAAGTCTCTCCCTTAGCGGTTTCATATCTCTTGTCCTCTTGCTTCCCTGTCTCCTTCCTTGGTAACTCCCTCTTGCTCTGTTTTCATTTCTCATTGTGCAATCCATCTGTTTATATTAGATTATAAGATCCTGAGAAAAAGGATCTGATAATTTTTAATAACTTAACACAGTTGTGTACACTTTGCATATCAAACATATCTGATGCTTTCATCTTTTTTTCCCTTCCTAGAAGTGAAGGTTCTCAGCAAAGAAATGAGGTGACTGTGGCATACAATATTCTTTGGTGAAGAGGTGAAGGGAGAACTCCCTTTTAGCTTCTTTACAGTCTCTTGCCTTAAAGAAATCAGGGAACATGGCATTGCAAAGAAATATTAGTGCAGTAATATATGCAATTACTAACAGTAATTGCAATTACTAACAATAAATATGGCTGTAGAACTACATAAAAAAGATACATTTCTTGAAATACATACTGATTATGTTTCACAATGATTGCCTAGATTGTATGGTAATGATAGCTTTTGAAAGCATGTATCACATCAAGTAACTATTAAAATATTCATATATTCTGTAACTAAAATGAATAATATTAATGCATTTTATGTTCAGAGCATTCTTAAAGATGGAGACCACTATACACAGACTGGAACATACATCTTATCTCTAAACTGTATAGTTTGAAAAAAAAAATCTAATTATTTGGGTGTTTTGTGGGGTTTTTTTTGGTTATATGACCTTTCTATTTCTCCTAGAGTCTCATGATCACTTACTACTTTGCAAATCTGAACCTATGCTTTTGTGCTTCAGAAAGCTGAATGCTGTGTATATGTTGTTTCATAATTTGAACAACTCTGGAAGTAATAGAGTTATTGTGAAATACTTTGGATTTCTGACCGGTTTCTAGAGAGCTTAGACAGCTACAAAAGTGATGGCAAAAAAAATTTACCACTTTAGCCATGGGATGTTTTTCATGAGCTACATTGTGAAGTGATGCAGACAGTTTTCCTGTCATTTTGAATACCCTCTTTCTGCCAATATATTGTGAAAATCTTTGGGAAACATAGTTCCTGAAAAAGTGAACAGTTTATGTAATGGCAGTGCAACTGCTCAGTTGAATAAAAAAAAATATCACCAAGAAAAACTTGGGTAGGATGGAATTATATGTACAAACAAATAGTGTCTTTGAGAAAATTATGGATTAAGGATCTCAAGCACAAGTCTTAAGGAGCAGTATCTAAGGGAACTGAGACTTTAGACTGGAGAAAATGGGATTCAGGGTGGACATTGTCAATAACTACCTGAAAGGAGGTTGTAGGGAGTTGGGTGTCAGTGTTTTCACCCATGTAGCAAGCGACAGGACAAGAGAAATGCCCTCAGTTTGCACCAGGGTGCGTTTAGATTGGATATTATGAAAAATTTCTTCCATGAAAAGATGGTGAAACATTGGAACAGGCTGCCCAGGAAAGTGGCGAAGTCACTGTCCTTGATAAACATGTGGATGTGGTGCTTAGGGACATGGTTTAGTGGTGCACTTGACAGTGCTGTGGTTGGACTTGATGATCTTAGAAGTCTTTTACAGCCTAAATGATTCTATGAAAATACTTGCCCAAGCCTACTTCTTCAGGGATTTCTTTGTTAAGATGTTTTCATGCCCTGGTATTGCTGACTGGCACATCTTCTCTGCTTGCTACTAATAGTTTGTTGGCTTTGCCAGAGTAGTCAGAGCATAGGTAGTCTCCAAATGCATGGAAAATCTGCTTTTCTTGGAGACAAGAACAGGCCAAGAGTGCCTTGCAGGGGTGTAATGAACATCTGCAGGCTTCACTGCACTCTGCTGTTGTCAAATGTAGGATAAAGCAAATGCATCTCAAACAAGGGCTGTTTAAACATCCAGGCACATTGTTAGAAATGGAAGAAAGGATTCCAGGTTCACTTGAGCAAACAATGGTATCAGAAAGGTTTTAGGAGTAGGGAAGAGCTGCTAAGGGAGTAAGCAGCAAAGAATGTACCTTTTAGAGATCTGAAGGGGCTTAGCAGCAGTTGCCCAGTTAGGCCTTGAAAAGACTGTAAAAACAAATGTGATTAAGTAGAGAAAATTTAAGTGGAGGCATTTTGGAATGAGGCTACAAAACTATAAATAGTACATCCCCTTCAGTGAAGGGACCAGAGAATCTCAGAATTATGAGACAACTGAAGCATGAAAATGTGGTTCAATAGCGTGGAATTCCTCATAAACCTGCTGAAGAGGCATCATATGATCAGGCTGTAACAAAGGTGTTTGTATGTATGGTCTGAGCTACTGCAGTGCTTAGGAAGATGCAAGACTTCAGGGATAACTTGAAAGGAGAAAAGTAGAACTGTGCTTATGAAGTTCATTGATAAAAAAAATTGAGAAGCGCTGGGAATAGAGAGNCCCTGCTCTTTCTTACCACAGCAAATAGAATAAAAAAGATGAAGGATAGATTCATTAAAATACTAGTGGTATCTAGAAGCTTTACCAAGGCTTAAATTTGTTCTGCAGTTAGAAATCTTGCAATTTGTTAATGGCAGGGGAACCAGAGTGGCAGTGGTAGAAAAGAGGAGAACCAGCATGGCAAGGTTCCTGCGCTTAACTTCTCTGGTGCTGGCTTCATCCTGTGGCATGTGAAAAGATGGATCTTTCCGTTTGGAAATAAATGTTATAAATGCCAGCAGTGCTCACTAATGGATTATTCTGTTGGTTCTATCAATGTTTAATAATGTTAAAGTCTCTTTTCATCAGGGAGGACCATACATTTTTAAGAAATACTAGAAAATAACTATAAATGTGGGTAAATGAGAATTAACTCTTACCTATTTTTTCCAGTGGGACTTCTCAGAAAAAGTGATTCTACTTTTTTTTGTCTTTCAGCCATGGAAGAGTTAATAGTTGAGCTGCGCCTGTTTCTTGAACTTCTGGACCATGAATATCTAACTTCCACTGTCAGGGAGAAGAAGGCAGTAATAACTAACATTCTCCTGAGGATACAGTCATCAAAAGGTCAGTGCTGGGGTGTGTTTTCTCACTTGCAGCATGCACAGAATAAGTCTGTGCTCAGTGAAATAACTTTAAGAGCTGAAGACAAGCCCTAAATTGAAGCAAGACAGAAAGACAAGGTGAAGCCAAAGTGTAACTTTCCTGGATGCTTTACTTTGTATCTAGCAGTAAAATACAGCAAAAGCACACTTAGAAGTATGTTGGGTGCACATGGTTCTGTGAACCCAGCCACAGAATTATTTCCTAGGCAGAATGTTTCCACTTCTGCTGGTAGAGTGACTACTTCATTTAATTTGTGCCAGTAATGCTGTTTGTGAGTTTTGATGTCAGGGAGTGCTGGCCACAGCACTGTTTCATCTGTGTCAAATGACCCAAATCCATCAAAAGCTTGATACTGAGGTGGAGTCTGGTACATAGCTGATACAGGAGTGCCAAGGCAGAGATAGGAAATGGTTGTCAGAATGTTTGGATTGCATTTTGCAATTAGACGTACTTTCTTGTTTTCTTCCTATCTAAAGCCATTTCTATTGCACAATTGCTTGTCTCCATCAGGATTATGGAACTGAGTGCAACATAAGTGATTTACTGTGTACAGGAACCTTTCCACAGAGCTTTTAGAAGAACATTCCTCACTATTTTTTCCAACAGTACCCTTGTATTTTTTAGCACATATTCCTGTATGCAGTGATATCTGGGCTCTAAGACCTCTGTCTCCACTACATTTGACAGAACTACTGCCAGTGTAAACCCCCAGTTTAGATTTTTGAAACATACCAGTTTGTTGATGAAAAATACTACTTTGTGGGCAGCTGTATTTTTCATTATTTGTTTCTTCTCTGGTGCTAAAAAATATGATCTTGTTTGATGCAGTGTTGCCCCCATTTTTTAAGGGATAGTCTTTGCCATGGGATTCAAGTCCAAGGAGATCTTTAAAGTATTGATTGTCCTCTTTTCCATTTTGACGTTCTTAAAGACCCACCACTATTTCTACTTCATCCTGAGAGAACAAGGCAGATAGCAATTTCTCATATTGTGGAAAGAATCTTCGTGCTCCAAAAGCTCATCAAAATACATCAAACTCCCCAAAAATCTGTCGGTGTGAACCTGGAGTTTGATATGTTTAGAAACAGCTGTATTTTACTGGGGTTCAAAATAACTTCAGCAATGCTGAGCTGACACTGCACGTTCTTCTTGCAATCTTTGCAGCTAGATTTATTATGAAAAACATCTAACTTTTTTATAAATCAGGTGTCACTCTTGTTGCCAACTTTGAAAACATGGGGAAAGGTTGTCACATTCTTTCTTTTCAGATAGTGGATGATATTCCAGGATGAAAAACTCTCCATTTCACAGTGCTGAGTATTTTTCTGGACTCTAGAGCTCAATTATTTATGCTGTTAAATTATGGAGTGATCCTTGCATTGGTTTGGCCTGAGCTGACTTGTCTCCTCCATCAGTTCCTGGGCATGGTGTGGGGGCTAGCTCGGGCAAAGATCTGCTCCCTATAGACAGTTCAGAATCACTTTGAGGGTGAGAGGTCTTAACTGTGTGAGTATCAATTTCTGTGTGCCAGGGCACCTTCCTAGGTGTGTTCACTCTATGTCTCTGCATGTGGTGGCAGATAAGAAGACCCCAGAACCATAGTTTTCCACTATTCAGCACCTGCCATTTCGGTTTTAAAGCCTACTGCAGGCTCTGTAACAAGATCCATTTCATCCAATTACAGGATCTGTCCATCACCAAAATCCCAAGGAGATCCATCTATGAAGTGGTAGGGCTTTCTTCAGTGCAGTTGTTACTGGAACATTTTATTCACCTCTAGTGCCTTTGTTCAAGAAGATCAAATGTAGACATTTCAAAGAAAAGTTGTAAAAGTGATTAAAGGATCCAAAAATATGCCTTCAAATCATCCAAAATGAGGTGACATAATTAATCTTTATGTAGAAAGGGAATGACTGAGTTCAAGCTCCTAGACTTACGCAACAGTAAGTGCAATGGCTGAATGTTTGTTTCAAAGTGGAAATAAAGCACATGTTTTGAGCATTGAAGCTATGAACTAATGGAAGAACTTAGCAAGTTTTGCATGCCATTGCTGGCATCTTATCAAGATGGAATATTTTGCTACAAAGATATGCTCTAGTTCAAGCTAGAATTAAGGAAACCTCTTAGTTCAGTTAAATAAGAGATCATAGGACTATGCTTTATGTGTCTGTAAACTCTAGTTTATATAATTGAATAGAATTTAAACCAGCATGGCCTCTAAAAAAGCATCCAGTTTCTCTCCCCAGGCTACTCATGTATTGCCTCTTCCTTTCTGCTAGCACAAACATTATTTGCTTTTTTTTCTGGTGGTTTAGTCCTAACCAGTGTCACTTCCCTGGTCTGGTTCAACCTAAGGCCACACACATGCTTATGCTGGCTCAAAGGAGAGGTTGGTGCAGGGACAGGAACAAGGCAGGGAAGGAGAGGAACTGCCTCCATGGGAGTTCTGCCATCACGTCCTGGCCTTGAGGGTGTGTGAAACTACCCAGGGAATCGTGTGCTTTAGTGGAGCCGACCCTGCTGCTTTTTTTAATCAGTTATAACATTCAGTACTCCCATCCCTTTGAAACTATTCATCTCTTCATTAGAATTAAAAGCAATAAAAGATGCATGAACCCACTGTACTCTGTAACTAAGATGAACTATCATTTGGAGTCTGTTTTTCAAATTGTTGTTTTACTCCACCCACACAATTCCAGGAGAGCTCTTGGGTTGCTGGCACAGTTTAAGAGGCTTGAGGACTATGCTGAGTTCAAGCTCTTTAGTTGCATTTGCAAAAATCAACAGGGTCAATCCAACAGGATTTTTTGATTGCTGGAGAAAACCATGCAAGAGTAATGGGGAATGGTAATGATGAATCTGGGGAACTGGGAACTGGCTGGCTTTTAGAATGTCTGGAAATTAACAATTATGTTTTTCTTTGTAAAGGTGTGGAAATCACTGTGATGGGCTGGTTGGGTTTCAGTAAAACACTTCAAGCTAAGTGTTCTTACTTGAATGAGTTCTAACTTGGATGAGTTCTTACTTGGGGAATTCTTTAGAAATCTTTTGCTGTGTTTTGTTCCATCTCCCCCAAATGCCTACTGTTTTCTTCATCTAATATCTATCAAGCAGGGAGAACTGGGACAGGCAGATGTGTTCTTCAGGTCACAGCTGCTTGGCCTCAACCTGCCCTGCATCCAAACCAGTGGTTACTCTGAATAGCTGGCATAACTATTAACATTATTTTTCTTCCTGCACCTTGGCATGCGCAGTGGTAGGTCTGAAGAAAACACTTGGCATTTCATGCTAAAACTCAGTCTTTCTTCTAAAAGATGAAGACACAAAGAGTTTATTTTGGAGTAAGAACTGTTGCTGGATTTAGTAATTTAATATGACTGTCAACATAGCCTGTTTTCCTTAACGGGACCTAATGCCCTCAACCTGTAGAACTCCTTTTACAGTGTAGGTTGGTAGAAGAAATAAAATGTCAGAGCAGTTTCTTATTTAAACACAAATAGACGAAAACTGGGAAAAATAGGTTTACGGAGTCAATAGTATTCACTTGGAATAGTTTGGGTTTTTTTCAGTAAAAATCCCTTCATATATAACTTCTGGTTGTTATGGGAGGCATGGGACACTTGGATGTGGATGGCAGTCATAATATGGACTCATCACTCATCCTATGTAAAGAGCAATGAGTGAAAGTTGTACTGGAAAAAAAAAAGAAAAAAAGGAGTGTTTCCCAAGACTAATCACTCTCTTGATTAGTAGGAAGAAATGAGAAACTGTAGTCTTTGGAGGCAGTTTAATATATCAGTGTTGTTTTTCAACCCATGACTTCACAGCCAGTGGGACTGGGATATTATGACAAGAAACGTTTCATCATTGACTGCATTTTTAAGAATTATGATCTTGACTGAAATTCATCCACTTGACTATGTAAATATATATTTTAAAAGTGCAACCAAGCACTAGGAACTAAATTTGGTCTAGGGCTAAGCAGGGTACAATCCATGGACTGAATTTTTGCCAGAACATTGAGGAGATGCACCCTAATCTTCTTTTGATGTGTAGAAGAATAAACAATATCCTGTTTCTATGAAGGGAATTCAACTGTGATTTAAATTATTTTGCCAAAAACACGGAGTGAATTGGTCATTCATTCCTCCTTTTTCCTGTAAGGGAGAATCAACAGTGACACAAAGGACCCTCAAAGCAGCTTTTCAGTTCATTTTTTTCCCTTTTAAAATTCACCTGGAAAACCATGAGATTATTAAAATAAAAGATTAGTAAGAAGGAAATGGTGGGAGAATACGCTCAGTAGGCATTTCTGTTAATGGTGAATTGGTTTGGGCAGTGTCCCTCAGCAGTCACAGCATCCTACATCCCCTGGGACTTGCACTCACACCGTAGCTGCATGATCAGAGGTGGTGATGGCAGCAAGGAGCCCAGGGAACATGGGCACTGTGGGCTTGGCCAAAGTGCTGTCACCATCACTTCCAGGAAAACCAATCAGGCAGGGGCTCTACTTCTACCCTCTTCTCCATTCTTTTGGCATGAAAGATGGTTTGGGGCTCGTTTCTGGATGATGGCTTTGCCCATCCAAAATCTGCCATGGGAACAACTGTTGTTTCTCTCCACTGAAAAAAAAGCAACCAGTCATGTACTGGCCACAGGCTGTTTTATTCACTGTATGGTGCCACTGGGATGTGTTCAAATGTGGTATATTCCCCCAATAAATGTTTTTAACTGGCAGCCACCTGGCAGCGTGTCTGAATGTTGTTTAAGTCTTTGAGTTTGAGATGGATGGGCAGTTCAGAATGATTTCCTGTAATTTTTTTCAATGTCTGGTATTTGTTGATCCAAACAGCATATATGTCATTATCATATAGAGCAAGTATGTGTTTGTTCTGGTTGATTAAATTCCTGAATTCCCAGCATTCTTCCAGTCCTGCCTCAGTAACTGCCCTTGGGAGGTGGGCTGTGATCAGAACTGCATGCCAGATTTGAGTGTGAGACAGTCAGACATGGGATCCACATGTG
Source organism: Cyanoderma ruficeps (assembly GCA_008694505.1). Taxonomy (NCBI): domain Eukaryota; kingdom Metazoa; phylum Chordata; class Aves; order Passeriformes; family Timaliidae; genus Cyanoderma; species Cyanoderma ruficeps. The sequence continues at coordinate 36,538,568 of VZDJ01007747.1, read as the reverse complement.
GAAAAAATATCCCGTTTGCATCTACCAAGATATTAAGTGATGTTTGTTGTTTTTCCACAGGTTTAGAAATAAAAGAACATGTCCAGAAGCAAGAAGTTACCAACAGTTTGCCGGCGCCTCCTCAAATGCCTCTGCCAGAAATACCTCAGCAGTGGCTGGTGAGTGTTATATTTAATTATATAAGTATATACAAGAGAGAATGTATTTATGGTAAGTTCTAACAGAAATGGTTACAAGGGAAAAGAGCCTGCAGCTCCAGGGAAATAATTATTTCTTTCACCTCTGCTTTGGTTTAGGAAATTCTGTTCAGCCTGCAGAAGAGACGTCAAAAAATTCCCTGTGGTGCAATAAGCCTGGGAATAGGTCACCTGCAAAGGCTGTGGAATGGGTCTCCAATCCTTGGAGATTTTCAAAATTCAGACAAAAGTCTGAGTCACATAGCCTTAATTTCAAAGGTTGACCTGTGCTATGTTGGAGGTTGGCCTGGCCAACCCACAGGTCCTGGACAGTTTTTTACACTTTTATTGGTAACATTTCCTGTAGCAAGCCTAACGAGAAGGCTCCTTTCAGTAGCTGAAAAATGAAGGTGCAGAGTTTTTAAATGAAGGGAGAATACTTCCTTTGTTTTGAATAAAGTCTTTAGTGCCTTTCCTGCCCAGTCTCTGGGTAGGAAATTCCCTTCAGATCAAGCAGATGCACTTAGTCTTAGAGGTATTTATAGCAAAGATTGAGATCTGTAATTCAATCCTCCAGTTGGGAGCAGCTGTCCTGTTACAGAAAAAAAAAAACGTAAACAAGTTTCAATACTTCTCTCATTCTGGCAGTACAGTAGATATGATGAAGAAAACATTTTCAACATGTTTTTAGAGACTCATAAGCATATCATGGTTTAGCTTGTTGAAGGTTGAACTGATACTGATAAGGTATTCATCTCTCTATTCTTGTGTGGAAACTTCTGTGCACAATGATAAGGACCATCCATGGAGACCCATGTTCATTGAATCAGGAAGCACAGATGCAGCTTACAGGGGCAGAGTAACTGGATGGCTGATGTTCTGCCTCATTTTAGTGTGTTGCTTTGTTACCACATTGATGCCTGGTCCTGAGGGATATATAAGCCAGGAACATCTTATAAACATAACAACTAATTTATCAAATCGAACTCCTGGCCAGCCTTTTGTAAAATGCTATGGACTGCAGAAAAAAGTAAAAAAACACAACTAACATTATATGGAATACCTTAATCTTACTTTCTCTCTAAGCAATGCCAGCTTTAGGTTTGTGACTGTAAATTAATTATGCATATATTTAATAGATGCAAAAGAAGTCTTATTAATATGCAGTGAAACTCAAAGAATCCATTTCATGGTTAACAGTGCCAGAAACTGATTATTTTTATTTAATTCAAAATACATACAGCATAAATTAGAAGGGAAAGGGTTCAGAAGAGGCAGGAAAATTATGCAAAATGCACATGCCTTTGAAATGCAGACTTTGGGTACCACCTTCATAAACTGAAACCGAGATCCTCATTCTTTTATATTTGTGTGGGTTTAGCTTGGCTCTGAAGATTCAAGTTGTTTTTCTTAAGATGGCCCATCTCCTTTTCCTTTCTCATACACTAATGTGTAAATTCCCCTAAAGTTGGTACAGCTGCAGCGAGTGAAATGGTGTGAAGTATGAATTAGGTCCAGGAGGTCAGCAGTGGTTTTTGCAGTAATTCATTTCGGATTTTTTAATAACAAAAATATTTCTTGGAGATACTGTGGGAATTACCATGGAAGTTGACACTGTTAGAGCTGGCTGGTCTGCAGTGTGGTCTTCCCATGTTGAGTCTGGCAAAGTGGAGTTTGAGCATGCCCCTCCTTTGCGATCTGCCTGTAACACTGCAGATGTTTACACCTCAGTGAATTCATCAAGTTTTTCCATAGTGTTAGAAGCTGATTTTTGCCAGTGTTTCTGCAATTCTGTTGCTGATGTTTGGCAGTGTGGATTTCACCTCCCTTTCCAGTGTCAGTGCCACTCTGAGATGAGCCAGGAGATGTCCCAAGCCTCTCAGTGTCTTGAAATACCCAAATAGAGGTTATGAGTGGTGATACTTTACTATGGTAGCACGTTGTAATTTCTGAAAAAGATGACAGACTGCTGCTGTCCTGCAAAAGGCCAGGAGAAATCAGAAGGGAAAGTCAAAACCATTAGCTTTTTGTCCTTTGAACACTATGGTAAGTTCAGACTCCAGTCTGACTTTGAATTCTTCTCCTGAAGTCACATTGATATAATGGAATTGATCATTAGCTGTTTTTTGGAAACTTTTCACGATTACATTTCTCTTTGTTAAACCCTTATTATTACTGATATGTTCAGAGACTGTCATATTATCTTTCTTTTCTTATACACAGTACAATAATGACAGTGGCCAACATCTAATTCTCCCATCCATTACTGCTCTTGCGTGGTGATTTTCAATCCACCCTGAATCAATGGAGTCCTAAAAATTCATAGCTGATTCCAGTCTCTGTGAAAACTGTACATAATTGCAGTAATATAAATACTGAGCTACCTTTCCTAGCCACTTTTCATAGACTGTGTTTTCATAGCTGAGTGGAAAAAGTTCCCTGGGCCCACCAGAGGCTGGAATATCCTGCTGCTGGTCGCCCTTCTTCACAGGGCAAGTTGGAAGTCATTCTGTATGGCACTTTTTGACAGCTATTCAGGACAGAAAAATTTTTCTGCTTGCTAAGTAACATCTAGTGATGGTCTCAGCCTCCAGTGAAAACACATTGTGCTGATGGAGCATAGGGATTTACTGGAAGTGGGAATCAGTAACTTCAAATAAACTATACACTGTTTTAAAATCTCTGGGTTTAGCCCATCAGTTATTGAATGTGATGAAAATTAAAGGTTCATTTACTCCACTGCTTCTCTTTATGTCACTCAAGGATTTCTGCATTCAAAAATGTTTAGTCTGAATTGGTGTTTAAGTTTCTAGTTATGTAAAGATGTGTGGGTGGGAAGGAATTCAATACTCCTTAAAGTAGTGCCAGGAGCCAGAATTATGTGTGGGCAGGTGCTGTGCAAAGTTTCCTTTGTAAATCTGTAAATAGACCTACATATTTGCTCAGGCCAAATTTTCTATCAGTTTTGTTATTCATCAGCCCATGAACAAAGAGTTTAAAATTCATTTTATTAAGAGATGTACTGTTAATAGTTTAAACAAAATCTCCAGTTATTAAAACACATTAGAGCCTGGAGAGTTTTCCTGGGCTCAGTGGGCTTTGAAGGGACAAAGTTGAGAGACACAGCTGGGCTTTAGGTACGTACTTAAATTAAGAAAATCACAAAGCACACAGTCTCTTAGTAATTCTCTTTTGTATGCGTTGTCTTGGCTATATCTGGTCAAGCAGACTTTCTGTCAGGCATAGAAAGCCCAAATCCCCTCTTGCTTTAGTCTCTGTGTGCAGCTCCTTTAGGTGGCTGGCAAAGAAAATGTTGCAGATAAAAGATGTGAAGATTAAGGGCAGCGCTGGGTCCCTCTGCAGAGCTGAGGCACCATTGTCTGGGTGCATTACCATTTTGTTTGGGTCAGCTGCAGAGCAGGAGGTCACTGTGTTTGAAATGGAGTCCTCTCTGTTCTCCCATCCTGAACCTTCAGCCTGCCTCATCCACCTCTATCTACATCAGCAGCTACTTTTATGGCTTTCCCCTGCTCTGGACAGGCATGAAGCAGCGCTCCATGATGGGTTTGGAGGAGTAACAGAGCCGAGGCTCTGCACGCTCCAAAGTGCTGCTGGTGGTTTAACACCTGGCATCCCATCAGTGCACTATCACCGAGTTGCCTTGAAGTACATTTTCCACCGAGGCAGTAGGATAATATCTGGTGTGTCCCGCTGCTCAGATGTGCCTGAGGATTACTGGCATAAATTATCCACAGCATGACAGTGACAGAATACTTCCAGCCTCCAAGCATTTGGTTGTCATATTACATCTGACAGTCGGTGATTTCATTGCACTGTGCTGTCCAACAAAATCAAACACAAACAGCACACTTAGCTATTTTGCATGATTTTCACAGTGAAATCGAGTGTGTATTTTGTTTTTCTTGGAATATTGACAATTTAATAGTTATTTTACCACAACAAATGTTCAGCAAAATTCCAGAACCCTGCAGATATGAATCAAAAGAATGGGTCATCTTCCTCCAACCCATTCCTGCACAATATACAGTCACTCCGTAGGAGTGCTTCATATAAATGGGTTTCCTATTGTGGAGAAATTATTTGAGAGCCTCCCTTTATCTGGCTGCCTGTCAGGTAAACTCTTAGATATTTTTTAGAAAATGCTGAAAGGAGACAGTGTCCTTGGAGAAGAAGAAAAATCAGCTGGAAATTGAAAGGATTCTTGAGGTGATATATCACCAATTATATTAATGATTCTTTGCACAGCAACCAAAAAAGTGCCAGTTTTCGAGCTTTTTCTAAAGTGTGGCTTGAGAAAAGTGCCATAAGAGAAGCAAGGGGTCCCTGTGTCAGTTGGGTACTTGGGAATCTCTGTTTCATCTACCTTTTTCTTCTAGCACTGAAAAACAGTTGTTATTCTCTGTTCCTCTTTAAGCATGATCTTAGACAGTATTAATTTTCAGGTTCTTTCCTTAAAGAGGAATCAAAAACCACAAAAATAAATTTAACAAATATTCACTTGTTTCATTCAGAGCTGGCTATGCTATACTTCAGCTTGAACAGGTCTGAGCAAGTTCTTCCATAATGAAGGAACAAGTAAAGAGGCTTTTTTAAATTATCAGTGCTGTTACTTTTACTGCAGGCAGTGATAAAATATTAACCCATTCAGAGACCTTCCAAAATCTATTTACTAGCATTTAGGTTTCTTTAATCTACTATTTCAATTTTAAAGTTCTTCCACCATCTCGGTGTTCATTGCCAGTCTTTGTGTGTTTAAGTATGCCCTTTTCCCCTCACCGTGGTACATGTGCTTCAGGTATCTTTTCTAATCGCAATCATATTCCTCTCGGGTTTCATTTCATTCCACTGTATGTAACAAAGGCTCTGTCAGTTTCATTCTGAGCTGTGTTTTAATGCCAGTGAACAATATCAGTATTTCTCCCAAGCACCTGCTGTAAGCATCACGTACTTCGATCATAAGTGACTAGGACAGTAGTCTTCTGGGCATAGAATCATTTAGGTTGTGAAAGATCTTTAAGACCATTGAATTGGCCTAAAGCTACCACTAAACCATATCTCCACCTGCCACATTTACATTACTTTAAATAGCTCCAGTGGTGGTGACTTCACTCCTTCCCTGGGCAGCCTTTTTCAGTGCTTGACCACCCTTCTGGTGAATACATTCCTCCTAATATCTGAACCTCCCCTGGCATGACTTGAGACCGTTGTATTTGTCCTGTTGCTTGTTACTTGGGAGAAGAGACTGATCCCACCTGGCTACAACTTCCTTTCCGGTGAGGGATGGGGTCCCTCCAGAGCCACCTTGTCTCAGGCTAAACACCCTCAGCTCCCTCAACCTCTAAGACTTGTGTTCCAGACCCTCTCCCAGCTTTGTTTCCCTTCTCTGGACTCACTCCAGCATCTCAATGTCTTTCTTGTCATGAGGGCCCCAGAAGGATTTGAAGTGTGACCTCACCAGTGCCGAGTACAGGGGGACAGTCACTGTCCTGGTCCTGTTGGCCACACTACTGCTGATCCAGGTCAGGTGCCACTGGCCTTCTTGGCCACCTTGGCACACTGGGACTGTGCAATATAATATGTGATTGCATAAGGAAAAAGAATGAAAGAATTTATACCACCTCTCTTTTGTATTATCCATGTCTTGCAGGACACTCTAATTGCCATTCTGGTTTTTCATGGTGGATATTGATGAATTATTGTTAATGAATTATTGTTGATGATTTATTTCACATTTGCAAATGGCACCAGAGAAAAGTTTAGTTAAAGCAATTACCTTCTCAGTTAATTTATAGTATACCTTTATAGCAATACACATCGCCATATTTCAAAACTTTCCTCATGTCTAAGCTGCCAAAATGAGCTGTTCTCAGGTTTAATTGGAATTTACATTTAAACTGAATGAGTTAGAATAGAACTGAACTTCTTATAAGAAAATTATTAAATTACTAATGCCACAGGTGTCTTAGGGTATTGTCCCACCATTTATTGTAGCATGCTCACACTTCTGACCTCAGGTTTTTCATTTCTTGTTTCTGTGCTCTCTGTGTTGATAGTTAGGGACCAGATTTTTTGCTTTCCTGATCATGCTCATTAATGTTCTGTGCACAAATACATGGGGAAGGAATTAGGCCAGTAAGTACCAAGTCTCCTCTTGTTTTAATTTGATGCAGTCCTCAGGACCTTAGACAATATTGTTCCAGTGGAAATGGTGTTGCTACACTTTCATCACTGTACTGCCTTGTCTTTGCTGCCATGTCACACACTTGGATGAGTTTATTAACTCCTGGAAGAGAAAGGTGATTTTGTCTTTTCTGGGGAATATAGACTGTTCTTTGAGCACAGTCACAATAAACAACTCTGACTGAGAAGCCCCATGCTGCTTAAAATTCTGATTAATCTTTCTCATTAATATGTATGAAAGTGTTCCCTAGCATTAATTAAAGCCCATTTCATTTTTTGGTACACAGAGACCCTTTGCTTGGCATGAGTCAAGTCTGTTGTTTTGTCTGAGTGATGCTTCCAGCTGGCTGTGTAATAATCTTTTACTATAAATTATGAATGATACAGAAATACCTTGGTTTTGTTACTGGCTTGTTGACTTTCACGTTTAATTATTTTGTTAGATCTTCTTTTCCTTCCATTGAGTATGGAGTTTATTTTCACTCCAGCCTTCCACAGAGTTTGGGTGTAACTCTTTCCAGCTACCTGTCCTTTCAGTGGTGCATTCCATGTTCCAGTCTTTTTGGTTTTAATTACTATCTCAAATGTAATTACATACAGCAGCAAGAGCTGAGACTGTGTCTGGACACAGACTGACAGTGCTGTCCGAGATGCAAGAACCAGCTGGGTTTTCTACTGGGTCAATATACTATGTTGTTGTGTTACTGTTTCCACTTGGTCCTCTTCATTGCCATCTTTGCCTTCCTGTTAGGTGAAGGTGTTGTTGAGGTGTCTGAGCAGATGTGTTGTATCTTGTGAAATGGTAACTCAGCTTCTTCTGAGGTACATGTGTAAATGCTCTCCAGGCAATCTTCAGATCAAACTGTGGAGCCATAGGATGCCCTGATTCATTCTTTAATGTGAGCAAGTCTGTTCAGATCTGTTTCCCATCATCAGGCTGTGCTTTCTGAGGCTGTGATCTGTTTGCAGTCACTGTACATACTAAGCACTTTCCCAGCGATACTTTTAATTAGGCACTCACCCCCGAGTCAGCAGACACGCTCTCAGGCTGTGTCAGATGTTCCTCCACTCCCTGGAGGATAGTGTGCCAAGTGTGTGCCTTCTGTTCTTAACCTTAAACCTGCTCAGTCCCTGTTCAGGATCACACCCTAAGGAGAAGCTCCACTGGAGCTTATACTCATCCTCTGCCTGGTGATCACTTCCCCTGCTGTCCCCCTTGCCCTCATCTGTTCAGCACTGCAGGAGCTGGTGAGTGGCCAGTTCTGCTAATGCTGGGTCTCCTGTCATGTCAAACTTCGGTTGTTGATTGTGCAGGGAATTCCTTCTGTTTTTTTCCTGGTAGCACTGGCATTGTAGAGGTGTGTACTATAATTGCATGTGCAGTCAGAGATGGCCAGGGGGCAGGGGGGACTACACCAGCAGCCCATCATGTGGCCCTGTTACTCCCTTCTGGTGGGATTGACAGGGTTACTCCATTCCAAAAAGTTGAGGTTTGTAGCTGTCTGGCTGGTTTTGCTGTCTTTTGTGCTTGGAAGCTGGGAAGATAAGTTGTTAGACTTCCTTCACATTATTTGGCTCCCGGTTTTGTGGGCTGCAGCTGACAAGCTCAGAAATAATAACCTTAGAATATGAAGCAGAGGTCAAATGAAGAATATTTCTCAGCTTTTCCTTGTGCACACTCAGACTAATATTGCACAGTTTGACATAATCCTAATGTCCCACAAAGTCAGCACTTTTGTTGTGAATAAATCCAAGGTCCATCCAGGTCCTCAGCTGCTGGCAATAAATAGTGATTTCTTTTTAGCATAATTTTGAATTTATTTAAGGGCTGTCATACCAACTGTATGGCAAGTACTAATGCCCAGTTGCCAACCCTTACAGTGTTACAAAAAAGCCTGATTGCAATGTATGCTCAGTAATTTTGTGAATTGTATTTTATTCAGTTTGCTGGTTCATCTTGTTTTCTGAACATCCATTTTTTCACAAGTGGAGTTAGGGATCATAGATGTGTGCATACTCTTCCTCCCCCTCCAGGCTAGAAGATGCAGTGGGGTTGTGCAGAGGTCAGGTCTGAGCTTGCTCCAGAGCAAACGACATGTGCCCATGTCAAAGTTTCTTCTTGACAGCCCAGATTTGCCTGCTGGCTCCTGAACAGCTTCCTTAGACATCCCCAGGGTGTGACCCCTTTTCTGTTCTCATGTTGCTGCCTTCAGCATTGAGGGGTTATGTATCAGCTGGCTCCAAGTCCAGCTGGATCCGAACTGGTGGTTGATGTAATAACACACATGTAAGTGCGGCACTTGAGCTGCTGGCAGTGATTGCCTGCAGCACGGGTTACTGTCAGGCTCTGCTAAACTCACTGCTTTGCACATCCTAAATCATTGCATAGAGGAAGGTATTTCTTTCTATTTTTTACAGAGTGTAAGTCTTCATTGGGGTATAAAGTGACTTTATATCCTCAGGCCTCTATACATTGACATTTATTTTCCTTTGTCTTTCAGACTGCTTTCCATATTGTCACCAGATTATCAGATAGACCGTCTGTAAAATAACGGTTACTGTCTATCTTGCTCAGTACCCTTGGACAGAAGGGGGAAATAAAGTAATGTATCCCTTAGGATAAAGGAAGAAAGTTTATTTGTGTTCTGTGGAATACAGGTAGGCAGGTGGAGGGGAAGATCATAATATGCCATTAAGTTAAAATATCCATATAAGTCTATTTCAGAGTCCAGTAGGATAACAAATTTTACCATTTTGTTTCTTTCTCTTAACAATCAATCCTGTAAGCTGGAATTGGGCGTCCTGTGCACAGTCCAGTCTCTAATTTCATCAGAGATCTCAACTCTGTAGTGTAATGATCACCTCATCTGCTTCTTGGTTTCAGTTAAAGCATCTCTCAGTTGGTCTCAAACTCGGGGCCTGGGAAATGTCTCATCAGTACTGTTTCATTATTGCTGTTATTATTCTGGACAACAACATATTGCATCTTTGTCCCTTTTCCTCCAAGTAGATAACAGTAATATCAGTTTCTTTTCTCAGTTTTTATTCCTATGACCAAGAGAAATGGTTTATCTTGAGAGGCAGTATCCTCTATGTTTCTTCTCTGTTGCCTGTCATTAAAAAAAACCAAAATGGACCCCAAACAAACAAACAAAACCAAACAACAAAAAAACCAAATAAAAAAAAAATAAGGGGAGAAATTCATGCTAATGCCTTCCTTGCAGGTTGCCAGGTCTTTCCTCCTGGTACCAATCAAGCTACACATGTTCTAGTGTTTTTTAGATTTAATCTTGTTACAGAATATGTAAATAATTTTTGTGGGTTTTATGGCCTTTTGATTTCTTCAGGTAAACCATTGAAATTCATAATTTCATAATTCATAACTTCATCAACATTCTTCAAAATTGCTGAGTGGAAAGAATGAAACAATACAACTAGCAATAGTAAAAACATTAAAGAACTATAAATATTAGTAGCTAATACCAGAATGCACATATATACGCTTTTATGTATCTTGGTGGTCAAACTCATATACTCCATAGCTGCCAAAAGATGTAGTTGTTTATGGTACAGATTTGAGTGAGATATGTTTATTTTGTATTTAATCAATTGCGGGGTTTTTTAATGTTAAAACACGCCCGCTTTTATTAAGTATTTAATGTTGGATGTTTCTGTTTCTCCCTTTATAAAAAATATTTTTTATAATTGTTTTCAACTTTGTTATGGCAAGCACTGCAAAATGCATTTCAGAGAGGAGGGCCCAGTAAATTCAGCAATGGGTTCCATCTGTGTTGACATTGGCTGCACAGCCCAGCCCGCCCCAGCTGTATGAAGTAACTGGTGCTCCAGCAGGGTCAAAATCAGACAAGCACCATTTGTGTTTCATTTCCTTTTTTCTTTCTTTCTGAATAACATTTTGTCTAAAAGCAAGGATTTTTTTTTCTCCTGATCTTTATTGGAGCCTACGTTTGTCCCTGGATAAAATACAGCTTTGAAACCTCGGTGCTGTGTCAAGTCAAAATTGGAATGACTCAGGACATGTATTTCCTGGGTGAATCAGGTTCAATAATGATAGGAATTTCATATACTGTATACACCTGATGTAAAAAATGGTTTAAGGCTAGGCCAAGAAATTAATTTGTCTAATAAAAAGGGTGGTATGACTCTGTACTGCCCCGGGAACAAACTGGGACCACAACTAACGAGAACAAGGTTCTACACACTTGTATGAAGGGGAAAATGAAGTCTTTGGAGGCAGTTCCGCCTCTTGTGTCTGGCACCTCAGGCCACAGAGAGGTGATATGTGCAGAGCAATTCATAATTGCTGTCAGTTTTCCAACAGTAACCAACATATAATAATTTTTAATGTCCCTTATGCATGTTGTGAAGCAGCAGCATCTAACCTTGAAAGACACATCATTTTGTCATGATGTGCAGGTTGTCAATTTGATTTTTTTTCAGCAAAATTACAGGCTAAACTACACTAAAAGTCATACTTTTTCTTTATTTTGTTTCTTTGACCGATAATTTCTCTAGCAAAGTTGATCTGTGAGGAAATCTCATTTGGTTCACATCGTAGGTACAGTTGGTAATTGCCAACTGTAGTTTGCAATTGGTTGTGACGTAAGAAGTTGGCTGTATCACTTGATAATAGGAGTAATATTAGCGTAAATTTCAATCTGACCAGGAATTTCTGTGTTCAGTCATGAATCAGTTCATTGTTCATGGAAAAGTTTATCATTTTGTTTGGTGTGAAAAGGCAAATCCATGCTGGATGAGCTGAGGGGCAGGGTTAGTCACTAGCTCCTTGCCTTTCTGCACACTGGGAATGTACAAGCACTTACCTGCAAGGTGGAATAACCTACTTGATAGGAATTTAACTGCAGAGCATTCTAAGAGTGGGACTCATCTTAGTGATGGTGTTAAGAGTTAGGTGACTGGCGTAGGTGTGTAATCAGCAATGAGATTTGGAGATGTCTAGCTTTGAAATAGTCAAAGATGAATCCAGCCCTGACAGTGCCCACAGAAGTAATTTCACTCCAGTTAATGGCACATGTTATTAAAGCTCAGGGTCCTCCCAGGTAACTTCAGGTCTGTAGCAAAAGAGGAGCCTAGTCCCTGTGGCCTCATTTGTGTGACGTGAAAGAAGGCTCTGCTAGACTGGTCAGCCCGCCTGAGGCACAGTCCCAAAGTGTCTGTATCTGACCAGTTTATCACTTCAGTATCTCCATTCATTCCCCTAGTGTACACTGGATCAGTCCATTGCAGACAAACACCTCTTCATCTCTGTCGTTACATGAAAAAATTATTAAAAAAAAAGAAATAGGTGTTGAAAAAGTGTTACTGCAAAAATGCGACTCTGCTTGCAAGTTAAATTTTTGTAATCGTGCAGTAAACCATTGGTGCTGAAAAAAAGCTTCAGTATTTTCCTCTAAAACGTAAATATGAAACTAAAAACCTGTGGCAAATATTAATGGGTTCCATAAAATGCAGTTGTTTTGGTACTTGTTAAGGAAATAGAACAGTAAAGTCATATGGAAGGAGTCACAGAGTACTAAATTTACTTTGTTATTATATCAACATACCAACAGTTGGTCAGTTTTAAATTTAAAACAGGTTTATATTTAAAAACAACATTTTAGAATTTGACCTAGTGTTTGACATATTTATTTTATCATGTAATAGTTTGATGTTTCAAACTTTTCCTTGTTTTTAGCTCACTGTTCATTATGTAGAAAAAGCATTATATACATTAATATGTATATTAAGAATTGTTTTGCCATTGAAAAAACACCTCTATGAAAATATGGTTAAATTTTCTGTCCTCAGTCTCTGCCAGCCCAGACTATTTAACTTTTTTAAAGTGTTCAACCAAACTGCTGTTTGCTGCCGTAATGTGAATTATAAAATACTAATGAGTAAGCCTTAACACTGTAAAGCAGTCTGTGCGTAGAAATCTCTTTCCTGCATAGACCCATTAGATTTCCAGTTCTTAAATGGAGAACTATATCTTTTCAGCATTTTGACCACTTAATGCTGTTGTAGAGAAAAATTCTTTTAATGTAGCTCTTATAGTGATTTTATAATCCATAGGAATAGATTATAAATCATTATAATGACAAGGATTATCCTTAGCGATGCCATAATTAGCAATGACAAGTAGAATTCTACAGTGTTTATCATCTCCAAAGGATTCAGTTGGAGGACATGCAAGAAAGTTTTGTTTCCTTATCATGATTAGAGATAAAGGTCTGGACAATAATGATACATTTAAAAATGTATCAACATGTTATGAAGCATAATTAAGTTCCTTTACTGTTTTAAGTTTCAACCTTTTCTTATAATTGTTTATTTATAATAACATATGAGGAACTTGAGATTTGGGGTTGCTTCTCATCTAAAAGATGCTGCCTTGCAGAACATTGAGCCCTCCAGAGCCTTGCCTTTGGAGATAGTCAATAGAGGAAATAGTCACAAGAGCAGGGTTTATGAAGCTGGTTGCACTGGCACTGATCATGAGCAGATGTTCTGTCCGTGTTTAATTTAACACCTTATTGGTCTGTAATCATTTTTTCTTTTTTTGTTCATTTAGCCACCAGATAATGGGCCTCCACCACTGCCAACATCTTCCCTTCCTGAAGGCTATTATGAAGAGGCAGTGCCACTTAGTCCTGGGAAGGCTCCTGAGTACATCACCTCCAGTGAGTAAGATATTTCCAGGCAGTTTCCAAGCAATTGGTAATTCCAGTGTCCTTCAGCTTTTTTGTTACTTGAGAACTTCATCTCTGTTGATGCTGTGGTGATGTATCATAAGCATTACTTTGACTGTTTGGGCCAGTTCTGGTTGTCCTCCCTAGCCATGCATTGAATGGGTTTGTAGAACTGTTCTGATGTGCTCAAACCAGGCTTCTTTTACAGACACCTAAACTTGGTTCTCAAATGAGGAGCACATAAACAGGTTCTCCCAGCTATTGGAAACAGAGGGTCCAAATTAGCTGTTAACCTTTTAGACTGCTTTGAACCACAGACGATGGGGGCATTGGGTCAGGAGTCCAGAGTTAAATACTGCTCAGAGTAAAGCCATCTAAATTGATCACACTGTGAATGTAGAGGTCTCAAAAACTGTACTGCACATCTGTCTGCTGTGCCTCTATTGCACCGAATTGCTAAAATCAACGAATATAAAGAGAGAAAGGAATTATTGGAAAGATGTGATTTGCAGCATTTCTGATGACACATTGTGGAAAGGGATGAGCTGGTCACAGCGGCTCCCACAAGCCATGTGGGATGCCCACGACAGTACTTTTGTGACCACTTGTTCAGGGCAACAGGTGAAGGGCTGCCTCTGGCTGTCTACCAGAATGTCCTTCTGCAACAGCCAAATGTTCTTTTTCACACCCACATTGTTCCCCAAAGACCTGTGCACTCCAGCAGAGCTGTGCTGAGAGCACCCTGATGAAACACTGAAATGACTGCTGTGACCTTTACACAGGGTCAGTCAATAGCACATTATGTACCATCTTTTTGCTGATTTTTATTGGCTGGGGTAATTTATTACTCGTGTAGGGCTGATTTATCACTAACCATTATTTTCTATGGTCCAAAGATTAAAGGCATATCTTCCCCTATTTTAAAGTCATTTTAATTATTTTAAATTGTCTCTCTGTTCTTAAAACATGCATAGGAGTCACCTTAAAACTAAATACTATTCATCTCTACACTGCACACATTGATGTTATCTAGCAGCTTTTAATTAACCTGAGAAATTCAAGGTAAGAAAGACTTTCATGTGCTGGAAGGCAAATCAAATAACATATGGAGTTAGAAGAGCAGCAGAATCACTTCTGACTTGGGTTTTTTTGTTAAACAAGAGCCATGCTCAGGCAGAAGAATATTAATAGTGCAAATATTAATAGCGCTGCTAAAAAATCACCTAGAGAAAAGCAAGACAAAGTATGAAGTTGATTTCTTATTGTATTAATCATTTAAATGCATAAAATGTTTAGGATATCAGTCTCAGAAGTTCATTAATAATTCCATAATTTAAGTATATATATCTATATATATATGTCTCTAGACATTTAAAGCTCTGTTACTGTGACTTAGCATTTCACTTGCTGAGATGTGGTTATATTTTCTTATGTTCTGAACTTCATCTTAAAAATTGTGTTAAAAGAATTCCTCTCTTCCCTGGTAAAGAAGTTGCTTTTAAATTCAATGTGCAATTAGTAATACATCTTCGCTCATGCAAAACGTCCACTGAATTGATTGTGTGGTAATTAAAATCAGCTGCCACAGTGTATTAAAAGACATAGCCTTAGCTATTTGGATTATTTGAGATGGAGAAGACAATAGAAAAAAGTGTTTGAAATAGAAGAAGTGCAAGAATGCCTCTATTGGGATAGATATAATTATTTTTATTAAATATTCCTATGGAATTTTTTTGTAATGTCATTAATAGCAAGGAGACTTACTTACCACATGTCTTACCTGTAAAAGTAAACAAGCACTGAAGAAAATTGCAGAACATGGTCATGAAAATGAAATATCCATAACTTTCCCAAGTCCCTCTGATTGGTTTGTAAATAAGTGCTTGCATGTAGATGAAAGCAAGAGTATGTATGACTTGTCTGATAACTCTGTCTATATTAAAATCTACTGATCTGTACAATATACCTATATTAATACAGACTGGTTTTAGGAATGCACCATTGCAAATAATAATATGAAAGTCCACTGTGATTTTCACCCCCTAACAGTAGGAAATTTTTGTGAACATGAATGTGAAAAGCCAATGTCAAAAGAAATGAGATTAATCAGAAGGTGAAAAATATGCAAAACTTGGTAGATTAGCAGCATTGGAACTTATTATATCAGTGCATCCTTACCCTCTGAGACTTTAAGAGACTTAATAAATGCACTTTGTTCTGGAGAGAGAGAGACAATTTTCTCCACATGCTAGTTTGTGTCTCAGAGCCTGGAAACCTTGTTTTGGATGTGATAGAGCAGTGTCAAGAGCAAGCAGTAGAAGCAGGGTGTGGTAAAGAGGAGCCAAGTTTCATCAGAGATGATATAAGCACTCCAGGGTGGGCATCCTTCCTGCTGTGAGTCACACAAGAAGCTCTTAGTCTGGTCAAGAGTCCCACAAACCAGCAAGGGAGACATGAGGAGTATTTAATGGGCAGGATATGGCAACAGGTCCCCGAAGATCCCATTAGCCTGAGTGAGGATGGGAGTCTCGGAAGCTCCTGTTGGCTTTCATCCTCCTAGAAACAGAGATTTGGATGAAACTGCAGCTGCAGTGCCAGCAGAGTCCCTGTGCTGAGCATACAGCTCATGGCTAACAGGAAATCTGCACTTGGAATGCTTGTGAGCCACATAGGAAATAGCTGTAGGGTATTAAACATGCAGAATTTCAGTTTCTACTATGAAGTTCCAATCAGCACTTTCTACAATTTTTTTTTTTCTCGAAACTGGTAGAATTTGCTATAAGAAAATAATAGGCTTCAATGTTGTGAGGAAAAATCAATGATTTAACCAAGTAAATTTGCTAGTAATAAGGCAAGATTGTTGCATGGGGATTAGTCAGAAGAAAATCAACTTTTCTGTACAGGGCAAAAGGATGACCTGTAATTTTATCCAAGGTGAAACATTCTTTACTGCAATATGAAAAAGTTAAATCACTTTCTAAACAGGGAGGAAAAACAGTGGTTGAAAGAGATTCAATTTTTTTCATTCTTTTGATTCATGCAGCTAAAAATGTAGTCCTCTAGTAGAAAGTCTCTGTTATGCAAGCTTCCAGTCTTCAGAGTCCAGAGAAATGACCCAGCTCCACTGTCTGGGGAAGAATATACTTGAATATTATCCCCCTCTGTACAGTTAAGTTTCAAGTTCATCTGATAAAATTGAGCCCTCAGACACTCTTGCATTCAAAAGGTTATTTCTTAATGGAAAAATCTCATTAGTAATGATACAGAAAAAATCCACCAAAATAGTGTATCCATATCTCAACATATGGGCAGTGAGTTCTTCTACTTACCTAAAAAAAAAAAATCGTTTCAGAATAATATTTTGCCAAAACTGAGGCAAAATCACAAATGAGGTAAAAGAATACTGTAGGAAGGGACCAGACATCAGCGTGAACATTGTGACATTGGCGTAGCTGCAACAAAGATCACAACTGAATATGAAGAACGGATGAGGAGGTTATGGACACTGATTACTTTTCTGAAAAGCAAAAGCCAGGAGCTGAAGAAGTTCCCAGAGAGATGCCAACTTTAGTTTATGGCAGCTTGTCCCACAGCTGTGCCTTTGGGAGATGTTTTTGAAGAAGCTGTTTTTAGGATCAGACCTTACATTTTGTGTTTGGTAGCGCCACGTGAATCGTTCAGTCTCTGCGCCCAGCAGGCTGGCATTGGGCTGCTGCTGCGTTTTTGTGACTGGTCAGTGATCTCTCAAGCATTTCCTGATGCTTCCGTGTGAAAGTTTGTGGAAAGCTGCTCTGAAAGAAGTTGGATCAGGGAGAATCTTTTGGTTTGGTTCTGGATTTGGGGGGGGTTTTTGTTTAGGCTTTTTTCCTTCTTCAGGGGTAGGAAGGATGAAGCAGCAAATTCTACTAGACCTTACATATTCTTGTAAAGAAATATGCAAAAATAAATACTCGGAAATAAACATTTCCAAATCTGTCAGTTTAAATATTTGCCCTAATATTTTTTTTCCATCCTCCTCTTGATTTTTTGTAATACAAGAGAAAAATTGGAGTGTTTTCCCACTAATAATCATCTGAGGCTTTTACCACTTTCCCGTGTGGATCTGCCCCAAACCAAACACACTGTAGCACAATTGACCAGAAAATGGCAATTCAATGTTAAAAACAAACTTCCAGGGTTTTAAGTTTTACTTTCATTTCACTTTCAGCTGAAGATATAGTTTCATCCACCTTTATGAAAGCACAAACTGAATCAGAATATCTAATTTTGATTCAGAGATGTATGTTCCATTCTGACTATGCACATAGGGAGGAACTGATGCAGAATGAGTTTTCCAGCAATCCCCTCTCTTGTCATCTTCCCAGTCTTTACAGTTTTCCTTCCTACATCCCACTTGTGTCCTAATTACCTGGCTAAAGCAAACAAGAGATTTTCTTCCATCTTCTGGCCTAAAAATACATCGAAGTCTCCATGAAATGTTTTGATGAAATTTCAGCTTTTAAAAATATTTCAGTCAATTTTCCTCCATGTGAACATGTGCCCGTGGGTAACAGGCTTTCTGGTGTTATTATCTGAAGAGCTTTACACACATATACCCACGTAAACAAATAAGTAAGGATGGTGGAAGGGAGGGTTCTGTGATAATAAAAAAATAGTTTGCTAGCTGAGGGTACTGCTAGATCTGTCTGCATTGTTGAAAATGAAAGCCTGAAGAAAAATTGTTTAATTAAATCAGAAGCTTGTCATTCCATCCCCAAACTTGGAGCAGGCTTAAGCAGCTGAGGCTAAGCACAGAACAAAAGATTTTTGCACAATGCTTTTACCTCCATCAGAATCTGTAGTTCAAGGGACAGCACTGTCTATTGAATGCTTACTTTAAGGGCTGCAGCAGGGGCTGTATTTGGGGATTATGCGAAATGTTATGGTGGGTAGACACTGCCCCATAATGTATTCTTATGACCTTTGCCATATGGGGTGTTTGTTTCTTGATATGATGTACTAAAGCAAGATAAGATTTTTCTCTGTGAAAGAATTACAAAAAATGAAGCTGTCAAATAGTATTTTGAAGATAATGAAACGCTTCCTGAAATTCTAGCTATGTATTCCCAGTTTATTGTTTCATTAAAATTCACATGGTGTCTGTATGTGTCTTCTATAAAGTTTCATATTGGCAAACTATCTTCCATTTAATTAACCTTATGCATTGATATTACCAAGCACTGAAACAGTAACTTGTTCATGGCTGACTTTCAAAAGCTCTCACTTAAAATGAACCATCTTGAGGTTTTCAGTTATTTTCAATGGGCTTCATGGCTAAGTGTTTTAACCTGACACTTTTACACTTTTATTAAAGATTATGACTCAGATGCTATGAGCAGCTCTTACGAATCCTACGATGAAGAGGAGGAGGATGAAAAGGGGAAGAAAATGAGACATCAGTGGCCTTCTGAGGAAGCCTCTATGGATCTGGTGAAGGATGCCAAAATCTGTGCCTTCCTTCTTAGAAAAAAACGATTTGGGCAATGGACCAAACTACTGTGTGTTATCAAAGAAAACAAACTACTGGTAATTCTTATTTTTAGCTAGCTGTATTTTCTTTGTACCTTTTAAATGATGTATTTATTTTTACAGGAATCTGATTTTTGGAGTGTGTTCTGCTAACAGTGGCCAAGTCTGCAGTAACCTTACCAAAGAGTTCAGTCATGATTTACCCAAGAAGCAGAAAAGCACTGAAATTTTAAGTATATCATTTAGCCACTTAGAACTTTGATTTTTATTTCACTTAATCTTGAACCCCAGCAGTTCCCTGATATTGGAAATAATGTCTGGCCCATTGTCTTCTAAAATATTTAATTTGGAAAAAAAATGTTACTGAAACTGTAAATCCAGTCTTTCATTCCCTGCGGACAAAAAAAAAATCTCATAGGGAGCTCTGTGTGTGAACTGTTGGATCAGACTGCTGGAGAGAAAAGTCCCTTATTGGACTGAGAATTCACTTGGCAGCATATGCTGTGGTAATGTATACACTTTAAACTAAACCTTTGCCATCTGTTGTGCAGTAATTATGATGCAGTATTCACATGATGCACAGCTGCATTATAAAAGGGATAGAAACAAGTGGATGTATTTATTCCTTAAGCAAATCTGTTACGCTTCTTTCTGACTGGAGGCACCAGTGAAAGATTCCATTAATTATCCGCTCATAGATGTATTTTTGTTTTCTGAAAAGAGACCTTAATTGAGGGAAACACTTACTGTGTGTCATTATGAGCAAACTAATGCTTATATTAATCAATAAGTTGGGGTCGTTGGTGCTCCTGCCTTCTGATATGGCACTTCCAGCCATTGTACCTAATTACATAACTAAAGATTACTGCAATATCCCAAATGTTAAGAGATGATTAACAGGTCATAGAACGCTTTCTTTAGAACCTCTCTGTTCTACAGTGGTACAATGCAGATTAGGTGTGTTCACTTTCCAAGTACATTTGTGCTTATGGCAGTATAGAAAATAGCAGGATATGAAATGGAGGTAAGAGATTTCTGAAAATACAGTTGGAATGAAGTTGCTAGTTTGCAGTAGCTTTAATTTTTGTATCCTCCTGTATTTAAATGTTGAAAAAATAGTTCATTCTGATTCAGCTTTTATTGTATTCTTATAATGCCATTATCCTTAATGCACATTTTTATTACCATATACCACTATCATATCAGATTTCAGGAGCATCTGATAACAACTTGAGGAAAGGAAGGAAAGAGACAGAGAAACAGATTTTTCCCTGAAGTCATACAGCATTTGTTCTACAATTACATTTATTGTTCCGTATAAAAATATG
The DNA here is from genome assembly GCA_008694505.1 of Cyanoderma ruficeps. Lineage (NCBI taxonomy): Eukaryota > Metazoa > Chordata > Aves > Passeriformes > Timaliidae > Cyanoderma > Cyanoderma ruficeps. The sequence goes on along the minus strand of VZDJ01007747.1, from coordinate 36,518,645 downwards.
TTATTTTTTATATTTTCATTTCCTTTAGCCACATGTGTGGTCTGAAAAGCTTTTTTCCTTATAGGGATCGTCTTTCAGTAATTCTATAATGGGGATTAAGAGAATAAAATCACAATAGGAGTCTAATGACCAAGTTACACAAGATTGGTTTATTGTTTGAAACAGGACTTGGACAGTTAACTTATGAGATATGCAAGTAAAACAAATACGTGTTCTTAGGGATTAGTAATTGCTTGTGTCATAAATGCAGCTGTCATCATAAACCAAAAATATTTTAATTAGAATTAGACATTAGAAATAACTTTTAGTGGGGAATTGCTTTTCACTTAAAGTCTGTTAGGGACTCATTTTTCACTTAGAGTCTTTTAATATATACATACTTCTATATACATACTTTTAGCAATGTATAATTATAAACAAAATATTTAGATTAATATAAAAGGAATTACAAACTGTTTATTGGTTCTTAAAGTGAATAATGTTGTATATCTTCAAGATTTCATAGCTTGAAAACTTAGTATTTTTTAAGTGTTGCAAATTCAAAATCTGTGACCATATTGGAGAAACTTTGCTGTTAATGGGCTTTGGAGAGGGAAGGGTTGTCAGTGATCTGCAGAGGGTGCTTTAGAGTTGGCTGTATTTGCTCAGCCTAACTTGCAGTGTTTATAACATACTTTTATCAGCTACTGTCTACCTGACAGTTGCATCCTGGGATGAATACTGCTGCAGGCATGCAGAAGTTTCATGTGCTTTTCTCTGTTCACATAAATGCTCTGCTGTTCTTTGTATGCAGATATTGGTCTTATTGTCAGAGACGCCCTTATTATCAGATGTCTTTTTAGCCTTAGTGCTTATTTGTATGAGTGAAAGCCCAATTTACACAAGTATGAAAAATAGCTGCACATTCATATAGAGAGTTAAACATTGTTCTGCAGTCTGGCACTGCAACAACTTTGGGAGCCTCAGCTGTACTGATGTGTTGGGAGGTGGGAATGGAGACTGGGTCTGTAGGAGCACCCTGATGTAAAGAGGAACCCTTTGTCTTCAGATCACCAATTCCAGCAGAGAGTAGGTCATTAGTGACCCACCATGAAATGGCTGTTCATTGACAGCATTTACTAATGAGGGAAAAAATGTAAGTACATCATTGCATCATTGTAGCCAGAAGCTTACAAAACAAAGTAACAAAGGAATTTGTGCAGGGACTATTTTACTGTATTAACTGAAAAAGTGTGATTTTACCCACTTTCCATTTTTTTTTTTTTTACTTATCTCAAGAAAATGAACAGATGAGTAAGGCATGTGCCAGGGTCTTTGCAATTGCAGTATGTAGGCACTGACGTAGATTGCCTTCATATGCTGGTCTGTCACTGGAGGGCAAGGTAAACATCTGGGCTTTAAAGTTGTTAAGTTACAAGTTTATTCTGTTGCTAGATGTGAACAGATATCCTAAATCACCCTCTTCCTACCTGATCGTGGTCAAGGTTGAGCCATAAGGATAATGCAGAGACTCTTAATGCTCTCCATATGTTTTACCTGTCCTGCAATAAAAGACATCCATTATTGTCAGTCTGGAAGTAATTTTGCTTTACAGAGGGGATGAGTTGGCTCTGGCTGAACTCTGTGGTATGTGGTAAAGGGATGTGTAAAATGTATTCAAAATTTTATGAATTAAAAATACAGCATTTCTATGTAGTAAGAGCTTTCCTTCAAGGTTCAGAAAGGTAATATATAACTCTGGAACTTTCTTTATGTTTATTTAGTGTTACAAAAGCTCCAAGGACCAGCAGCCCCAGATGGAGCTGCTCCTGAATGACTGCAGTATCACCTATATTCCCAAGGATAGCAAAAAGAAGAAGCATGAGCTGAAAATCTCTCACCAAGGAGCAGATGCCCTGGTTCTGGCAGTGCAGAGCAAAGAGCAGGCAGAACAGTGGCTAAAGGTAAGAGGGTTTTCTGACCAGGAGTTTTTCTGCTCACAAAGTCCTCACATTGCTCAGTTGCTGTTACAAACTGAGACACAGACAGCAACTTCCACACAAATCCAGACCACTTAAATCCTATTTAATTTGGGATTGCAGAAATACAAACTTTAAGTTTAGGCCTTGAGACAGTCCCTCGGGGTTAACGCAGTGCTGCTGCTCTGATGGTTTTCAATATCAATAGCACAATAATCTGGCACAGAGAGGAAAGGTGGCAAATTCCCTTCCATCTTCTTCTCCAGTGCATTTTCCAGAAAGATTTAGTGGTCAGGGCACGCTGGTGGTAAGTGGAAGGTGAAATTTCCTCAAGTGGAGGCAGCTGACACCCATATTATTTTTGGCATGGCGTCACCTTTTTAAAAAGAAGATTCTGTGAGGAGATACCTGTTTGAATTGCTCTGGATGAAAAAAAATCCTTCAGCTTCCTGAAGGCCATTCAAGTTTCCTAATCCTGGTTTAGCAACGTATCATCTGTTATGGTTTGTCCTGGCAATGCAGACTTCTGAGAAAACAGGATTTTGTCATCTTCCATTCCTTTCTGTTCAGTGTCTGCAAACATGGAAAATCCCAGGGCAAGGGCTGCAGTTACAGATCCTAACCAGATTACTAGTATTTATGTTGGACTTTGCCAGTCTCAAAGGTGGAGGTCAGTGAAGTAGTGTGGGAAACTATCACTGCAGTTGCAGTAGCAACTGTTTTAAGATCTTGAAATCCAGTTTTTTAAATACATGTGTAAGTCTGAATGCATCAGACTCATCAGGCGTGCTCCATGCTGTGCTCTGATCTAACCTTATATGGTACTTATTTTTCTAAGAATAAATCGTATTTTTCCAAATACAATTGAATTAAACACATAGGAATTTCCTGATGGCAGATAGTTTTCTGCAGAAGAGGGAGACATAAAACACAGCTTAAGCGGTATGAATTCTGCTGTGGGCTAATGTACTAAATGGAAAATTAATCTGTAATTTCCTATTTTGCAATATTTGAATTTACCTTTTGGGGGTTTGCAGTTTGTGTGTGTTTGGTTTTGACTGTGGCTTTGTATCCTAGCTTAGGAAATGCTCTCCCTATTGTCATTTTAATCACAACTAATCCCAGCCGTGTATTTATTAGGCTTCTTCTAGCATCGGTATCTTGTTCTAAGTTTTAAAGTCATGCAAGTGTCCCGCTAGTTCATTTAGCATTTCAAAACCACTGATTGGAATGAAGAGAAGTTCATAAGTCATATTCCCTTCCAAGGGAATTCCGCTGTAATTAGATCATAGTAACTGCACTCTTATTTCCTGTGTTGTTCTAAATTCGGGTTTAGTAATACTGAATTCACTGGCATCTATCAGACGTTCCTTCATAAAAATTGTTTTATTTTTTTAAATTGTATATAAAGCATCCCCACACAGGCAGACAGAGCAGTACTAGATTTTTCCATGTCCCAGATGCATTCCTGCTGCTTCAAAATGAAAAAAGAGGGATTTTGTGCAGTTGCATGTTCACACAGTTGTGTATTCTGTGTGTCTGCAAAGCATTTGGAGACAGTCTGACAGCACTTTATTTAGCTCCTTCATGCTGCAGAGCTCTCTATTGAAATCTTTCAAGTCCATGGCAGTGTTACTGCACTCAACTTCCAAGTCCTCAGTGCTGCTTCAGCCCTTTGTACTGCCTTTGCAGTACGAATTTCCTGTCCCACAGCTAACCAGAAATGATCTGTGCAGCTTTTGTAACAGGTCCAGTGTTTTCCAAAAGAAGTATGGCCTCTGGAGAAATAAAAGAAGCATTGCTTATTTTTCAAAATACACAAGAATTGAAGGATTTTTTTTATTATGTTTTGATCATTCAGGCCTTACTCAAAATTAGCTTCTGAAAATCATGTGTGGCTTTGTGTAGGACATTCTTACACTATGAAAGAGGTCACTGCCTCATCTTGGGCGATTTGAGCTTTCCCACCCTGTCAGTCAGAGGGCCAAGGTCCTTCCCAGTGCTCTGTGATTTCTGTAGTTAATAAAATGGGCGGATCCAGAGACTGCCAATGAAAAAGGACACTGCAACCACATTTTTAGAGCATAAGATGCCTTCTTGGTCAGAGATACTGCACCACTATGTGCCATTTGAGGCAGGTTATCATCCAGGAGCAATGGGTTCTCATGAATTCAAATGTTAAGTGACACGTTGAAGCTTTACAGTTGATCCTAAAAAGCTCAAAATGTCTTTGGAGACCACATTGTCCTTTGAAAGCTAAACCAATTTTTTTTTCCCAATTCTTAAATGTAATCAGTACAGAATATCTTTATTAAATAAATAGTTTTAAAATACCTATTGGAAGACAAATTCTAAATTGATGCAGAATACCTTTTGTAAAGATGACACCAAAAAAACCCAGCTGATAAACATGGTGAAAATTGAAGTCTAGACTGGAAACCACAAGGGGAGTTTCAGATTTACCAGCTAACAAATGCTTGATGAAAACAGATAGCTGATGTCACCAAAGAGCCTGTCAAGATTCAGAGGAAGGAGCAAAGCTAGTATAAATTCAGGCTACAGCTGAGCTCATCTTGGTAATATGGTGGGCAACAAAACGTGGTGGAATTTTCCAGACTTGAGTCCTAAAATGTTCCCACAAAAATGTACATGAAAAAATGCGTGCAGTTACACACTGCCCCAAAAATGATCTTTTTCCATGCACACTTGAGTATACATGCATCTGTGCATCCTTTTGTGGTCAAGTAAAGTCTGAAATTTTCCTGTTATCCTCAGCACATTCAACAGACTGGTAAAACTACAGTTATTTGTCAGTATCCCTGGGAAATGCTGCATTAAAAGAAAGGACTAGTAAGACCATGATCTTACAAGAAGATGCTTGTTCAGTGGCTCTGTTTGTACAGATGAATGTGCTCTGTGTGCAGAACCCTCAGACTAGGCCACAGAAAACTGCACTCAATGTTAAAAATACATGATGCCACAGAAATTAAGTTGAGGTAACTTGTTGTAGGAGACTGGTAGAAGTAAATGGTCACAGTGACTGGTCTCAAGGCCTTCTCTTCCTCCTAACATTGGTCCTGCAAAAATGTATTTCTGGTTTATCATGCATGAGATGTAATCTATCATTTGGGAGTACTGGCCTTGATTTTCATTTTTCCCTAACATTAGGCACCGTTTGTTAACTTCTCATTCTATGGTGCTCTGCCAACTGTGCAGCAATCCCTTCAGCTGAGGGTCTGTAATTGAGCAGTGAATCTTCCAGCCAGAAGGAGACATTCCTTCATCTATCATTTTGACTATGCTCAGTCAGTTCTGAACTTGTCATAATAAGGGGGATGTTTTGCCCTGAAGAGAGAATAGAATCATGGTTGGGACTGTATCCAGTCATCCAAAGGCCCTGCAATATACCTTGTAGGGCTGTTTAGCTGGTTCACCTACCCAGTTTTTCTCTCTGATTAACTGCATGTTATCTCTCATGAAAGTCTTTGAAATCATGTCTTTGTTTCACTGCCCTGAGTTTAGTGAAGGGAGTCAAGTAACTTCTTGCCTCTAGTTTCTGTGTGGACAGTTTTACTGAAGAGTAAACTACTGACAGAGCTGTTCTTTAGCCAGTTTATATCAGCATAAAATTGAGCTTGTAACTGTAAACATTGTGTGTCTGCTTATTCTTTCTATGGGAATTTCCAGCTAGAGATCTTCAACACTTCAAGCATTGCTTTCTTGGCTTATGTAATGGTCCCCAAAGAGTTTATTATCTCCATTTTGTAGCTGAGGAGAGTCAAGTGCTGAATGGTTAAGGCTTAAAACTGACTAAAAAAAGTGATTTTGGGGATGGATACTTGGTACTAGTGATTTCCATGCAGTGTTTGTGAATTTGTAAGAAATTTAAAGAACATACTATGACCCAAGACAGTCAGGCCAGGTTCTTTCTCCACTGCCCACCATCACCATCAGCAAAGGCTGTGCAAACTGTATTAAACCTCCCAGGAATTACAGCCCTGTTGTCTCAAACAGATGGTTTAAAATACCTCAGTTCAAGTCACAGCAAGGTCAGTGAGTTTGCGTAAGAGCTATTTGGGGCCTCACCTGCAGAGGTGACAGACCAAGCTGCACGTGGGAGTTTTGACCAGTCTGCAGGACTCTGCCAGTGGGCAGAGCCGGAGGATCCCAGCGTGGCTGTGAGCCAGAGTCTCTGTGTGTGTGTGTGTGTAACCAGCATCATGGAAAACAATACATTATTTCAAAGAACCAGATGTATATGTAAATTAAAAAACTCAACCAAACCACCCATGAATACAGAACCACAAGCATGCTATTTACTTGTTTTCACAGTGATAATTTTTCTTTGGGTTTCCTGGCTAAAATCACAAATGCAAGCTCTCACAGTCAGAGCAGAACCCAGGAGGGCTGGGAATTTCACCACCAGATACTATTCCTCCTCTCTCCTCCTCACAGCTTTGGATGGATAATTATTTAAATCACACCTAGCTCAGACTCCCAGCCTGAAGTGAGATGTCCATCTCTGCACCACCCAGGCTGGGGATGCAGCTCCCCTGGCACAGGGCACCTCTGCCCTTGGAGAAGCAGTGCCTCGTGCCACCCTCCCCAGCCTCTGGGGAGTGCCTCCTCGCTCGGCTCTGGCTGGTCCAGTGCCCATGTATGGCAGTGGATTTCATGGAAATGATTCAGGAGAAATGGTGCAGGGCTTGTCTTAGGTGAGTAAGTCAGAAAAGTATTTCTAAGGGGCTGCACAGGCACTAAGGATAGGCTTACTGACTGCTAGTCTGCCAGAATCTCATCCTCACTTTCCGCAGACAAATGGCAGAAAGATTAATCTTTGCAGGCTGAGGGATACCTGAGAATAATGCTTTCCAGTACAGAAAGTAAAGGTTTCTTTTTGAGACTTAAGCGTAGGCTATGATGGGAATAATTTCTGCCTTTCCTGCATAAGATTTTCCTCTAGGTAAAGTCCTTAGGGCATTTCTTCTCTGCAAAACTCTTAGTGCTCTCCTAAGGAGGAGGGTATTGACACTAACATATGCCATATGAAACAGTCCACAAGAGAGAGAAAATAAGGATCTAGTCATGCCAAAATGACAGAGAGTCCCAGAAAGTCAGCGCTCTTCCAGCAGTGAAAAAGGAGTGTTTCAGGAATGGGAAATACTGACTTACATTTGGAGCCAAACCCTTTTCCCTCTGCTGTGTTGTACTTAAGCAGATTTTAACTTTGCCATATTCCTATTTCCAGAGTTAAGTGGTAGAGCCAAGGGATACAGCCCATCCCATTTCTAGCAATTCCAGTATTTGCGAAACGTGTGGGCAGAGGGGGACAAGTGGGTGGGTGGCTGGCTGGATTTCTGGCCTGATCACATAAAGTAAAGCAAATGTGCAGTCAGGCTCTGAGCTTTCTGTCTTGAACTCAATCATATTAAAAGTGCAGGCTTCTCACATGAGTTCCGTGAGGGCACAAGATGATACAGAATGCTGTAATCACATCCCTGTGGTAGGGAGCCGGTAGCTTGAGCTCACCCATGGTATCCACCAGGAGAGAGCTCTGCAAGCTCCTCAAGCACAGGACAACTTGTAGTCTTATTCCTTATCAGGCCCCGAAGAGATCAGCCATAAGGAATTATCTACAAATGTACTTTTAGTCAAAATTTGTTTGGTTTCTCTGTTGCAGGGACTGGCTGGCAAGCAGCCAGCTTTTCTGGTTTTACTACAGAGCCAGTGCTTTTTATCTGGAGCTTGGAACTTTAAAGTAGCCAGAGGAATCTAATTTACTTTCTCTGACTTCGCATTTAGAAAGAATAAGTGTTGGGCAAGTATTTTGCCTCCAGTCCTGGTGTGTCTTTTAAAATAATATACAAGAATTATAGAAGTTTGTCGGTGAATATAGATATGATGTTTTTTATAGTAAATGTTAATGCTTCTGTAGTAAGATAGTTTTAAAGAGAGAAATATTCCAGACACACCATGTGGCAGAAATTCCACTGACTTCATCCATGGCTCGGGGCAGGGAATCTTTCCAACTTCCTACCTGCAAATATTTCCCCTCTGTGCCTTATGTCACTGCATTCAGTGCTGTACTCTGATACATGTCCTGATCCACCCGGGGGTTCAAGGTCTAAAGCCCAGGTCTGATTAGGAGCAGCTGAGGGAGCTGGGGCTGTTCAACCTGGAGAAAAGGAGGTTCAGGGGGGACACTGGTGTTCTCTACAGCTCCCTGAAAGGAGGCAGCAGCCAGGTGGGGATCAGTCTCTTCTCCCAGGTAACATGTGACAGGAAAAGAGAGAACGATCTCAAATTTCACCAGGGGAGGTTTAGAATGGATATTAGGAAAAATTTCTTCACTGAAAGGAACAGGCTGCCAAGGAAAGTGGTGGAGTCAGTCCCTGGAGATATTTAAAATACTGTGTAGATGTGGCACTTAGGGACATGGTTTAGTGGTGGATTTGGTAGTGCTGGGTTAACAGTTGGACTTGATCTTAGGGATCTTTTCCAACTAAACAATTCTATAATTCTATAAATAAGGAATAATAATACAATTCAGGTTGCAGAGGCTTTTTCCAGGTCTGCATTTGAAAGTGGCTGTTCTGAAGTCTGCTAATTGTAACATTGTAATGGTAATTGTGGTGCTTAAGAGTCTTGCAATGGAATAACAAAACATTATTTTAAATTTATCTAGTTTTGAGGCTATCCATAGAAATACAGGGTCTTCAGTTTTCTGATTACATTTGCTCATATATTTTAAATATTTGAATAGATAGTTTGTTTATGATCTCAGTTTGATTTTCCCGGCAGATCACACTATATGTGATGTTCATGTAATGTTCAAAGGCATTTGTGGTGAGAAAAAGAGAATTATTCCCTTTCTCTAATGTGTGAGAAAACTTAAACTATTAATGGAATATTTGCCATTACAAGGTATTCTCAGTGCAGCCTTCCACATAATGGCATTTTATTAACAATAACACTTTGGGGATTCTTTTTTTTTTTCCTTTCTGGTTTTGGAGCTATTGAAATATATTTATTCATATTTTTACATGTTTCATTGCAATGGATAAAAGTTTGCTGAACTCCATTCCTCACTCTCGCTCTCAATTACTTTTTAATGAAAATAGTGATCTTTTGTTTTCATATGGCTCCAGAAGATGGAACATAGAAAAAACTGACAAGAACTTTTGAGTCTTGTGATTGAAATTATGCAAGTTGGCAATACTGGTGGAATGTTTTATCCTTAAAATTTTGAGCTAAAGCTATATGCATGTGAAAACCAGATTTTTAATGGCAGCTGTCTGCAAACGTAATTATAGAGAGTGCATCTAGGCAACCATTATATATTAAAGAAACTTCATCCTAGTGAGGTGGAGAAGAGTGAGTTCTGTGCTGTGCACTGAACACAATTATATTGCACATAGAAGGTGATGAGCAAGTCTTTGCCAGTGAACTTTTTGAACCCAAATGAAGTGTTGGACCCTTGGATATGCATTTACTTTAGATCCTGCCACCAACTCCCTTTTGACAATGTGTCATTTTTTAAATCAAAATTTAATTAGAACCCAATTAAACACTTCAGCTTCTCCTTAAATATGTGGAGTATGATAAGAACCGGATTTACTTGAGTGCATGACTTAGCACATACTATTGAGTTAGTGCTGCCAAATCATTTCCCTCTGTTCTGTCTGTAACTCCCATTACAATCTGTCTTTGCCAAAATTAACTAACTGTGTGGTGTGAGCAGATGCTGAAAACATAAGCCATTGAATCAGGGTCATGCAGGAGACAGAAATGAATATTCCCAGAAACTGTACAGTCACATTTCTCTAGGGAGAAAACAGCAGTGTATTTACACCATGCTGAGGACCAGTGACTGCAAAAAAAAAAAGACACATAAAAAAATCTTACGATTTTGGTGAATTCAGGGCTTTGTTCAACTCTGAAGTGTGAATGCTCTGCCACAGATAAATCTACATTTTGCTTTACAAAGGACACTGAGTGCCATGAAATACTGATCCTGTTTCTGGAAAAAAAATATAGGGTAGGTCAGACAGTTAAGAAAAGATGTTGATGTGTTTTGAGATTCTAGGCCAGAAATAAAAGTGTATGTTCATCTCCCAGCTTCACTTAGATTTTTTAATCTGTCATTGAGTGAGTGATTTCATCATTCTTTTGTTCCTGGCTTCTCCCTCTGTAAAATGGTGCTGGTTCTCTTCCTTTCTTTATGGTGTATAATGCCTGTAATTATGTGCTCCTGAGTAGCATAAGGGTCTTTGTAAGCCCATAAACATTTGATTTGTATTAGCTTCACCCTTAAAGGGAGCTTAAGTGCTGGGAAGGGACTGTTTGGTGCCATCCTTTGCATTTTAGTAGTTTCCACATCAAAATTATTCCATTTGAAACTCAGCATGAATTTGGGTCAAGAGCCTGTTCTCATCAGCACAAGCAATTTCAGGCTGATGATGGGCTAGTGGTAACCTCACAAGAGATAAAAACCTTAGCTATGGCCATGGGGAATCATCAAACATTTTTACACACTGTGTATTTTTACATTTATGTAATTTCAGGTTTTTAAGTCCTTCAAATTCCATCAAAATGTCAGCAAATTCCCAGTTCAAGGTTTTTCTTTAACATTTTAGGAACAGAAAGTGCCGTTTCCATTTGCTACAAACGTATTTACTGTTACTTTGACCTTTAATTCTTAAGTTAATATGCAGTTATAATACAAAAATGCCATGAAATATCACTGTGCAGTATTAACTCTAAGTTGATCAGGACTTCATTAGTTCTCTGATAGCAAAAAAACGAGCTTCTGTGTAGTGTGTTGTACAAAACTCTTGCCATTGGCTTGAGGTACCTGGGTTCCCATTTTCTCATCATTATCATGAAATTAGGCTGGTTCTGTCAGCTCATATTGCAAATTTAGCTCATAGTAATCAGCAGTTTTGTTTGTTTCTTCACTTAGGAGCGCCTTGGAGCTTAGTCTATCTAGAAACTGAAACCTTCCACCTCTAGACTTTATGTCTCCTTCAGGTCATCTATGAAATGACTTAGGGAGGGAGCATGGGGAGGCTGTTGTAGTGTCTGCCTGCCTGACACCTGCCTGACACCTGCCAACCTAGTAAATGTCTGTGTGATTCTCCTTCCCATCACCTTTCATATCCATATGTAATTTCTAATCTCTCTGATTTGTATTTTATGAATAATTAATAAGTTTTACTTTGTCTCCTAAGGTTATAAAAGATGTGTGCACCAACTGTACGGGAGCTGTAGACTCTGATGGGCCACTGTCTAGTTCTCCAGTACACAAAACAGAGCTGGAAAAGGTAAAGTTATCAAAATGGTGAATGCAAAATTCCTTATGGTTACTCAGAGAGACACTGGTAGGCACTGGATGTAAATCTTTGCTGCCCTGTGTTACCGTTTCAGGCACACAGCCCCTGTGTTGTGTCAGTTTGGTTGGCCATGAACAACCAGCAGGCTGGCTTGGGTCCAGCTTCTCTTCAGCCACAGAAGGGTGCAGATTAATGGGTCTGATACATGTGCTGAGATGCAGAGATGGTCTCCAACAAATGCAAAGAGCAAGCAGGGGTGTCACTCTTGAGGAAAAACAGATGAATATTATACCCGGGTTTTAAGGGGAATTTAGTCCTTGAAGAGCTCTCTGGGCGTGCTGAGGTCACTGTTTTGGCAGTCCTTCCAAGCATTTGTGTCCCAGTAGAGAAACTTGGCTACTCACACATGGTACTTGGCTACTCCACTGCCTTGACTCAGCAGGATGTGAGAGCACGAATTAGGGAAGTGAGCAGCTTTGCAGTGAATGATTGGTGCATTACCAGCACCAGTTTAAGGCACCCATGTGAGCAAATCTCTCTGCAGCCCCTGCTTAAAAATCCCACTAAGAGAGGTTTTATCACCCAGTTCCTAATGAGAAGTGCCATCCCTCTGGTGTTAGTGCACCACTGCCTGTGGGGTTACGTTGCTTTGAGGTCCTGGGAACTGCTCCAGGACAGCCTGGACTTCCTGGTTTCACAGGCAAAAGCTGTTGTCTTTGTATGTTTGCACACACCTGCACAATATTGACAAAGTAACTTGAAGTGTTGAAAAATAGGGGTTTTTTCTAAAATGCTTGCCATGAAAAGGTGTAATTTATTTTGTCATTCATTCATTTTTGTGATAATCTACATATCTTCTTCATGGCTTCACCACTTCTGAGTAATGTGGTCATGAAAACTGTGCTGTCATAAGCTCTATTTTATGGGTCTTCAACCCAGACTTCATGCATAACCATTACAGAATAATCAGTGCTAAAAATTTATTTCAGAAGCCTTTCTTGCACATACTGAAAGTACTGAAGCACCTTGTAGGAATACACTATTTTCTGATAAGCTGTAATTGCAAATACATGTATGAAGCATTCTTTAAAGATACAGCTTTTACCCTACTCTTATCTGATCCATGTAATTCTTTATTGCAACATTTGGAGTCTAGAAATACATGAAAATATATGGTGAAATACGAATTTTTCACTGTTTTTAATACACTTCCAAATATATACTATTTTATCGCTTCTGTGATTTTCTAAAGCCTCAAAAACTGAAGTTTTGACTTTTTCCTAATTCTATTGCAAGTGGATGAGAGCTTGAAAGTGTGTTTTATTTCACAGTAAGTATATTTTCAAAGGGACTCATGAGACTTGATTTTATGAGGGTGCAAACATGGTGTGTCAGCTAGTCTCTTTGTCCCTGCAGAAGTTGTCGTTTGAGAGGCCAAGCTCAGATGGGGAAGGTGCTGTGGAAAATGGCATCGCTACCGTGTGCAATGGTAAAGAACAAGGTATGTCTGGTGTAAGGAGCATGTGCTTAGAGAAAGGGAAATATCTTGCTTTCATCTTTCCAAAAACGTAAAGTTTTTGAATGGTTTTATTAGGATTCAATTTAACTTGAAAGCTGAACTATGCCAAGAAGGATTCCTTAAATTTTGGCAGTAAAAGAAGGTATTTGATGTTATTGTGCAGGTAAAATCAATATAATTAGTATAAGGGAGCAGAATATATAAATTTTCATTTGGCCTTTTCTGTGTTTAAAACATAGTTTTTCAGAGCTTGGGTGACCACTATAGGCAAGTAACAGGATTTTTAGTAACTGTATAGTGGCAATATAAACAGTGGTGTAAAGCTTCTAAGCAAAAAAGCCATCATTAAATAGTAGAAGGAAAGAATCATGCATATTTTATATATATATGTTTTATATATGTGTGTGCACAGATACCTTAATATATAAACTATCATATTACATATGATTATTTATATTAAAAAAATACAGTCATGCAATATCAGTGAGTTTTTGAGTATGTACTCAGTTTTGCATATGCTGCTTTGGAGCTGTGCATGGTCTGTAGTCCTTATAATCTAACAAAGGTAAATTCCAAATCCAGAGAGAGTTCTGGCCAAGTTGCATCTAAAAACTCAACCCGTATGCTCTCTTCCCCAGCCCTTTCCCTCCTCCACAAAGCAGAAGAAATTCTGTGGCTTCCTTAACTTGCCATACAGCAGTGGTGTAGCTTAGATAAAGCATTTTTCTGCTGCTAAGTGAAGGGTAATGTGAGCTGCAGTGACAATGTCAATACTGGCCTTGGTGCCAGCACTGTCTCACCTTTTGACTCATTTCCCTTATCTCCTCCCTGGGTCATTTTCCAGCATTTGTTGGCTCTACAGATCTCTGAACAGTATGGGATAATGTCATGGCTTGTGCTTTTCTGAAAGTCATGGTTATATTTTTACTTTTTTTTTTTCACATTTTAAAATCTTCTATTAAGCTTTCATAAAACTTTGAAACCTGTGGAAAACCATCTGTGACCCAAAACCTGTGTTGACCACAAGGTCCAGAAGTACCTGGTGGCTCAGGTACCCCACAGAAGGTGTGATGATGCCGCTGGAAAAGCAGCCCAGCTTAGGTGCCTCAAGGAGGGTCATTTAAAGTACCAGTGGCTTTTGAAAATTAACTTTCAATGCATAGTAGGAAAAATAATGGGCATTAATGACTGCAAGAAGACTGAAGTGTCCTTGATGAAGTTATGCTGTGCATTTTTAAAATGGATAGGAAGTGTTTAAGGGAGTACGTGGGAAGGGAGGCTTCAGAGTATGATCCTCTCCAGCTGGCACCAACCAGCAGCCTCTGCTGTGCTCTCAGCCAGCTGCTTTGCTGTGGGGAAGGAAATGGGAATAAAAGGCTTTTGTGAAAAAAATAACTGGCAATTGGGCAATTAGTATATTCTTTAGACCCAAAAAGATTTAGTCATGAAGGCCTTCTTTCTGCTGCCTCTCAGTTCTGCAGGAAAAAAACCCAGCAATGTAAAGGGAAGACAGGGCAGAAAAGCAGATACTAGAATGGGCTTATTTCGCTGTTCATGCTTGTGGGAATGATTCCTTTGGGCTTCTGTCTCACAGAAATGAGATTTTCTGTCTCTGGCTCTTTACAATGCTTTTCATCTGCCCCTCAATGGCCACAGTTGGCCTTTGGCTGCTGCTGTGTGGGATGGAAACCTGTGTGAGGGCAGGTGCTGTGCCCTCCAGGCAGGGGTTCAGGAGCTGATGGCATGGGTGCCTTCCTCTCTCCAACAAGCGAGCCTGTTGCATGTTTGGAGAGCACAGTGTGAGTTGTGAACACCTTTCCCTTGAAAAAGATAATTGGACCCGGATGTGATGGAGTTGGCTGGGGGGCAGCTTTTGGCACTTGCAGAGCTGCCTTTCCCCCTCAGCACTGGCAGATTCCTACAGTCTTGGCTACAGATAGAATTTCTAAATAACGTTCCATGATTGCTAACAATTAAAATAAATATGATAAAGTATCCCATGGTGAGTCCCAAACTGCTTCTCTGTTTTCCGTGCATTTTTCTTCCCAGCTCATCTGTTCATACAGTCATTTCTCATGTGAACGTTTTGTCCATGTTTTCCCTCAGTTTGTGCAAGCCCATAACCACTAAGTGTTCCCTGTTGCAAATGGAATTGATATGTTGAGGATAAAGATAGACCAGCTCAATTAGTAACTAACTATTTTAAATGAATTGTTCCTCAAAATCACATATCAGGGCAAGTTGATGGAATTTTTGCCGCCCTTTCAGTTAGCAGAGACTTTTGCTCTGTTGCTGGAATCCAGTTTAGGCCACAGAATGCAGTTTCTGAAGTTTATTTTGTTCTGTTCTGCAAATAAAAGGCCTGTTTTTTTCTGAATCTGTTTAGTCTTAGAAATCTTTAAAAAAAAACAGTACTAGGATTTTAATCAGGTAGGCAGTTTTAAAAACCATATCCATAGTTCTTGCCAAATTGCATTCAGCCGCTGAACATGCTTCAGTTCTCAGAGTGGTAATATTCCTAGTATCAAATGAAGTTAGTGGAAGCATAGACTGGATGTTACAAAATACCTCTTTTCAGCAGAGCTTTTTCTTTCCAGTGGTCACAAAAAAGGCCAACTTCTAGCTATTGAATATTTATACCTATCCCACTAATTTCTTAATAGTCAATTCATAATTCTTGTCTTTCTAATGTCCATTGTAATAAGATCTCTTAACCTAGTTGTACATAGAAGAAGTAATTTTGCTAAGCAAGCATATTCTGCCTTTTTTGTGTAGTTAATTATTGAAATATTTTGAGAAAAATGTTTAAGAACATTGAAGAAAACAGTGAAGAAATGTCTGACTGGATTTTTATTTCTGTGTATATGAGCTAAATTTAAATACATGTGCTCAGTCATACTCTTAAATTAGATGATGACTGCTGTGGAAAGAGACTTGAAGCTTGATTAGATTAAATAAAGTTGCAAGATTGATTTTTGGTTTTATTATCCTTCAGTATGCCGTGATTTTTATAGCACTGAGGTTATTAGGGCATATAATATTTGTCTCATTGAACTCTGCAACTTTTATACAAATGTTTTTCGTGCATAGGATATTTTTGTCTGAACTTTTGTTTTTATTCAGGTTCTCTCTATTGGTTGGTGTACACACACTACTAAATATGCACTTCTGCTTTCTTAATAGTGAAGAGGAAAAAAAGTTCGAAAACGGAAGCCAAGGGCACTGTGACTAAAGTAACAGGGAAAAAAATAACAAAGATCATTGGTTTAGGAAAGAAAAAGCCATCAACAGATGAACAGACCTCATCAGCTGAAGAAGATGTTCCAACATGTGGTAAGTGACACTTCTTGAGTCTTAAATGCACATTTCTATTAAAACTTTATAGGATTCTAGCCTAGGAATTTCTCTAAAACTGTTTTTACTGCAATAATTCTTCCTCCAACTTTGGAAGGATGCATCCAGACTGCAAGAGGAGTTTCGTGAGTTTGTCATTTGCAAAGAGACTAAAATAATTTGTCTCTTTAAATAAAAATGGTAACACAGGCTCAGGTATCACTGCTCTTTGCAGAAGTGAGGAGGAAGAGAAATGGGAACAAGAAGCATAAAGAAATAAAAGCTGTTCTCAAATAAATGAATATAGGCTGAACTATGAAATAAATTGAAGGTACAAAGTAGAAGAAGATTCTTGGAAAGTGATCAGGTCTTTTATAGTAGATTGTGGTTAAGGTTTTATGGCATAGCAGACAGCAGTCAACTGGTCTCAACCAGTGATTTAATTATGGGTTCCTAAAGTGGTACATATTGGACAAAATGAAGCAACAAATTTCTAGGAAGCTATTTTAATTCCTAATTTTAATTCCATATGACAGCTGTGTTGTGCGAGGAAGTGTATAAAAAGGCATGCAGAAAATACTTGTGTTTTGTAGCAAAGCTGTTAAGATTTGCTCACAGTTTAAGACTTTGTGCAATGCACTTAGCTGATGTCCTCACAGCTCTGCTATTTTAAAACAATGCATCCTACTTACATCCTCCAGTTTATCTTTTGGTGCTCGAGTATTAGGTGACACTTCCATACATAAATAAGATTTAACTCACCCATCATCCAATCCCTTCAAGAAACAAATTTCCTTAGAAAGCTTTGAAGCAGTTGTACCAGATTCTGAGTTTGGATTTTACCCTTCAACTGACTTGGAAAACTTAGGGAAACCCAGAAGTCTGTGATTAGGGAGCAATTGACAGAACTCATTGGAGCATGAAATGTGATAGATGCCTGCCCAGGGTGATGGAAGCTGCTCCATGGACCACCAGAGAGAACTTCACGGATCACAGGTGGCTTTCAAGCCACACTTTGGGAATCATTCACATAAGCAAACTTTGAATAAGTATGTGTATGTATATGTGTCTATACATCAGCTAAGTACAGATGTGATTTATTGACCAAAAGAACAGCTGGGAAAAGCTGTGTCCAGCCAGATGCATTGTCCAAAGCATCTGGCCTCCATAAGGGCTCAAACTTCCGGGCTCTCATACTCTGTTGATTGTTCTACATTATGTGAGAAGTTACCCACAGCTGTACAATCTAATTCCTCATATTTCATTAGTTTGGATATGGACATAAATACAGGTTCAGCCATTACTATTTGCCTGCATTTGGCTCTACTCAACACCACTTGCAGATTTTAAAGGAAAATATATAAATGTCTAGGCTTTGGTCGTTGCAGGAAGTCTTTGCTAGAAGGAGTTTCTCACCACCAGCAGTTTGGCTCAGTTCACTGCCCTCTGGGAGGCTGCTCCATAGTTAAAGGTTTTTACACTTTAGGAGGCTCTGCCTCCCATGAACAAAGGGAAAATCCCAGCAGGGCTGCAGGTATCACCCAGCTAGTGTGGAAACTAAAACCAACCTGCACTTGGAGTCATGGCAAAGCTCTTGCTTACAACATCACTGCTCCTAGACTGCCTGCTCTAAGATGAAGTGTTAACACCCTAAATTGGAACACATTTGAGGCATTTTGATCATGTCAGCTTGTGAAGGTTTGAGCAGAGATATGTGGGAGGAGAAGTGGGATCCTGTGTAGTTCAACTCTGAAGCAGGAAGTTTTGCAAGAGCTTTTCTGAGAGGTGCACTGGGAGCAGAGGGGAAAACCTGAAAAAAAGGACTCTCACTCCACAACAAGCCATATCTTGCTTGCACGGGAAGGTTTTTCTCATTTCTAGGGATTGTAATGCAATGCACAGAGATACAGGAGGAGGGAGGAGAGCTGAAGAGTGTGATTATCACCAGGAGCCAAAACCAGAGGATTAAGCACATCCTGATTTTTTACAGCAACTTCCAAGATGTGCACAATCCTGATCTACTATATCCTGTTGGATCACACTTTGACATTGGAACCATAATTTTGGAAGGAAAACCCAGAAAAATGAATAATAAGTCATAGTTTTAATGAAAACCAAAGAAAGAGTTCTCCAACATGATTAAATGAAAATCATGTCTGAGATAGAAGACGATTTTTTAACTGCACTTCTGGCTTTTGCAAGATATCATTTATTTCCCTCCTCATAGGCTGTTTGGAAGCAGCAACATGCTGAATTCATGTATCATTTATAATGTGTAAGCAAAAGTAAAAAGTTTGGGGTTTGGGTTTTTTTTTTCTATTTTCAAACTATACTAAGGCAGGAAAAATGGGCGCTGCTTTGATTGTAATGTATGAGTCTGGAATGATTGTTGCTATGGCACAGAGAAGGAAAACCACAAAACTCTGCCATTTTATGATATTATCTGCCTAGACACTATATTGAGCATGGTAAGAAAAGTAGGTGGGTTTAAAAGAAAAATTTTGATGATATTTTAATATGTAAGGGTACTGTATCATAATTACTTCCTGAATTTCAAACCAACATGATTTTATTTCTATTTGCATAGGTAACAATCTTTTTAGTTCTGGTTTGCAAGTGTTGCAAACCAGATGTGAATTCTTCTTTCCAAATGTAATTAGAACATTAGTAGGTCTTTTAAACACTGCTTTTGGATGTCACACAAGGTAACTCAATATATAAGTATATAATATGACCTGTGATTTTCCCAGAAAAAATTGGTCAGACACAGTTATCAAAGTGATTACCCGCGGAGAGGCAGAGTGAGCACATCTATGTACATACACATGACAGTGTATGTAAGTTTTTTTATCAGTCTCCCTCTTCCATTCTTACTGAAGTCCTGGGGACCTGTGTGTTCCTACACATCCAGCTGCTGCAGGGACTGACACAGAACAGCCATTTGCACATGAGCTGGATCACATATTTATATGCTTTTTCTAGCTCATTGGCACAGTGAAAGTTTTCATTAAAAGAAGTGGGGTTGGGTCATTTACTTGTCTTCCTAAAATCCATCTGGATTTTCTATTAGAAGAGGAACAAGTTATTTAAAGGCTAGCATTACATTGAGAAGTAAGTTTCTTTTTTTTCTTCCTTTTCAGAAAAAGTGAGGAGTAAAATATCTCATGTTACATTTTATTGCAGGATATCTCAACGTGCTCTCTAACAACCGTTGGCGCGAGCGCTGGTGCAGAGTGAAGGACAATAAACTCATTTTCCACAAGGACAGGACAGATCTGAAGACACACATAGTTTCTATCCCACTCCGTGGCTGCGAAGTCATCCTGGGGCTGGACTCGAAGCATCCCCTGACCTTCCGCCTGCTCCGGAACGGGCAGGAGGTCGCTGTGCTTGAGGTACAATAGCTGTGACTTCTAGGAACTCCCACAGGGTGGATTAGAGAAGCACTTCCATACAACCTGTGTCTGTCCATTCAAAAAAAACTATCTTTGGAATAATATTGTTGCAGAGCTGAATGATCAATATTGGAAGGAGAAAAGAAATAGTAAGTGTTGTAGGCAAAGAAAGAACTGGGATTAAATGTAGTTCAGAAATCTTCTCAGTAAAACACTTTTCTCTGCACTGACCTCCCCTTAACCTGGTACTAAAATATCCTGCTCCTTCTCTAGGCACGCTTTTGTATCAGGGATATATTTACTTTGGGTTAATAACTTAGTAATAATTAAATAATGGATCACTATTGATGGGATCTCTAAAACTCGTAACTTTCATTTGTCTGCTGTTTATGGGAACTCCTTTTGCTCAGTCTGTGTCTGTATTAATACAGTTGTGCATTTAAGAAAATGCAGTGTGCCAGCAGCCTGGTCTGTCTCTTGACTCTCCTCACGTGCACGCACCTTTGTCTGTGTTAGGTGAGTCAGGCTTTCTATAGGGGCTTTATTCATCCTCTTCTGAACCTGAAATGAGAAGACAAAGCTGAGTATAATGAGCAGGAGGTGACCTTTTGCTTTCAGTGGCAGCCCAGGCGCTTTGACTGCTCTGGGTTTTTGACTATGGATCGTGTCTTCTGTCCTTGCAACCAGGCCTGTTATCAGAGAGCTTGAAAATCTAGAAAACAGCTGAAAAGCGATGAAATACATAAAAATAAGAAATTTGGAAACCACTAAATTTGTTGATGACAAGTTGTTGCCTTTCCCCTGCTACTTCTATCCAATATTTGTTTTGCTACTATTTAACTTTTGAATTGGTGACTTGACTTTAAATTATTTTAATAGTATTAATGCTTTTACTTGTGTTATCAGGAAGATTAATGCCATCATCTAGACAAATGTAGCAAAATCTTTCAAAAAGTAATGTTAAAATATCTTTACTGTTTTGTTCCCTCTTTCCTCTTGTTTCTGTTTAATAGCAACACTTCCTTCTCCAGAGTCATGCTATCTAAAAGTCCCCCAGCCTAACATAGGAAAATAATTATGCTGAAGCTTTCAACATTCTGAAGTCTAAAATAAGCACTACTTGAATCTAAATCCACTGGCCTTAAATGATTTTTTTTTCTCCTTTTTAGTGGATTTCCCACTTTGTATCACATCATAACTGATGAGTACATAGCTTACTTAAAGTGCCCTCCTTCTAGCAAAGCAGATTTAATATGAAATCCTGGGTTTTTTAGGAGTTCAGCAGAGTGAAACCAGAGCCTCTCATACAATGTGGTAGCAATTTGTCAACCATGAAGAACACACATTTTGCCATAATGCTCAGCCCAGTGTCAGAGCAAAGACCTGACCTACGTTCTTGCCCTCTCCTCACAGGCCTCCTCATCTGAAGACATGGGCAGATGGATAGGAATTCTGCTGGCAGAAACAGGGTCCTCAACAGACCCTGGAGCTCTGCACTACGACTACATCGACGTGGAGATGACGGCAAGCGTCATCCAGGCTGCGAAACAAACCTTCTGGTGAGAGCTGTTTGGCTACCCGGCTGTTCCCAGTGCTCTGAGAATTTATATCCATGTAGTAACTCCACTGCCAGCACAGCTTATCAAAATCCACCTCCCCCTTTGCCAGATACTGAACTCCTGGAGAGTTTCAGCATTGTTAGCATGTTAGATGTGTTCATGATTATTGTGCTGGAATCCTGCTGAGTTCTGGAAAAGATGCAAGGCACTATGCAACTTTACTCAAATCTTTACTAATTTTTTTCAATAAGTTCCCTTATCAAGTGCTATATTTTAATCTCCTATTTTGCCTAAAGTCTTAAGAGCTATCCCTGGAAGAGAACAAATATTCTGAAATATGCAGCTACGTAATTCACGTTTATTGGCTGTATTTGCTGTACACATAGGGAAATATACAGCATATATATCGAAATATGCTGCACACTCACAGTCTATAGCAAATTTAAATCTTGGATAGTCACAGAATCAATGTTTCCTTCTCAAGTTCTTTCTGATTAATTAAAAATTTCATCCAACTCACCCCAGTTCAATTAATTTCTAGGGTTTAATGTAAGAGGTGGAAATTGGGAAAGTGTCTAGAGGGTGCAGCATGGGAACAGTTTAAATTTCAAATCAGTACAACAAATTCCCCATTACTGATCCTGTGCTAAAAGGAGTAATGCATAACTTAGCATATACAGTGATTTACATGTTCAAATCATTTGAGGCACTAAAGCAGTCTTTGGTGGGAAAAGACCATCCTTTTTCCTCGGCTAGATGAGGTTTTTAGAAACAGGAGTGAAGAAAAAGTGGGGATGGGGGGATGCCCTGCCACAGGTGCTCCCTGTGGGCAGAAAGTGGGTGGCCTGAGAAGACAGCTGGCAAAGGCATCATCCCTCATCCCTCTGCAAGATGACACTCCCTAGACTAATTTGGAATTTTGTGTGACTTAATGCATTAGGGAATCACACCCCATCTGCTCATCATGACTTTAAACAGTTAGAAAATGAAGGGAAAAAAAAAAGGAAAAAAATTTAGGAGTTTTCCAAAAGAAGATCCTATTGCCATAAGCAAGCTGCCAAGAGAAGTTAACAAGGGAAAATGCCCAGCTTCAATCAGAGTCCAGTTTGAATGACTTCAGAAATCAAAGTGACTCAGTGTTAACACAAGCCCAGTTTTGCGAAAACCAAATAATATTGATAGAATTAAAATGCACTTAGCACGCAGACTTAGATTAATGTTTGTTTAGAAGTCAATAGGGCTCAAAAAGTTTATCCTGTGTTGACATGTATTTTTGCTTCACTCAGCATCTAGCAATAACCACAGTTAAGAGAAATAGAATGGTAACCTTTTCCCCATGAATTCTGCGTGGGCTTCCTTTTCTGCACAAATGTGGTACTAATTGGAGCCAAGTGAAAAAAATATATGCAACTAGACCACATGTTAGAAAGGAGTATCAAACAACTTGCAAAATAGCAGAATTTCCCTGTTAAGAACTAATTAAAATTCATTGGGTGTCTTTTAAGAGCCTGTGAGGGCTTGCTGATAAGCAATAGAGTATCTGTCTGCTGATTTTCAGCAACTACTAGAAAATGAGGAAAAATTACAATGACACTTAAATGTTAATGAACTACTACATTTGCCCTTTATAGAATGAGTATCAGTATTCCAAATTAAATGCAGTTATCATTAAAGCTTATTTTATCGCTCAGTCACTTTAGATTATTGGTTATTCACTTACTAAGACTGATGCTTTGCAAAACTATCGGCTCCTCATTAATAGTCCCGTCAATTTCCTTCATCTAAATCATTAGGTATGAAGGAAAAGCTGAAGGAAAAGTGCTTCCAGGCAAGTTGCTCCATTTTCCTTCTAGCAGTTTCTGAACGCAATCAACTTGCATGGATGCACCTGAAAACATGATTAATGAGGATTATTGAAATAATGATTATGAATTGTTTGCAACTACTGAGATAAATCTTGCCTTTCTTTGGTGGAGGAAATAGTTACTACAGGTGCATCAGATGCCACTAATGAATATCCCAGTTTTCAGACATGGTTATTATATATTGCTGTAATTGGAGCCTCTTAGCTAAAAAGAAATAGAGCAATAACTCCAAACTCAGTTTTTCAGGCCAAGCAGAAACAATTGTGCAATGCTCTTCTCTAAGAACAGTAAACAAGTGCAGCCCTCTAAGAATGTCTAACAAGGTATGAGTTATGATAAAGTTAAAAACATTTTTATCATGGAATTTTCCTTGGCTTTTTGCTGTTAGTTTGTTTGAAGTAAGAAAAGCTTCTGTTTAATGGTTTTTCCATCCCCACACTGCCCTGAAAGGTTCACACTGAGCTGGGCAGGTTTGTCTGTCCTGTGAGCCCAGGTTTCCCGTGGCTCAGGTGAGTCCCAGTTCTCCCTCAGAATGGGAAATTCAATGGACTCCATGTTATTCCAAAGCCAAAAGAAAGCAACTGTTAAAACCACAGCATTCCTGAGCTCCTGCCAGCGCTACAGAAGACCCTGTCTGCTTTAGCAGTGCTTTATCATATTTTATGAATGTCAACACAGACTCTGAATAGTTCCATTGTTTGGGATGGAAAACATTGTTTTCCTATTCACGTACACCCGAAACTGTAGGAATGGAATTATTTTGGATCTCACTCTCTACCTTATTCAATTCCAGCAGTTGCTACAAAGGAAAACACCCTTGGGGTCATTATTGCTGTCAGGCATGACTCTGCCGTTTTCTGCATTGTTAGATCTTTGCAAACCTGATGTAGTTCTTGATATCTCACATGTGTTCTGCAGAATTCCAGTAAAACAAGCAACAGGGTTGATTAGGACAGGATAAGGGGGAAGAAATTAAAATATATTAAATATATGTGTATCCCTTTTGAAGTTTCCAGAGGATTCAAGTCCATCGTGTGTAACAGAGCAAGAATGAGCATATAGAGTATTTGCATGTACAATTACCCAGAGGGATTTGGGAAGCATAGTGCCGTAGCCAGCCAAAAGTCCTGATATAGAAAAGAAGAATTCTCAGCTTTTGAGGAAGTAATTATTCAGGAAATTTTGATAGATATGTTAACTTGGACTTCATTGAAATTATATGAGGTTTTTTTCAAATTTTTGCAGGGTTTTATTCTTGGTTCTCTCATTTCCTTAGTTTGCATCCTCCTGAGCACGCATGCACACAGAAACACCTGCTTCTCCCCAGTGCAGACAACAAGGGAACATTTCTGGGACCCTGTCAGGCTGGTGTATAACGGGGATCAGCAGGTTGCTATGTAAACATGCCACTGAGCAATCACAGCTGTTGCCCTCCTGGCCTTCACAGAGTCGTATCCCCACTGTAAGAAAGGAGAACAGGAACATATGTTGTGTTACTGGCTGTAGCAGCAATGTGTGAGCAGCAAAGAAAGAAAAACTGCCCTGCAGAAAGTGAGAAGCTCTGTGCTTCCAGGCTACATAATCAGGCATGGGGAACATACCACTGAATCATCATTTAGGCTTAGGTTTAAGTGCTGTTTTTTATTGGTTTTGCTTTGCCTTATTCAGTTTCATGAACAGGAGGGTTATATCCACAAATCCGTACCGGGGAAGCACTGCCAACGGCTACGCCTGTCCAAGTGGAATGGCACTTCATTACGATGATGTTCCCTGCATAAATGGATCGGTAAGAGTGGGATTTGCACAGAACAAATGGTTTGCATGTGTTGAATGCGTGGACATCTGAAAATTATATTATCTAAAGAGCCTCACGGGGCAGTTTCCAGATGAACTCATATTTTTTTTGATTGAGAGTTGCAAATTCCTCTCACACCCATAGAATATAAGGGCATGGGACATATTGTTTACATTAACCTGCACGTGAGCCAATGTGCATTTAGAAAGAAGTTGCCTGTTGGTGATTTGTTGCTAAGTCGTTGAATATAATACTCACTTCAGGAGATATTTTTTTAGATCACACTGAAAAGAGCAAAATTAAGGACTTGATGACACCGGGAACTTTTTGATGTCTGTTGAAAAAAAACCAAAACCCAAACACTTCGCAGTCCCTGCGGCTGCATTCCTGAGGACTGCAGGTGCTGCTCATCCCAAAGGAGAACCACAGTGGTCACTTCCGTCTTCATAAATTGCAGAGCTCATTGTAGGCAGATGCATAATAAGATTTAACATCTAGTGGGTGCTAACCAATAGCAAAATGGGGTCCTCAGGAGGATTTACAGGGGAGCTACAGACTATGTCAGCTCTTAATTTCGACTGTTGTATAAAGACCCCACTAAGGGTGAACTCAAGAGAAATTAAGAGTTTCAAAGTGTGAAATGGACTGGACATTCAGTCCTCCAGTATGTCAGTAATGTCCAAAAGATGTTAGAAATCCCCTCTTGGGAACAGTGCATGATCACTTGTGTGGAGAGCAGTCTCTGCATAGTTCTCAGATGTGCTCATACCTTTCTTTGAGTAGTGTACTGCCATGGCCAGGATGGGTTAAGGAAGGATATTTAGCAGTCAGGTTGGTTTCTTTTAAGGTTAATCAGATGAATCACTGGAATACTAATGCTGAGCATTCCATTTTTCTAAAAATGAAAAAAGAAAAAAAGCTATTTTAGTTCTTGTAGTTTGGAATAATAAATCTCTATCAAATAAAATCTGCTAGCATACCAGCAGCTGATATTCATGGGAAAGACATGTAGCCTGAAGAAATTAGAAAAAGCAAACTGGAAAAACTTGGTTTCTGATAACTGGTAGGCTATATTACTTTTAACAACTCATGTACCAGATGTAATCCCTTGGATTCATGTGTGTAAACCGTGAGTAGCCCCCTGTTAACACAGTCTGCCTGTGGCCCCTTGGTGCTTGGGCTACCAGCTGAAGGTGCAGTCCATGAAACAGCAAGGGTGATAGGTTTGTTTATACTATGGAACATGCTCAGGGCTGAGGCTGAGCCATGGAATGCAATGCTTGCTTTCCACGTGGTGTCCTCCCCCCATTTTTAAACAGTTTAAGTGTATGCTCGCTATCTGCCTCACTGAGGGCTTGCTGGAGTCCAAAGCATCACTAATGTTTTAATTTCACTTAGGAGGTTCTGCATGGTGCATTGTTCACTAACTGCTGAGGTGTGTGTGTTGCAGTGGGAACCAGAAGATGGCTTTCCTTCTTCTCGTAGCAGGAACATTGGAGAAGAAATGCTTTATGATAACGCAGGCCTGTACGATAACTTGCCGTCTCCAAAAATCTTTGCGCGCTATCCGCCAGCTGACAGGAAACCCAATAGGTTATCTACTGACAAACTCTCCTCTAACCATTACAAATACCCTGTCTCATCCAATCTGTCTTCTGCTCAGTCTGTCACTAATACCTCTGCTGTGGGGAGGGGATCTGGCTCACAGGTACCGTACTATTTAATACCTAACAAAGCTTTTGATTTGTTGGCTGTTCTGTTTATCTGGTTGTTATCTGAAGGGGCTATTAGAGTCCCTTAGTGTTAGCATTGAAGTGCCTGAAGTTTATGAGCCCACTGCAAATTAAGCAGTTTGCGAAGTTATAAATTCCAATGTGGAAGTACTGTGGTACTTTGCCCACGTGTTCTTGACGATTTACAGATTGTGAATCATAAGTGAAAAAAAATTGACTTAACCTGAATGCGTGTCTAGGTACCTTCTGGCTCCTCAGGCAGAGAGAGGTCTTTGAAAAAAATCCTAAAAAGATAGGTGACATATGACCTGACTGTGACAGTAAATTTCACTCTTTAGAACTGTACTAATCTATATATTGTGTATACTATGGTTATATATTTTGTGAATGTGCATATATATCATAACTTGATGTTATATATTTAGTAAATGATGTTGTATATATTAATATATACCATCTTTATATTACTGCCTGTTATTTTCTTCCCGATAAAAAAATAATAAGCCTATGTCTCTGATGCTTTCTGAGGGTGACTGCAGGCTTTTGTACCTCAAACATGAAGCTGCAGAGCAGACAAAGTCCTGTGAGCTCAGTGTTGTAGCAGATGGGCAGAACCCAGCAGGGGTTCACAGCCATTCCAGGAGCCTTCTCAGAGCCCTTAGCTGGTCTCTGAAAGGTGGTCACTGGCTTAAACCAGTATATCATGGTGTGAACACATCACTGTGATGAGTGGTTTTCAATCTAATCTGACATGGAACAGTTAAGATAAATGTTTCCTTTGTATAAGGTACCTGTTGTACTGTGTGTTAACTCAAACTATACATAAACCTCCTGTAGTGGAATATTAGAATTCAGAATTGGAGGTGGACATGAGCAATAAATTACTGCAGCAGCAAGTTTCTTCTTGCGCTCCCAATTTAGTCCTCACAAACTTATGGAAGCAGAACAGAGCATGGCAGACATATGTCCTGTGCTTGGCTGGAGCATCCTCCATGGAAGCACTGTGAGTAGTCCAGACAGGATTATCTTCCCAGGGTTCAGTTTGTTGCTGTGAGCCCCTTTAACATGAGATGTTCTGTTCCTGGTAATCTTGTCAGGCCATTATGAGAGGGTTTTTAAAGTAAGAAAAGCTGTCATGTAGTAGCTAGAAGTTGTATAGGGGGAAAATGATATGTTAATTCCTAGCACTTAAAAACATGTAATAATCATATTGTTTAAAAAAAAATCCACCTCTATATTTCATATAGTAAATAAGAAACAATGTTGACTTTTTGTGTGGCAAACACTGGTAGGTTTTACTGTGTGAAATTAACTCTGAAAAACTTGTGTTTCAAGAGACTTTACTGTAAAAAATTTTTCAAAGGTACATTTTTTTCTGCCTTGCAATGGCTTTTTTAGTACTGTAAAATGCCAGAGTTCTAAACTCATTGGAAACCATGATGCCACCAGAAAGAGGGAGTTCATCCCCTTGTTATCCTGTGATTGCTGGCACAGCTCCCGCAGAGCAGGCAGCTCCCAGAGGCATCTCTGGAGGAAGCGCTGTCTCCAGCTCAATCAATGTGCTCTGTTAAGGCTCTCTGATGTAGCAAGCAGCTTTCTGTCAAGCTCTGCCCTTGATGAAAGGGTGAAAGTAATGCCTGTGGCACGGGACTAGCTGGAGCCTATTTGTACTTTTGTTTTCAAACAGTTTAAAGGCAAGAAGCCTCCTGTGACTACTAATGGGATCACCGGAAAAGCAAGAACTTTAAATAGCCAGCCGAAGAAATCTGAAACAGTTTCCTGCGTGAAGCGCACTGCATCCAGTAAGTATCCGTCCTCACTGCTGCCTCACTTGGAGTGGAGTCAGGAGGGTGCCCCAAAGGACTTCTTGTCTCAGCAGACAAGGTAAAGAACTTTTGTGTGGCTGAGAGGCCGAGGAGGAGAGGACAAGGCTTTGAATAGGAGATAGTTTGGTAACTCCAGCCACACCACACAGGAAAGGGTGTCATATGGGAGAATGATAAATATGAAATGTGGCTGCTGCCAAGTCATGAGGATAGCAGGGAAAAAAAAAGGAGGATAATGATTCCTCATTTAGAGGAGAGAGGAATTCTATCTTCCTGTTGGAAAAGGAGGATCCGGAGCTCGTATAGATACAAGAACATTCGGTTGCACAAAAGTGGACTTGCTAATGAAGTCTTATTTAAGAAGCTGTTGATTTAATGGCAACAAGAGAAATTTTTGTCTGAAGACAAAAGTTAGTGACTTCTAACTGACTGAAACTGGTTTAACAAGTCTTTGTCAGGAATGAGTTCATACCATAGAATGTGCCTTCAGATATGTAACAGACAAAATGATCTCTCAGCTGACCTATCTTCTTTGAGTCTGTAACTAGAGCAGAGATATAGAGGGGGCTGTGATATGAATTAGACCACAAATATATGTGAGCCATGAAATGAAAGCATATATCTGGGAAATGAAAAAAGAAAAAGCTGTCAAGAATCAAAGAATCAAGCGAACATCTTTGTATTCTCTTATGTAAGGTGAGAAAAGATGTGCACTTGAAGTAGGAATGAAAGACAGGCAAAAGGCCAAACAGGTGGTTTTTCCTCTGACCCTTCCAATTAGGAATGAAGGGTTCATAGCTAGAGAGCAGTCTCCCTTCCATTTTTTGAACTACAGAGAAAGGCAAGGCCATTTTTCAAAACCAGTGTGGTATAAGGTGACTGGTATTTCTCATTTTCCTCATGTAAATATAAAGAACAAACTCTCTCCCATATCACTTGTAGCTGTGCTGCAAAACTTGGCAGAGATCATGGACCTTGAGAAAGAGCCAGTGGAAGGGGAATGCCAAACCTTTTTCTCAAACCATAGAATTATAGAGTGGTTTGGGTTGGAAGGGAGCCTTGAAGATCATCTGCCGTGGGGAGCCATGAGATGCTTCATGTCACGTTTAGTCTCAGGGAACAGTTCAGGGTTGTACTGTTAGTTTAAACCCTAATTAACTACAATGTGATACATGCAGATGCAGAGCAGTACAAATACGGCAAGAATCGTGTGGAAGCAGATGCAAAGAGATTACAAAGCAAAGAGGAGGAGCTGCTAAAGAAAAAAGAAGCCCTCCGGAATAGGCTGGCCCAGCTCCGGAAAGAAAGAAAAGATCTGCGTGCTGCCATTGAAGTCAATGCTGGTAGGAAGTGCTTTTTTGTGCTGAATTCTCACCTGAGAATTAATTATCCAAACAGCTTTGGGTTCTGTGCTGAAGACATGTTACCGTAAGCAAGGTTGATTTTGGTGCTGAGGAATGATCTGCAATGTCTATATTTGCTTTCTATATAGATTCAAAATGTATAAGGTAAAAATACCTATGTGTATTTTTATATACGTATATACATATTTTATATATGCACGTGTATATATAAATATACACATACCTAAAGAATTACATTGGTGAGAACTTCAGATAAGCAGAAAATGGGAATAATTCTTTTGGCACTAGCTAATTATGTTTTCATGATACAGAAAAATAATTTAAAAAAAAATACTGATTTGAAACCAGACTGGATATCTAGGAATGCCACTTGATAGGAAGCATTTGATTTATGCTACTAAACTTTTTACATGAAAAAAGTGTTTTATGTAAAGTACCTAAGTGTTTTTTCATGTCACTGATGTGTAGAGACCTTGTTTCCTTACTTTTTAGGAAGAAAATAATTTCTCTAAGTATCAATTTAAGGTTATTATTGAAATAATAAAATTTCTGTGAATGACAGGCAGGAAGACCCAAGTGATTCTTGAAGACAAGTTAAAGAAGCTGGAAGAGGAGTGTAAGCAGAAAGAGGCTGAGCGTGTAAACCTGGAGCTGGAACTGACTGAGGTGAAGGAGAGCCTTAAGAAAGCCTTGGCTGGTGGCATCACACTGGGCTTGGCTATTGAACCCAAATCAGGAACATCAAGTCCACAGGTATGCAAAGCCATTGAACATGCAAATCCCAGTACCATGGGCTGGGAGTGCTCAGCCTTCCCAGCTCCAGCAAAAATGAGTAGGAACTAAGAGTTTTATAGTGGTTTACTAAACCCTAGAAATAAGAGCAGAATTAAAAGCCTTTCTGTGTTATTTACATTTCCTACAGCACCAGGGAGCAGGTAGACATGGGAATCACGGGTAGGATGTGTTAGGAGAGGGTGCAAACAGCTGACACCTTGTCCTCAGTGGTTGTAGAAGTGCAGGAACCGAAACATTGCTCCAGCCCAGGGAGATTTAAATGCACCAAGTCATTGTGCAGTGATGGAGACCTGCTAGTGCTGGTCCCCTATCAGTTGTGTCACACTTTGCAAGAGCTGCATCTCACTCCTTCAGGGTGGAGCTGGGCAGTCCTGGCTTGGTGCTGTAGATCTGTGTCTGAAGCAGCCATCACAGAGAGATCAGAGAGGGATACATCAATTCCTCTGGATTATCCATAGTTGTTTATTCAGACCCATAGTTGTTTAACAGAAAAGAAACTTCAATTTTCATCACAGGGCACATATGTACATTGTTTTGTTTCTTTTGTTGTAATCTCTTTTTCATTTATTCATCATTATTATCAATACAGTTTCTTTAAAAATTAGTTCTGCTGTTCTGAATCTAAAGTAGAAAATATTGCACGTGTGACTACTTGGAGGAAACTCAATATAGGCTTTTCACTCGTTATTAGTCTCCAATTTTCAAGCACCGAACTTTGGAAAACTCTCCCATCTCCAGCTGTGACACCAGTGATACTGAGTGCTCCATCCCAGTGAACAGTGCAGCAGCTCTGAAGCGACCTCCCTCATCAAACAATTCTCCATGTCGAGGCCATGTCCTCCGAAAAGCAAAGGTGAGAGAACGGATGTCTTAATTTTCTTTTTCTGTGCTTTTTCATACTTTCTTACAAAGTCTTATTTGGCCTTAAGAAGAGAATATCTAAATTCGTATCACTACATAAATACTGCTGGTTTGGGGAACTTCTGGCAGAAGAACTGGTAAGTAGCTTGGGAGACACATTTGACTACTCTGATTCCATGTTTTTCTCTGTTGCTTTATAGATTTAATTGGCAAAATAAGTGATCTGTGGTTTAGAGAGTCCATGTGTCCACTACTCTGTGTAGCAGAGAAGTGGTTAAAAGAGCACTGTTACAGTAAATGATTAGAAATGGCACAAAATTGGATCTGATCTTTTCCAGGCACTGCCAGAACAGAGTAGATGTACATTGTAATTAATGACAATGTGTTGTGCAAGTATCTACTCAATGTACCTTTAAAGTAAAAGTTGAATTACTTTAATTATGTCTTGCAAGCACCAGGCTGAAATTTGCTGTCCTCTTGTATTGTTACAGTTTTCTAATTTTTGTGGTTTAGTTTAAATGGGATTTGTATGACCATTCTTCTGGGCTAAATTTGTTGGCAAAATAAGCATGTTGGCAACACATAACCAAGGGTGACAGTAATGGCATTGGACCCAAGCTTTTGTTTATTTAGTAGTTCACTGCTAGTTGTAATTATCAAGAGCAATAATCATAAACACTTGTTGTTCATGAAGGCTATTTCCTTCTTCCATTGATGTCTTCTGTACTGGGATTTCTTCAAGTAACTTTTGTTACATGTATTCATTGATTATATACATTTCCAGTGTCTGAGCATAAGCCTGGAGCCTAAATACTGAAAAATCAGCATCTCAAAAACTTATTTTATTATTAAATTATCATAGTAGAATTATTTCTCCTGCTATACCATTTGTGAGAGCTTTCTCACCCTTCTTCTACCTCTCCTACCCCCTTTCCATGGACATCAACTGATTTTTCCTTCTAGTTTGCTTGATTCGTTTAAATCCAACTAAGAATAATTACACTCAGCATAATTACACTCAGGTTTCCGTTCTAATCAACTTTGAAGTTTGCAGCTTGTGTTTCAAACCTGAAAAAGGATTTCTGTGCTCTAAAGCTTATCTGCGTATTCCAATTATACCCTAATTTGTCCCATAACGGTGTCATCTCTAACTGTACACTTCGTCTTCGATGTGGATGTTAGCTCAGCAATACTCAGGGAATGTGGTCCAGCAGAGCACAGTCCTTGCAGATGGGAGCATGGATTTGTGTTGGACAGGCACATTAAATCCAGCCATCTAATTGTTACAGCTGGAGAAACCAGGGCATTATAAAAACCTAAACATTTTTGGTGTAAAGAATACCTTCCAGCTGCAGTACATTTTCATGGTCAGCGTATACCATACAGGAAAAACTCTGCTGCGTTGTTTGGTGTTGGTGTGCTTTAGATGGCACAGTAAGTTGGTCAAGCTTTTTGGCAGAGGAATCTTGAATATAGGATTAGGCTAATCAAAAAGGATATGGAGCAACTAAGCATACTTTTCCCATGCTGGGAAAAACAACTCGAAGTATCCAATTCAGCTTTAACAGCTTTTTCCCTAAAACCTCATGCACTAAATATTAAGAGTGAAATTTTGCTGAATTAGATAGTGCAACCCAATCTGTTCTCAGCCCATTGGCAGCCACAGCTGCCATCAGGTGCACATCTGCAGCACGCCCCACGCTCAGGGGTCGCTGTACACATGCGGGGGTGGAATTTGGCTCTCAATTCTTTTGGCCTTTTGCAGTTGCGAGTGAGCCCAGGCCTTGTAGATGTGGCTCAGGAAAGGGCGTCACACGTGAGTATCCCAGAGCAGAACTTGGCTCTGCCTGCATGGATGTCAGTGCAGTTTGTGGGAGTGGAGCAGATCCCACGGCTGTGCTCACGCGTGCACCTCCAGCAGCTGGCACATCTCCCAGCTATGAGGGACTTGGATGAACGTTCAAAATGTCACAACGTGGTTTTTTCACCGGGTCTGTATTTGAATGCACCGAATGCCTCCCTCCTTGCCCTTGTCCTTGCACAGAGGATGCTGAGCCTGTCACCTGCCAGCCTTGTGTTCACAGCCACCCTCATGTCACAGCCGTGCTCACTGACCAGGCAGCAGCGCTGTGCCTGTGCCGGGGCAGCTGCTGCTGCTGCTGTGCCTCTGTGCCTGCACAGCCACCCAAAGCTTTCTCCTCTCAGTCACACTGATGTTAGAAGGAAATACAGAGAGAAGCAGTAAGACAGATGTAGTGTTAAGTAAAAGAAAGAACAGCAATTTGAGGATTGGCTGTTCAGGACATACACTATACATACACACATATATATGCATAAATGCATTTGAATTTTTTAACTTCTGTTTGTGGGTATCTTTAAATTTTTTTTTAGAATGTAATTATGCATGTTTTTAAGAAGCCAGAAGGCATTTTAATTGCAATTTTGTCTAATCTGCACTTGGCTAGAAATGGAGACTCTAATTAAAATATGGAAAACAATATTCTGCATCAGTAGTCCTAGAGAAGGAAAAAGATTCAAATATCCTTGCTGTACAGGAATTATTTAAGTATTTCACATATTCATTTAAATATAAAATTAGTTTCTGAAACCAAATTGTTATGTGCAGCAAGAAAAGTGAAATTAGTATTTCTGATTTGTTTTTGAAACTGGTGGGCTGGTGAATGTCGGCAACTTACATCTTGCTTGTGTTCAAGGACTGGAGAAGAAAAGGAGCTGTCCCAGTTTCCTAGCCTTTTCCAGGCTGTCAGTGTTGATTTAGACATTCTTTCCTTGGTGTGAACCTGCAGGAGCAGTGGAAATAAAGAAAAAGTTCCTTTTGCACCTGCAAAAGAAGTTTCTGCTTTCAAGGCTGATTTAACACTTAAAAAAATTCTCCTCCTAGTTGCTTAGCCAAGGACTTCCTTTATAGCTTTGGTTGCATATCCATAGAGGATATACATTTAACAGAGTTTTTAAAATAATTTAATTTTTAAATTTTTACCTGTACTGTGTTTTAACTTTAGAATTACCATAATTTGAAGAGTAAAACTGAATATTTAAAATACACTGAATTTTAGTAAAAGCACCATTTAAATAAAAAAAACCAAACACAAGTTTAGAAACAAAGTAAATTATTGTCTACCTTTAAACCCAAGGGTTTGTTTGTTTCTTTTCTTACATTGCTAAAGCAGGGATCAACTGTGACCTTTACTGTTATTTTACAACAGCTGAAGAGGTGTCATGGTCATACAGCTGTTCAGCCAAAGTAATGCACTTACTGCTTTCAGCAGCAGAAAAAGCTATTTACGTGCATAAGTAATGGATTTCAGTCAGAACTCTTAAATGTTGTGGAATGAGTGTTAAATTCAGGAATTCAGGTTGGAAGCCAAGACAGCAGGCTGCCTGCAGAGTGTCTCTGCAGAGTGGAGGGGTCAGAGAGGAATCCAGCCCCCAGTGCCTGGCGAGGAGCAGCTGGGCGGTTGCTCCAAGGGGATTGCTGGAGCCAGAGGCCACCTCCTGTGGATCTTCTGTAGTTCCTGGTGGCTGTAGGAGTGTGATTCAGGGAGGGGTACAGTGTGGATGTCCTAAGGTGAGCCCATCCTGCTTCAGCCCCTCCGCTCCTGTGCACTGTTAGGAAATGCTGTGGGTGTCCTTTCTTAGCCACAAGTTTTACTGAGCTGGGTGTTCAGCTGTAACAATCTCACGATTTTCACTTATGTGGCAGAAGAAATGGCAATACCCTGCTCTGAGACATATGACAAAAGCATTACAGATTACATGTTTTGCTGTGGATGGTGTCCTTGTCCTCAGCTAACAGGTGGGAAAACTGAGGCACAGAAAGTTAAACCAATTCTTTTACTTGCCAGGCAGTAGCTCAATTTGAATTATCTATAAGGGAAACAAATGCAATGCAAACTGGCTTGTTTTTCTTAACCCTGCCTGTTAGTGTCTCTGCTAAGTTGCTCTTTTTAGCCATAGAATTATGTGTTTGCCATGAGTCTAATAATAAAAAAATTGAAGAGCAGTAAAGCAATCACTTGGTGTCAGCTCTGAGAGATATTGAGGGCTTCCTGCTGTCTCACACAAGTTGTTTAGAGAGCCCTGTGTGCTTAAATCAGCCTCTCCCTTACTCAGGGAGAGCTGAGTGCTTTACACCAGCTGTGGGGTGTGAATTGCTCCAGAAATCCCCTCTGCAGAATACAAATATGGCTTATTGGCACTGCACTAGAAAATAGGTTGCTGTATATAGTTGTGGAAGGGTGGATGCTGTGCACAGACTATCACAACATACTTATTAACATTCCCTAACTAATTTGTGGGATGGATCCAGCAAAGTTAATGGAAAAACTGTTACTGACCCCAGTTGTGGTTTAGCACATACAATGGCATCAGTGAAATATCCTGATTTCTTTTAACATTTTCTGTATCTTTTTATTCCCCTCTTTCCAGGAATGGGAGATGAAAAATGGAACATAAACATAGCAAAGCCACTCACACTCCATAAAGGCCTTACCTACTACAGACCAAGACATAGGCTGCAAAGGACTCGCCTGAAAGGTCACATCAAGTGATAAAACATAAGATGATTTTTAACTCTGTTAAGTTAATGGTAGCTTGGCGCTAATTTGCCTGTATTCCCTCTACTGTATTGCTGTGTAACTACGTGTGCCCCGTTTTATTAGCTGTAACTCCTTGTTTCCAACGTCACTGGTAAAGAAAATGAAAACCAAAAAAAAACCCCAACCACAGGAATTAAAAAGGAGCATAAAGTTGAAAGTTTGCTGAACCAGCAAAGAAGCAGCAGTGTTAATTATAGTGCATCAGACGGCCAGAACGCTGCTGAAGACTGGTGTGAAATCTTGACTCCTAGAGTTCAAACTGCCTCTGAACTCTGCCACAGAGCAGGTCTAACTCCTCAGCACAGGCTGTGCTGGTGGCTGCTCACACAGCAAAACAAAACTGAAGAAATGTGCTCACAGAAGCAGCAGTGCCTGCTCGGCCCAGGAGATCTGCAGGCCCGCCGCCCTCCGTGGCATGACAACAACTCATTGCTGAAGCGTTTTTTGGGTACTTTCTAGACAGATGCTTTTGTCATTGGGAGATAAAAAGCTGCCAAACATCGAGACAGATGCATTTTTGTATGTTCTCTTTATTGCTGTTCTGAAGCACCAGTCATTTTCAAAGGTCATGTTCTTGAACTATGACTTGTCCCTGATTTTTTTAAAAGGCAAACAGGTATTTTTAGATACTGCTTCTTTTCTATACATTTTGAAGAAGAAAAAGAAAACAATTTAAATTAGTCGTTGACAAATAATGGCAAATCAGAATAACTTATGCAGTCAGTCTTGTTTTGTTTTATATAAAACAGTATTGTTAAACTTGAGGTATAGAGCACTGCTGTACTTAGTTTCCTTTGTCTTTTCAGACCTCAGCTATTATTTTTGAGGAAGATGGACTGAAAAGCTGATAATTTTTGACTCTTTTATAAACAGTTTAACAAATAATTGGGGATTTTCTCAAACAGGAGTCCATTTCTGTTTACTAGGAAACAGCATCTTGCATTTTAGTCTGTAAAATTAGAAAAATCTGGTTTTGTGTCTATCCATGTCATTCCCAAGAAATTACATGCAGTAAATTACCACTGAAGCCCTTCAATATTTCAAGATTAATTTTAAAAAAATCAGAAGGGGGTTGGGGGAAGAATGTATAATAAGATGGCTTC
This sequence comes from Cyanoderma ruficeps, assembly GCA_008694505.1. Taxonomy (NCBI): domain Eukaryota; kingdom Metazoa; phylum Chordata; class Aves; order Passeriformes; family Timaliidae; genus Cyanoderma; species Cyanoderma ruficeps. Next base: position 36,481,588 of record VZDJ01007747.1, on the reverse strand, counting down.
TTTTAAGTTTTTCTCTTTGGGTTTTTTTTAAGCCTTTGGAGAGCTTTCAATCATACTCTCAAGATTTTTTTCCTCCTCAACTGTGAGGAGTAGAAAATTAAAAAATTACTTCAAAATATGAATAGCATTTTAATCACAGATGTAAGGGCTAGAGTCTTGATAATTAGTTGCAACTGCAATTAAAATCACAGAAGTTGGCAAGACAGCAGTTATCAAGGATCACATCCCTTTATGGCCAAGCCTGCAGATTATCTCTTACCTTTAGGAATGGGTGTGTGCAACTCCTGGAGGATACACTGGGATTCTCAGCTGAGCTGGATGCCAGAGGACTTCCTGCAGGATTCTGTGGGATTTGAAGGCACAGAGCTATCAAAGATACCTGACAGGTGACAGGAGACAGGGCTGTGTCCTGTTCCCAAATGCATTTAGGGCCAGGGATCCCACTGACCTTAGCAGTGCAGAAATGGGGTCCAGCATGAGAAAAGGCTCTTTGCTTCTTGTGACTGTACTTGGTGCAAAGTGCCACAGGAGTGCAGATACAGTAGGAAAACAAGTGTCAGTGTGGTTTTCATTGAAAACACAGTGTTTTAATATTAGTTTAGGTCACTTACTAACTCTCTAATTAGAGGGCACATTCTGTACTGTATGACTACGGACTAAACACCGTCAAATTCCCATAAATAATAGCAGAAACAAATTTGAAGCAAAAGTAAGTTCATTTAGGCTTTTTATTTCAAATTAAGTTATTTATTTGTATATTTCAATAAATATTTAATTTATATCTGTACATATTTATAATGCAAATTAGGCTTCTAGTCATTGTTAGCAATGATGTAACAGTTGCCATTATGAAGTGGTCCCACATCGAGTAATGCAGAGTAGTCAAAAGCCAGATCACTTGTCTTGTTTACCCAATATTGGCATTGTCTCTTTCCACCCATGGTAAAAAAAAAAGAAAAAATTCCTTGGCAAGGACAGGTTTTAATCTATGCCTGAGGTGGATGTGTGTGAATCTCTGCCCAGGCAAACAGAAATTGTGTGGTGCAGCCTTCCTTCAGCTCTGCGGTAGGTGCAGGTCTCCCTCAGCACCTACAGTGCCTGCTGCACAGGGGCTGCCACCTAAACTCAACATCTTTCACTCTTCCTCCAGCAAAGACTCCACAAAGCCACCACCACTTTTTTCTATATAACGGCCAAGGTTTTGAAAGGAAGAAAACCAAAAAAGCTTGGGAAATAACCTCTCTATAGACCACTCTCAGTGCTGTGAAATGTACTCTGTTGCCTTGAATAGCACTATTGCTGCACAATTTTTTATAAAGAGCGACAGAGCTTGTATTTTCACCGTTTTTAGATTTCAGGATCACCAGGCAAAGTCAGCCATAGAGCAGCATGACTTTTGTTTTAAAGGAAAACTCTTGTATTTTGAACCATTTCTATGTCTTCTATGAAAATGTTACACTTATGCTTCCTCACCAAATGCCTGTTACTGTACCAGGTGCTTTTTTTTAATTGTTTTGTTTGTTTGTTTGTTTGTTTTTTAAATGGGTGATGCTTTGTTTTATAAAAAACCCAGCTTGTAACTTTGGGGGATCAGGGGCATTTTTTAAATGAGATGATTGTGGCAATTCGATTTTTCAAATGGAGAATATTAATTTAGTATCAAGTTTTTTTAGACACTTTCAAATTAATTGGCCCAGGGTGTATGTTGTATGATAATGTTCTCATATTAAGAATGTAATTATTTCCTTATTGTATTTTTTAAAAAACAAAATCATATTTAAACAAACTCAGTGAAAAAAGCATGATAGAAACATGAAAAAAAAGGTTTTGTTTTATTTTTGTTATTGGATATGTTGGCAGTGCCCATTATAATTGACTGTAAATATAGCCTTTCTACTGTATTTCTCAGTGTATTTAAGTTTTTTTGACACACATTCATGGACACTTCTGTTAAAAAAAAAAAAAAACAAAAACAAAAGTCCAAAATAGACTCCCCTTCAAATGTGTGTCTTAGTAGCTTCAACTAACTTCATGCCTTTCTAGTTTATTCTTCTGAAAGTCTTGCAAAGTGTGAAAAAAGACTGGCACCTGGTAGGTGCGACAGATCCAAGACCATTATTAATAAAGTTACCTGTCAAAAAAAGGATTTGCATTGTTGTTTCTTGGTGTTTGTCAGTTCAAGAAGCACCCTGAGGTGCTGAGATGGCACCTGCAGCAGTCGGCCTCAGCTGGGAGCCATTCTCCCGTGCCAGTCAGCTGAAAAATGTTTGGACATTATCACGAGTATTTTTTGGTATCAGTTGTATCCCCACTTAACTGAGTGATGACCTCCTGCAACTTGAATGCAGCCTAAGGACTCTCTGGCCGATGGGAATGTGGGATTTGATGTATTTAGAGCTCACAGCAGCACTTCCCACTCGCCTGTTGCATCTGCTCCAGTTTGCTTAGACGTCAACTCCACTAATAAATTATGCAGTATGTAGAACATTAAAAATTACCTCTAAGAAATGAAAGTGGATTAAAATTAAACTGAGCTGATTATCAGGCTACTTAAAGATGAATGTAGCAATTTCTTGGAGATGACTGACAGATGAGATTCAGAAGTGTTAAGCTGTAATTACTCCTTGCTGCTTTTCTTAGATTGTGCTCTTGCTCCTGTTACACCACAATTATTACTAAATTTATAAAGTTGAAAGCTTAAGTAGACTATACATTTCATTTTCCCAAACTGAGGGAAGCAATATTCTAAAGGAGTTAATTGGTTTCTTTTCCATAGTTACAGCCTCCAAGATCATAATGGAGTTACAATAGGTAGGTCCATGGACTGCATAATAACAATTAAAGACAAAAAATAAATGAAAACAAACAAAAATTAACCTAAAAATATGACAGGAAAAATAAATACATAAACCTGCCATAATCCTGTGGTCTAAAATGCAGCAAGTATCTCTAGGCTCTGTCTGATTCACAAAACTTGCAGAAGCAAATGGCAAAAAAAAGAAAACCACCTGCACTGCTGATGTCTCAATCATCTGCTTTTAGACCTATACAACACTATCCAAAGTCTGGGCACTGACTGCCATAAATAAACTCTCTGGGTGATGGCACACAGCAGTCCCTCCATACTAGGAAAAATCTTACTCATATTACACCGAAGTTCAAGGGAAAAACAAAGTTAAGGTCATTCCAGAGTGAAAAAAAAAAAAAAATCTCAAGGAGGGGACTGTGTTAACAGGTTATAAAAATGGGGAAACAAAATTCTAACAGTACAAGCACCGAGGGTGTCAAAATTAATGATCAGGTTCAAAATAACTGCCCAATTCAGCTACCAGAACTTGTCACAGAATTTTATTGATGCTAAAAGCTTATATGGGTCCATAAAAAACAAACCAAACTCGTGGGAGAAAGTAATTATTTAAAGCTATCACACACCAAGCTCCCTGCTTCAAAGCAGAAAAGTCCAGCTCCTGGGAGGCTGTAGGCTGGAAGCGTGCTCTGTTTAAGTGTCCTTGTGTGCTTTCCCTGGCATATTGCTACTGATAAATGAAGCTGTTTTCTTTCACAGAAAAATTGGGGTGTTTTCACACCAGCAGTTACAAAAACATTCCCTTCTATAAAGAAGTGTATCATATTCTTTTGAATTTGACTTCTAAAGCAAGCATCTCTATTTTAAGATCAAGGCAATACAAAATTATTCCTTCACAATTTATTAGATAAAAAAAAATTAAATCTTATAAAGGATATTACTCATCAGTAGTCTAGTTACAAGGAAATAATTTTCCTATTAGATTTTGTAGAACCAGTAGTTACAGCTACATGGTCCTGAGCTGAACATAAGCTTAATTCCTGGTTTAATTACTAATTTTTAAATGGACTGCTAATTGCTTTCATTGAATTATTCCTTAGAATTTTTACCTTTTTAACCTGGTTTTTGGCATGTACTGCTGATTTTGAAATTTTTTTTGAATCAGGTTTTAGTATGGTGCTGTAATGGCAAGAATGGATCCTTTTGTCACTTTGAAAATACACTATGCAGCATTTGCAGTATTTTGCTTCAGCTTTTGAAAACCATGAGGATCAGAGTACAGTAACATTTTCTCCACAGCAGCAGGAGCCATAAGAAAGCAAAACATATTTCAAGGCATAAATCATAAAAACACAAACAGAAAAAACTGAAAAGAAAACAGTGTCAATGAAAAACTGGAGAAAATATTGGCTGTTGTTTATGCCTCAGAAGTTTTATTATAGAGGCATGACTTATGATGATGTTGAAACCAGTTAATCTTCAATATAGTATAGCAATTAATATGACTTTGATGACAACAGCAAAGGAAACAGAAGTGAAGCAATTATTCTTTCCACAGAAATCAATTTCTGAAGTAAAGTAGCCCTTCAGGTTAAGTATTAGCAAATTTTATTTGGTCTCTCATTTATGGGAACAGCTTGTCTGTGTCTGTTCTCACTCCTGACCTTCCAAATCAGGAGCTTTCCTTGGAAAGAACTATTGGAACATCATTAAAAATAAGAGACTTTAGAATGTCTTTGAATTTTGCTTTTATTTGTATCAGAGCACTAAATTTGGAAAATGAGATGTCATTTGAGATTCAACAGTCTGCTTTTGGAGAGATGAACTGCAGTTTCAAGTCTCATCTAGCCACAATACAGGATTAGAGAACGTAAAATGACAAATTGCAATGTTTCCTAGCTGAGCTACACAACAGGGGAAGCCTCAAGCTTCATTCCTGCACCCAGGCTCACATTTAGCATGGTGTGCCACAGGGAAGGGTCACACCACAGCGCTCCTCCAGCTGGCAGCTCCTTCAGCAGGCACCATGAGAAAGTGCTGAACTAGAGCAGACAGAAAATTCAGTTTAATCTTGTCTCAATTATTTTTTCTTTTAATTATCCATCTTTAGGTCCTCAAAATATAGCCACTGTGAATAAATAATCCATTTGTGGTCCTATTAAAACTTCACTGCAGTCTATAAAATTTGTGTAGCTAATTAAAAAATTGGTCGATTATAATTCATGTTGCTGCTTTATCCCAGTATGAGGTTTAATAAGGCTTCACATTGCACATCCACAACCACAACAATTAGCAACACCTCTGCCCTTCCCTGTTGTGGGCCACAGGCAGTGAAAAGAACCATCATTTTTATTCTACCAGTGTCAGATTTTCCACGGGAAGGCACCAAGCTACACAGCAGCAACCACCTCTCAGCAAACCATAAATTCTATTCCAGCCTGAAATATGAGCTACACCAAAAGCAGCTCATCTCTACACTTTGAAGCAGAAAGGAATGTCCAGTGTGTAGGGATGCAAGGCATATTCTGACTTTAGCAATTCAGTGACTTCACAAAGACAAAGAGAAATTGCCAGGACCAGTAGGAGAAAATCTTTAGGCTATTAAGGCCAAGATTTTATAGAAATACACTATATAATTTTGCATTTCATTTCCAAAGACTGTAGGGACAGTGAAATAAATATCATATGTAGTAGCTGGGCATGTCCAATGGGCATAATTCTGAGGATTTTGGTTTTGCTGGTTTCGTATATGACTGAATATAGTTTGTAGTCAGGGCCTGATCCTTGCACACATCCAACTTAAGGGCTAATTTTGACTCACAGACCCCTCCATTTTGCAGTAAGAATGCAACTTCTACAGCACAGGCAACTCCTTAAGAAAAGAGTTGGGTAAAGGAAGGGCAGTTAATAAAAAGGGAAAAAGAGATTGGAATAAAGGCACGAGAAGGGCAGAACACACATACCTTTGTTCTGTTGATGGCGCTCTATCCCAGGGAGATCAAGGCTGAGACCTACGGAATTCTTTACTAGACAGAAACCTGAGCCTCTGATTCAGTGACTTCTAGAACAGCAGCTGCGTGGCTTCCGTCTCACCACAGGATGTCACCCTCCACCAGTTACACTGCAGCAACTCAACTCCAGGGAAAAGGAAAAAGAACTTTTCCCTTTCTCCCTAGGAATGGAGTCCAGCTGCAGTGTAGGAGGACAAAGTGGAGAGGCTAAAGAGAAGGATGAAGGTTTGCTGCAGCTTTTGAACTCAGTGTTGCTGAGTTGAGTGGTTTGCTACTAAATACAGATACACAAAATCTGGAGACTGGTTAAGCTGTTTCCCCTCCACAAACCCCATGAAAAGCTTTAAAAGAAAAACAAAGCAGCCAATAGTTTAGAACCAAATTTTATTAAAGAAAAACCTGGAGTGCAGGTTCTCAGGACAAATGCATACCTTTGGATGCAGTGGAGTACACAGGTACGTATACAGTAGTTTGCCTGCTACATGTTTGGAAGCTGAAAGAGACCGTGATAATCTGTACTGCACAGTTCATCACCATTGTTAAAAGTTGCCAAAAATTTGCTTGTGGATTGCTAACAGATACTTGGTTATGTGTGTGCACTACATATTGCACAAGACTTTTTCATTAAGCTATTTCTTGTGCAATTGAATCACAGTTAAGTGTTACGTCAAGCATATTCAAACGTATATTTGTTTCTTTTTTCTCAAAAACAGCACGTCACTACAAAACTGCCATTAAATGTTACATATTTACAAAAATATACAAATAACACTTTTCCCCATTTATGACAATGCACCAGTTGTGGATTTATTTCATTCTTCACTTGAGCCCTGTTACTGTATACAAAGAAACCTGCTTAAAGTCAAGGTCACCTGAAACAAAACTAGGAGAAGGCATGTTCTGTTTTCACAAATACTAGAATGTGCAAAGGCAGAAGGAGAGGACTGTGTAGCTGTGTATGTTAAAGGTAGGGGTTATGGCATACTGATGACTGCTAAGAACCTTCACATGGAGTGGAACAACCCCCTGGTCAAAAATCCGCTTGGATACAGTGACCAAGCTGTTAGAAGCAGTTAAAAAATTAAGTTCTACCTTGGTTGGAGTTAGCTTATATCTAACCAAAGAACTCTCATGCAATGAGAGAAATGGGAATAAAAATTATGGTGAAAATCAGTAACCTGTGTAAGCACAGGTGCATTGAGAAGAAGGCTGATTTTGACCTGCAGTTGCTTTTCAAATTCACCGTGGATGAAATTCTTCTGTAACACAAAGCTGAACTGACAATGTGTGTGGAACAGTATGGCCATAAATTAGGGTACAATTTGGCCTTGCAATGCCAAATAAACAATATTCCACATTTATAGGGTAGCGAGACATGCTTTGTGAATCTTTACAAGACGTGTCAAGTCTAGTTTTTATCTGGTAGGTTTTCATATACTTACCAAGAGCTGCAGCTCTAATTAGCCACAAAATATTATTTAGGCTTGGTTTAATTACTATTTTTTTCCTTTTGTTTTCAGGGGTAATGTCAGCAAAATCTATATTTATCTGTCTGTATCTGGAATAAGAGATTTTGCATCCACCTGTGCTGGAACAGCCACAGATGCACTGTAAATAGGCTGGCTTCCATCCTTTACTCTTAAAAAGGAAAATTCTCCCATTCCAACTCTCATCTCTCCAAATACTCCTCCAATCTAAAGTTGAAGCAATATTCCTAGCGCTGCTTCATAAATACAGAGCAATTACACCAAGTTAATTTTATTTAGGTGAGGAAGGGCAACACCTCATGCCTCCTAAACCCACACTTGCAGTACACTAGGGTGGTATTCTTTAAAGCCACCTTCTGCAAAGAAACCTGTCAAAGGTTTCATGGAAAGGTAAATCACAGGCAGTGCACGTATTTGTAAAAAGAGTGGTAAGCAAAACATAAGAAGTGGAAGGTTCCCCAAGCACTCTGCCAGATGATCAAGTTCCCCATCCTCTTCCAATCTGCTATTCCTCTGCAACTTTCTTGTATTTATTTTTTCCTCAGCCACACAGAAGAGGATGAAAATTAGTTAATCACCTTTTAACATCGACCCAGTTTATTGGCGGAATGACAATCAAAGAAAAGCAACTCAGAGAAGACTGGGATCAAGAGGAGAATTCAAGTATACTTCTCCATTTGATTATGTTTTCCCTCTAGAGCCTTCTGCACTGCAGCAAGTGCAACCCATGACTTTACACCCATGAGGAAATAAATCACAGCCTGTCAGTGACAAATGAAAAAAAGGATCTGTACTCAAAAGCCTGGTGTGTATATGAAATGGAGGAACTCTCTGTTCCTAAAATTAAAATTTCCAGTCACATGTTCAGTAAACTCCAGTCACTGGTGTTTACCCTCAGGAATCTTACACCAGCTCCATTCATCTTCTTTAAACATAAAATTACAGCTCATAGAGACATTCTAGCAAATTACATTTAAACAGTATAAATGCAAGACATAGACTCTATAAAATAACTCTTTTCCCTTGTCTCCCAGCTCAGTGCTGTGCTAGGGAGAAACACCATTAGCAAATGACCCACAATCATTTGGAGCACACATACAGGCATCTTGGCTCTGAAAGCAACATCTTTTCCATGCATCTCAGGTGGGATGTTGCTGCAAGTCAGATCTGTCTTAAATTATAGGCAGAGATAGTGATAATTTTGCATGTTCCCCTTGCTGCATCAATTTAGACTCGTGGTTTAAAGTCTCTGCATGCAACCAACAAAATTAAATAGTTGCCATTACAAATTAAAGTAAGCTTCAAGACTTAAGCAAAACAAAATCAACAGCATGTGGTAAAACCATACACACTGGTAACACTGACTTTCTCTCTGCTCTTCCTCCCTCCCATGTCTCTCTCACTTACACTCCCTAAGACAGGCTGCGCCCTTCCAAGATACCACTGAGCTTTTCAATGATCTTACTCCCATTAAACTCTCCAAGCTCCTCCAGCATGATGATTCTGCCAAATCTATCTGGTGACTTTGCTTAAATTTGTATTTTATGGAACTTGAATCCAAGCCATTTTCCCCAGCCTCTGGGAAAGGTTCATACAGACCCATTCCATAAACCTGTCAAGTCAAATTGCTCCCGACCCTCTATTAACAAAGAATTTTCTTTACTTCATATTCTTCAGCTTTGGATTGTAACAATTTCTCTGGCAGGCTGTGTCTGAGCTTGGGTCTCAGCACATCCCATACAGAAATACAAATGCAGCCCAGTGGCCTGGCAAGGTGTCTCTACCCAACCTTACTGCAATTCTGTACCTGCCAGACTGCAAGGCTGGCAGAGCAAGCCACCCCTTGCTGTGCTCCAGGAAACTCATGGGAACACCATGGCTCGGCCTGCAACCCAAAAAGAGGCAGAGGAAGATATTTGGGAGAAAACAGATAACCATCTCTGCCAATTAAATACATAATTTCACTACAAACCAATGGCAAAATCAGTATATACACTGGTGAGAAAGGAAATGCTGGGTTTTATTCTTTCAGGGAGTATAATACCCATCCATGCCTCAAACTAGAAGCATGTGCTCTCTGGGACAAACATCTGAGAGAAGTTCTTGAAAGGCAAAAGATAAGAGCTCCAGAAAGATTTAGAGAAAATGACTGCCAAAATTAAAGCTGAGAGGATTAAAAGTTACTAAAGTGAGAAAGAAACAGGAAGGATGGACTGCAGTGACACAAAGCACAGGAACCCTCATCGACTCAGATAATACAGCAGAGCTTAGAGGAGAGGCAGGAATGGGGAAGAGAATGTGATTCTTCTTGCTATCAGTTGGGACACAGTAGGGAGCATATCCAAATAAAAACACAGTAACAAAGCAGAACAAAAAGCAAGGAAGAAAAAGTGGACTGTAGAGAGCTGTCAACTGGAGAAACCAGGCAAGGCAGAGCCACAAACAGCAGCAATAATGAAAGAGAACAAAAGGACTACAAAAGAAGGGGTGGGGGGGAAAGGAGGCGAAACAGAAAAAAGTGGAAATTTGGGTTTTTTAAATTCAGGCTTTTTTGTTTGTTTGTTTGTTTCACAAACTACTTGGCAAAGATTTGGAAGCATTAAACAATGCAGGTGACTTCATGAACAGTTATTTTGCTACTTCAGCATCTCAAAAGATTAACCCCAAAGAGATGAGTGTAGCAAAAGTAAATGGGGTCAGAGAATTTGGCAATTTCCTGGGCATATTTAAAGGCCCTAACATGAACCTGAAACATAGAGGTGGTGTATTACAATATTCTCCTTTGGACTAGTTTTACCATTTCCAAACTGCCTGTGTGCATGTTATGATGTTTGGGGTTACACTTCTTCTGCACAGTCCTTTCTATTCAAAATCCATAACAAGAATATCTCAAAAGCCACATGGATATAAGCCTGCTGTTTTCCTGTATGAGCTGTCCTCATTAAAAAGTATCTCTTTCACCATTTCAGAAAGATTTCCTTTTTAAAATCTTTTAATCAATATGCAGTGTGAATTAATACTTTTTCTAAAAAGTGAATAAGCCAATTCATTTGCTTTGATCTGCAAGAGCAGACACTGTCAGGAAGAACTAAATGTAAGTATCAAAAGCTGGCTAAAATTAGCAACAAATAACATAGAAATATAAGACATGCTAAGAAAGTTATTTGGAATGCCTGGCCTTCCTGGTGATTAATATACTCATTATACCATTAAAAATATGTGCAAAAAAGGCATATTATTTAAGCAGTGCCAGGTACTGCTGCTCGTATTATTGCTGCTCAACAGGGCTTTATGTCCACTGTATTGCAAGTAATCAGTGTAAAGATGAAAATTCTAGAGAAGCTCAGAAATCAAGGCTGATCAAGACAGCTGAAGTTTGTGTGAAATGCGAGTGTTGTGAGGAAAAAATATTAAGCAAAATTACTTGTGTAAGGGAAATAATGCACTTCCTTTCAGGGCTAGTATATGTTGCTTCTTAAAGCAAATCAATCTGGGAGGAGAAAGAGGCAAAGAGTTTGCAATTAGGAGTATGTATTTTTAGAGATACTATTAAAAAGTATTTAATGCGCACCATAACAGCTCTTTGATAAGGATTTTTTCATACAGCTATGTCATTGCATTTCACAGTACATATTTCTAAGCCTTCCAGTATTTATGTTAGATACTGTCTTACAAAAGATCATCCAGCTACTAGCATATAAACTAGCTGGAAACAGTAATGCTGACAAGCTTCATATAAGGAGAAAAAAAAGGGATGAAAAGAATGGAAGCCATACATAGCTCCACAATTCATAGTTTAAGTAATTTGCTACCTCATTTAACAGGAGGAAAAAAGCTGTGACTGAAGACTTACAGAAATAAGATCTCATATTGAAAATCATGAAACTAACTTCCTGTATGTATCCATTTAAATGGAAAAATATTCCAAGAGGATGCATTCTTTAGCATCCAGAGCAGCCTGAAGTACCACTACAGGTTCTTCTTTCCCTAGTAATATGCAGCCTCTTTACTTATGTGACACACTGGAAAAGGAGGAACAAATAAGAGCTTTGTCTGGATGACATTTCCATCCAGATTTGAGAAATGGGCTGTTCTAGGCTGTCTCTACATGGAGCGACCCTTGTGCACCCCCTCCAGTCTGAGTATGCACACACAACTGGAGGCAATGCTGCTGAGGTGATCAGCTGGGTAGAAGAGATGGCTTGGGATAGAAGATTAAAAATTTGAGAGGGCACAGCTTGACATTTCCCAAAGACTGCAGGGTTAGGCTATTAATTGCAAAAGCTGACCAGGGGTCTGAGTTATTTGATGATTATAGTCTAAAAATAAGTCAAAAACTTACAGGAAAAAAAACGTATTTAAATGGCACTGAGAGGGCAAATGCTAAGATACTGAAAGGAAATACAAAACATGAAAATACAAACTTTACATTAAGAAAATTATCTGAGCAGACCTTAATAATAGTCAATTAAATACCATTTTAATGAAAGTTTTAGGCTTTCTCAGACTAGTACTGGCTATGTGCCAGTCTTGAATAAATTTGTAGAAGCAATGTGCAACTGGGACTAAAAGAGAGAAAATGAGCCAGAAAGCAGAAATCCATTTTTGGATGGACTTAAAAGACAAAACAAAATTTTGCAACTCAAAAATCAAGATTTGTAAAGGTGAGTGTTTATAAATTTCGTCCTGGTGGTAATCCAATATTTTGAGAGAAATGGGCACTTACTTTCATCTAAAATGCTGAAATAAAAATGAATATGGAAACAATACAGTGGTATCAATCAATATACAGTAAAACAAGTATAATAACTCCAACTAGCAGGAACTGTGCAATGAAATAAAATGTTTAGTCTTTCTTTTCCCCTGAAGTCCCACTAATGAAAATTACGAAACTTTTATAATAGGAAACATAGGAAAAATCTATGACTGAAATTGTCATTGATTCTATCCACTTAGAAACATTCACTTGAAATAACACTAGAAATTCAAAACTTATCAGAACCTCTGGTTCATCATCAAAAAGCTACTGCAACCAAATGCATGTATTTAATTTCTTATAAAGATTTTCTTTTCCCCACACATTTCTTTGAGGATGTATTTGTGTTAGGAGCGTGGAAATTACTGCAGTTCCATTCTATTGACCTCTGTTAAAGATACAGCATACAGTAGTAGAGTCTCCCCACTAAAAGAAGGTCTCATTGGACTGAAAACACAGCTGACCATGATAATCATGTCAGATGCAACCTGCTTTGGAGTAGGAACTACTAATGGCAACGCACTGATTTGTCTTTGTCTACAGGACAGTTAGTTAACAAATCACCTACTTTATATGAATAAACAGCTTACTCTTCATCACACCGGTTATTGAAAGAAGAAAACTCATCAAGAAGGATATAATTCAATGAGAATATCATAAAAGAGTTCCAACAAATTGGATGTGAATTGTGGATAACAACAACATCTTGCCTCAGGCTGGTACCTTCTATTTCTTCACAGCCATTTCCACCACCCTCTTCAACAGAGTATAAAAATAAACACTGGTTTATATTGCTTATATTGTTGAAAAATTAATTAACACTGTGTGCATTTTCCCTAAATGTCCTCTGAGCATTTCTGAATATTTTATATAGACAGGCTGTTCCAAAGCCATATAAAACATTCAGTGTCAAAAGAGAAAGCAAAATTTACAGCTGTAAATCTTGATGGCTCTGTTAGAATGCTTCAGATCTTACTGCTTGGAGCACTGAAAACTACAGAGTGCTTTTGAAATTGCAAATACATCAGATTTTAAGAAGGCCAAAAGCGGCCAATGAGGGCAGTACGCTGCCAGGTTGTTTTTTTGATTTGGTGTAGCTCAATATCAGTGCTGATAAATATCACTGTACCCATTTTTATAAGGTTTATGATCAAATAACAATGCAGAGGAATTGACAATACTAGTGTGTAACAGCAAAATCATAGCCAATGTTTCAGTGCTACCAAATAACAGTATGTTCCAACAGCAGTGTTTAAATAAAATTACCTTTTTTTTCTTTTTTACCAGTGATGCACCTTTTTTGGATTATGGATTTTTACATTTATACATAATTGCAGCTGGTTTCAGTTCAGGACTTTTAAGAACAGTGATAATTACAAGTAAAACAAAGAAAGTTAAACCATTAATAATTTATGCTCACAAAACTCTTTTGCTCTGATGATCTTGAACAAACAGTAATTAATTTAGCCTCGCAATACCCCTGTGATATAGGTAATTACTATCAGCCCCATTTTATAGATGGGAAAACTGGAGCGATACAAGAGAAGTAACTTGCTCAATATCTGGGTACAGAATCCAGGTATCTGACAGTCATCTTCTGTTTCTTAGCCACCACATCACCACTAAAAAAATTAACTAAAATATGTACAAATATGGCATGTGTGCATGCACAGGTGTGACTAGCTCTTGTGCATAGAAGCAACTCTCTTTCTGAATACTCATGTATCAGGATTTTAGATACATATAAAGGACAAAAAGTTAAGATATCATGGATGGAGTTCAAGAGATGTGAGAACCAGCACTAGTGAGTCTTTTCATTTACGGATAAACCAAGACGCCATGAATGAGAAAATGGTAATAGTACTTTCTCAGTTTTAAAATAATTACTTTTAAAGTTATTCTTGTGAGGAAATCAAAGGCTTCCTTTATTATCTGCTGGGTATTAATACAGTTAGGGTAATACCAACATGTCTTTAGAAAACAGTGTTTTTAAGACATGACAAACCAACCTCACAGGAGTGCTGCATGAATCAAATTAATAAGCATTGGAAAAAAATATTACAGGCACTACATTGTGCTAAGTGTTAATTAGAGTACCAAGCAGTTAAATATTCTACCATGTTCCAAAAGACTCCTGTGATCAGAGACACAAATCACCCTGAATTAAATGTATAAAAGTAGCTGTTAAAGCATGAATTAATGTGTGACCTAGTTCCAACAGAGTCCTTTGCCAATCAGACTAACCATGTGAGAACAACCCCAAGCTGGAGCTTCCATCCTATTCCTTGTCCATGAAGCTGGTTTGCCACTCACCTGCCCTATTCAAACAACCTATTTCAGATTTATTTCACAGGAACAAGTAAGATGTTTGCAATGTTATTTTATTCTCTGCTGCAGCTCATTTCTACGAGAAAAAGCAAGAAGAGCTGGTGAGGAGGGAAAGCCCCTGGTGCAATGATCCCAAGAGTTTCCAATTCACAGCATGTTTTGTATATGCACTTCTCGTCAAGAAACCCAGACTCAGATACGTTTAAGACCTTGGATTTCCACAGTCTGGCATCCAACAGTCAGCCAGGGCATTGCTTCTCTGTTAATGGGTTCACATGGCACTATACAACTAAATAGGCAGAAATTTTAGAACAATTTTTGTAATTATTTTCCTGAGTGCTTTGCAAGTGCTTTTCAGAATCTTCACTCTTAACTTTTCCACCTAGTTCCTTACATTAAGTTTATAATCTAGATTTTCTTGAGCTTTACCCTTACATCCTATGGGGTTTGTGAGAGCCTACAGCACTACACTGAATTACTACATCCCAATCCGCTGCATTTGATGATAATGTGCTCTATATTCACAGCTACACGGAAGAATGATTCCAATGCATACACTGATTTTAAGACAGTTCTTTTCTATTTGACTAGCATTCATTATTTTCTGTTTGCATATTCTGGACAAGGTGCTATCTGTATCCTTCTTAAACAAGATGGTGTGCGAGCTTGTCACTAGCCTCAGTAGGACATTCAGTGAGTACAGAGTTATTTATTCTCTATCAAAGGCAAAAAGTGAAGAGATTATATAGGTTTCTGAGAGAATCATCCTAATCCCAGGCAGATGTGACTCACAGGATGCCAGATATTTAAACTCACCACACCACACTTGTTTTCCTACATGGCTAAAAGAAACCACAAAGAAAAGATAAGAGGAGTGTGGATTCACTGCATTGCCATTCCCTAGGGATGCACAGGTTGAGACCAGGAAACTCTGACCCAACCAACAAAACTGGGATTAGGAAACAAAGACCCAACTCACAAGCCTTTCTGCAGGCAGCTCCTCCAGAAGCCCTTCCCCTGCCCTCCCTGCAGAAGAAGGGGGACTGAGAGACACCCTGTGGTGATGGGAAGGATCAGGAAGACCTAAGTCCCTTCCCATCATCCCCATGACCCTTTGGATTGTCAAACCAACCCAAGCAGAAAAGGCCAGGTTGGGGTTTGCCCACTTCCACCAGCAAGGGCAAATGCCAGAGGAAATCCCAAACAAGGATGCTGTGAGAAGGAGAGGGCAGCTACCCAGCCCTTCCCGGAGCAGAACTCTGACCCACCTGGCACAGCCGCCCTTACAGGAAGTTTTAAAAAAATAACCATACAAAGAAAGCTGCGTAAAAGAGGTATTTACACTCTCTGGAAATTTAAAAAGAGACAGGCCACCAGCCTAGGGTTTAACAGGATAACTCATCTGGCAGCTGCCATCATCCTAGAGGGGCTCGCTCAGGAGAAAAGAGCAACTAAAATGACTGTCTGCAAGTGAAGGCACCTGGTCTGGAAATAGCATCAAGCTGGTGTTTTTCTTTCACATGTGGTGGGACTGGGGGAGATACTGGTGCTGATAGCTTGTCAGGACTTGGTACACTTACAAGAGCATTATTGTATATTATGAGATATCCTAATTAACATTTTACTTCCTTTAATCCTCAGAAGGGCCTAAGCCTAAATTTGTTAGATTGTCTCACACATGTTTAAGTTAAGAACTTGTCTCAACTAGGAGTGCATTTGTCTCTCACTCAGTCCTTTCCCAGTACAGAAACACTTGCCCTCCTAAAAAAACTGTCATTGTGATCAACCAACCATCTGTTCTGGTCTAGTCACTTGTGTAAAAATCAACTTTTCAGGCTGAAGACTCCCAGCCTTCCACTGAATACCTCAATTAAAAATATAATTAAAAAGTTACAGTCAATCATTCTAAAAATAAACATAAAGAAATAGAGCATATACAGAAAAGAAACAAGGTGGCATTGAAGGTGCCTAGGGCTACAAATTTGCTACCATAGTTTGAGTGTCAATCCCAATGAGTTCCCAGGCCATAGAGCAAACACAAGACATGTTATCCTTTGCCCTTGGTAACTGATGATGCTTTTTTCCACAGGACTGATAAGAAACCTCCTCTCCATCAGCATGTACAGCCATATTTGCAATTTTGGGACATCACCAGGGAAAAATAAAACGGTACAGAGAAGAGTCTTTCGGTTTTTGTGTTCAGCTGCAAATATCAGCTAACCAGGTAACTGTGCATCTCTCTGGAGTTGATGCTCAAAACCACGCCTGAGTGATTGCCTAGGAAAATACAGAAACAAAAGGCCAACATTAGTGTATTTCAGGTACTTCACAATAAATCCCCCTTTTATTGCAGAGACAAATAAATTGCATAAGAGAGTGTCTTTATCAAACAACAGGTCAGGTGAAGGTTGGTGCAACAGCTCCATGTACCTACAGCACACTTTTGCACAAAGCTTTTGCTCATGGTGGTGGATTTGTGGTGAATTCCTAGGGTTTCTATCCCAGTGACAGCATAAGTTGGTTCTCTTTGTGGCTTATAAAGGTGTAGTTGTCTCGAGGGGTGCAGGTGAGGGAGGAGAATGGAACCTGAGGCGTCCATTCGACATGCCACTGACCTGGGACTGGACACTGACCGGCATCAGCAATAAGGGAACTCTGTAGCTGTTCAAGTTGCCACTTCTCCCAGAAGGAGTCACTGCAAGGTAATGGTGTTGAGGAGTCCCAAGGTGGGGGTTGCGATAAAGTAGGCAACATAAAATATATAGAAAACAAAAAAAGTGGATGGGTGAGTCTGGAAATATTGTACTGTGGAAATTCAAAAGTTATGAGAAGAGAGAGAACAAACAGAAACCCAGGCCTGTAACTCCCTGCTGTGCACGGAGCGGAGGCGGCTACTGACATCTCCCAACAGGGAGGGAGAAAGCTCACCAGAACTAGAAGGGATCTCCATAGAATAGGAACCTTCTGCAAATAATGTCGTAAACCAGAATTTAATATAAAGCAGGGATTATAACATGTTTCATACTCTAAGCCAGATAAAATAGAGTATCATTAACAGGAATATTTTCTTGACAGTACTGAGCAACACTGGAGCTAGTGGAAAGTATTGCAAATAACAAAACAGTAGAGCGAGCAGGAGTGTAGTTTTATGTATTAAATAACATCCTCTGTCTAAAAGCTGTATAGTAGCTGACAAATATGGATGATTATGATCCACAAAAATGAGCTCTTTACACTCTCTTGGAAAGTCTGCTGCTGCAGACAATCCAGCTGAAGCACAAATCACCCTGAAATCACATTTACATTCTTATGTCATCAAAACATCATGATCTTGTACTCTTTAACCTCAAAATAAAGCTCTGCTCAGATGGAAGACTTTAGTTTTCTCTGAGTAACAAGTGGGGGACAAGCAGAGAATAATTCTAAAAGTGTTACAAATCAGGGTAGCATTTCTTTATTAGAGCATCCCAAGCTGCCTTCTTTTAAACAAACCATGAGGGTTTTTCTACCATTAAAAGAAGTCATGCTTTTGTACCTTACTAGAGGTGTTTGAATGCTCCACTTTAATAGGCATGTCTGCAAGGACTTAGTTAACATTCAGATTTTCCTCTAAAGACCCTGGAGATGAGATGACCAAACAAATTTAACATAGACTTTGTTTTTCCAGGTTTGTTTTTGGAACTAACTCCGGTAAAGTCAGGAGAGCAACAAAGGTCATCTTGCAAAATCAGAATGAAAGCAGTGATACTTATATACAAGGTTGTCAAAGAAGAGATAGAAATACACAAAGCAAAGCAAGAGGCTGGATTCTTCCCTTGTGTTCAAAGCTAACACCTCCAAGAACCTAGAAGCAGCACACAGTTCAGCAAATGAAAATAAAGACATCGACAACAAACAAAAAAGGTGAAACCCAAGATAAAGAAATCTCTCCTCAGATCAGGTTCTGTCTTGCCCAGGCTACCTTGGGTGCAGATAAAACACATCTTCTTCCTTGGGGTTCATGAAGACATTACAATTGCCTTTTACCATCAATCTACTGCCACAAATCCCAAAAGCTTTGGAGCATCTGATTTATTGTCACAAATTTTCAGAAATGGGATTTTATTTTTTTTTTCACATTATCCTAGAATTTTCAGACTGTGACCTGAGAGCAGTCTGAAGACAATGCATAATAGATCAGAACTCCTTGCTGCATTAAAACTAACCACAGGGTGCCAGGATATACACTTCCACCTGAAATCAATTGCACTGAGAGATACTCACAGGAAGTTTCCCTCGTGGATTCTTTAGAAGCACTTCCTGGATACTAGAAAATCAACTGCCCAATTAAGGAAGACTTATGATACTTCTAATACATGAATAAATTTTATGTTTCTGATCGCAAAAACTTTAAATGCTGTTGGAATATGAAGGCAAATAAAGCAATGGATCTCCATACAATCCATCTGAAATCAAGGAAGCATTGACTCTACAAATCCTTCTGGCCTGCACTCAATTTTCCACTAATTCAGGCGATTATTGAGTGAAATCAATTTTTGCAGATTATATCCCATTCTACCAAATATAATTTATCTCTAAAATTGTCCAAGTCAGTCTGTCGACATTAAACTACAATCTCTGCACTCATGCTTTATATAGCACCATCATCCATACATTAGCTTGTATCTCAAGCAAGCCAAAAGAAGGTGATTGAGATAATCCCTTGGTGGTGGTGTTACCATTTGCATCTTTTTGAGACTGAACAGAAAATGAAAAAGAACCAAAATGAAAACAAACATCAACTTAAAATAAACTACTTATGAAAATTTATAAGCTAAAAATGAAGTTACCTCTTGCGTTACCTAGTGTTTGAGAGTCCAGATCATCATCAATAAACTCCTCACCCTGGATGATGTTCTGGGTGTCCTCGCTGTGATTAACAGGGCTTGTCATCTCCTGCTCTTTTTCATTGTGCATCTGGGCGTAGACGTTTCTGCCTGGCAGTTTCCTAAATGGGACAAGAAGAAAAAATTTTGGGATGGAATTCTTTTGTGTCACACACACACTGGCCTCAGAGCAGAGCTCCAGCAGGGCAAAGTTGTTCCAGAACAAAAAATCATCACCAATCCCATCCTTCCTTAATTTTGTGATCACAACCTAAAGTTACCAACTCTTTGTTCTCTTTCACAGTTTTATGTAACCACCTTATCAGGATCTTCATACTAACATAATATTTAAACACCGATTTCTAAGATTGACAGACAATTAGCAACGTTGAAAAAAAATTACTAAAGCCACAGAAAACCAGTTTTAAGATTTCAAGCAATAAAAGGGCCCAATGGGTATTCATTCTTGCTCCAAGGTGTCTTCACATACGTTAAACTGGGCTGCAACCATCATCACATCTCCCTGAGCATGTGGGCTGGCTGTAAAGTGTGATAACATCAGATGGCACTCACAGTCAATCAGGGTCAGGGAGAAAAAGTCAGGAGAAGTCCAGGAGACAGGAATGGAAAGGACCAGAGAGGGAAGAGCCAGGAGGCCAGGTCCAAGGGGTAAGGAGTAAGAAGGTAAACAGGCATTGGTAAGAACACAGGGCAGGGGAGGTTGGTTAAGTTAAGCAGGCAGCACTGAAGGAGACAGTATAAAATTTGGATTGGGAACTAATTACACAAACTCTACAAGAGAAAATAATTCACTCCCTCTGACTGGAATCTAGAGAAACAAAAAGCATCATATTAAATGCCTCTAATGGACAATTAGCACTCTGGCTGAGACTGGGAGGCTTCTGACTTAATATTGATAAAGGGTTCTTAACTAGATTAATTTAAATTAGACTTTGTAAACTCAATGGGAAAAATCAGGGACTGCCAGCTTTGCAACAGATTTTATGGTTTAAACATTCCTCAAGAGCCATTCCCTTTGTGCTGTAGCTGTGTTCACCTGCAGTGTGCCTGGGCACATGAGGACATCCTTTCCCAAGCACCAAGCAGACACTTCAGATTAGGGAGCTGCAGGCTCTAAGCTCCATTTCCTACAGTGCCAGAAGCTGCTTGACAGCTTGAGCAGCATGACAGCAGATCATGGCTGTCAAAGTCTGTGCTTAAAGCCAGATTATTACAATGGGCAGACAACGACAAGAAAAGAAAAAACAGGGTTGAACAGCTGTGGTTTCTGTTGCGCTCCTTTAGACAGTGAGAAAATAGAAAAAGTGACACTAATGTTTAGGCATCTTTCTAAAAGCAACCATCTCCTGCTCCATATTACGGCAGCAGTTTAAAAGCTGGATAAATACACAGATTACTCTATTTCTCTAGGCTTTTGAAGAAGACCTGTTTCAAATGCCATTTCACAAAAAGGTGTCTTTAGCAAGGGGCACCATTTTAGTCTGAGATAGTTACTGCAACAAATTATTCTGAAAACCAACTTCCATTGCATCAAAGTAATGAAAATAAATGAAAATTACTAAGAAATTAAAGATGACTGAAGATAATCTCCTCCCTTTAATCTGAACAATCCAAAAGATAAATTGAGTCCTATATATCTACACAAACATACATACCTGTATAGGTATGTTTATACACACACACAATTATATTTCTAAATAAAAATTAGGTATTTTATCCCATTATTTATAAGCAGTACAAAACCAAAAGGAAAAGGACAAGGATGGAAAGAAGGTCTGATGACACAATGCTGTGCAATCATGATCACTTCAGCAGGTCTGAGGGCTCCTCCAACAAAAACATACACATAAAGCCAAGCCGTGCATCCCTCTCCTTTCATTATATGGATTAAAAAAAGCCATTTTGCAAGAGGGAAGGACGTTCCTCATTAACAAAACAAATACATTAGGTAATTAATTTTGATTTTTTTTTCTCTAGGGCCAGTAACTCCAGACTGTTTTTAATGTGTCTGGTAATGAAACTGGTCATGTGGAAAACTATTCTCTCAATCAGACCTGCATCAAACCTGTCAAACTGCTCACTTTCTGTCCACCATCAAATGCCTAAGGGAGACAAAACCCAGAAGAATGTCTCTGTAACACATCTGCAGAATTAGCACATATGTTTCTACAGTAATTATAATAACCTTCTCAGAACTATTTCTGACAGATTGGAGAAGCATCAATGGCATTATCAAAACAATTTTGACATAATAAAAACATTAAATATCTCAAACCCATATGGCTCATCAGACCTTTGCAGTCTGGGAAAAAAGGGAGAAGAGGTGCTAGTGTGACTGCTGCCTGGGACCTGTATGAAACGAGGCCAACAAAGTGTGTCCTTTGGTGTAAATCCTCAGGCTTCAGCTCACGGCTCCCACGTGACTGACTAGTTAGAGATAATCATGAGCAGAACACATACTAATAAACATACTCAGGAAGAGTGAAGAAACTTTTCAAATTCACAAATAACCATTAAATGTATTGTTGCTAAGAGCATTTCCTTACAGTTTAAGAATAAAAGGACAAAAAACCAATTATGTGAGCTGTTATTTCTCACTCGCCTTATCCTGCCCAGTTCTGATCAGTACAGACCCTTTGGGGAAGGTATAAAGCTGAGGTACTCAGCACTTCCACACTTTCCTTTGCTCCTCACACTCACGTAGGAGACCAACATTGAACGGACTGGAGGAAGGAGAATATTACAAGCCTTCAGAAGACATGTACTGGAGGCATTAGACCTTTTATACACTAAGAGAGCTCTTTGTGTTTCATATTGGTTTAGTTTTACAAGGAACACGCTCAACCACCCTGAAGAAAATGACAGTCCCAGCCTTTCCAAGAGGCATTTTTAACACATGTGCCGGATATTCTGTTTACAAGGGACAACCACACTGTGGGATGAAATAGGGTGTAGATACTGCAGCCTAGCTAAAGATGGGCCTGATCTGGCAATTTTGCCTCTCACTGCTCTAAGATGCAGGAAGGAGGCTGCTACCCCTACTTACACAGAGTAAAACTCTAGTATACCCTGATGTGCTTTCCTCTTCTTCAAGAAGAAGCTAATATAGAGTCCAATGTAATTGAAGCAGAGCTAAAATTCTTGGGTCTACATAAAAGACTACTGTGAAAACATGACAAGACATGAAATTTGACCCAAGAGATCTGTATGAGCAATAAGAAAATTGAAAGCATATTTAGAAGAACAGACAAGAAGATTATGCAATAGTTTCTTTGGGGGCTTTGCTCATCTGCAAAATGCATGTGCTTCACATCCATCACTGGAGACAATTACCTCTGCTGAGCAGCACTCCATGGTTTACATTTTTAGTGCCTTTTATTTTTTGTGTAGCATTTTATTTCAATCATGAAAAATAAGAAACATTATGCCTGCTTTGAGGACCAAAATATTGTGAGCTAGACATCTAATTCTGCACAGCACTAGTAAAGAACATCACAGCATATGATTTTAACCAGGCTCTCCAGATCCCACACCTTTTAGAAGATATTCCAGGAAGTACTTTGTTTTCCTTCCTTTAGTCACAAATTCTAATCAATTCATACCCCAAACTGTTAGCACTTAAAATTGTTCAGCAGGAAAGAACAGCAGGAGGGGGATGTGATATTGATTCCTACTCATTTAAGCTCTGGCTTATTTGGCTTTCAATTCCTTCTTTGTGGAAAAAAATATTCACTTGCCTTTATGAAGCTTCATTTATTTTCCAGAGGCTTGATTAAAATTCCATTTAGTATAAAAAATATGAACATATTCACATGGCAAAGAATATAGAATAATGTAGTATTCTCTTGGAACTTAAATAAAAATAACAACAAAAATAATCCATTAAATAGAATACTTTATTGTGGTGTTGACTTTATTATGTTTGGATTAATGTTCAGATGACTGACTTCTTTGTGCTTTAAGGCACTCCTGATATATTTGCCTCTTTCATTTCCACAATCTTTTCTGCATCCTATTACTTTGATTTCTGGGGATGTTTTTACAAAATATTATGGAACATTAAATTAGTGCCTGGTTTTTTTTATCACTAAAAGGCATGGGTTGGGACTAAGCTTGCTCTCATGGAACATAAAAGTAGTAGAAGCAAGGTGGGGAAAAAAGATAGCCTTTCTTCAGAGACTGAAAATGAGATAGTAAGTCAATGAGGCAGAAAGATAACAGTTCTGCTCCAGATTGTAGAAATGACTCAGGAGGGGGTTCATTTACCAAAATTGGTACTTGATAGTAGCAGGCAAAAAAGGAATACACACAAGATGGTATAAATCTGGCTGAAGAGGATGCATAGTGATTTGTGAAAACAATATATGCAACTTTAAGTACACCGGCAGTAGTTTGCATACAAATTAAAAGATGAAGATTTTCATACTCTTTCAGAGAATTGAATTTGCTGCAATTAACCAGGTAAAATACATAAGCACAAAAGCCAGCTATTTGCTCTGGCTTGGCTACTCTAATATCCTGCTATTATACAGAAATGAAAAATAAGAAAATGATGATTTCAGATCTTCTACTAGTAGCATGATGATTACATGGCAGCTTTGATGTGGCTAAAATATAATTTTCCTTTCCTCCACTTCATCTGGTGCAGACAATGCTATTTCCCTTCTCTACACTGTTGCCCAGGATCCCACACCATAAAGCTTCTTCTGAGAGGATGTAGAAATCTTTTCTGGATGGCAGCTTGAAAACCACAAAAAAATACAAACATTGTTTCAAAGGGAATGAAAGAAGTGTGTTTTTACTGAACCAAATCTAGTAAAGATGGTATGGTATAGAAAAATATATGCAGATCCCAGATCCACATTAAGAAATAGCTTTGGATTTTTCAAAAATATTTTCCAGCTGCTTCATATTGTTGCGGGCAACAGAAGCAGCTGCAGTCCATTTTACCTGGATGCTTGAAGAACTGGAGCATAGCAGTGAGTATTGCAACATGTTGTTTGCTTGAGGCACCCGCTCGGTGATTTCCACACTCAGAAGTGAGAGCACAGCAGAGCAAAGGCACCTCACTCATGGCTTGCCCACCGCCCACATCTCCTCCTGTACAGCCACGGTTGGTTCTGATCCCTTGCACATCTTGAGGAGTGATGAGATGGCACTGGTTTGCACTACGTTTTTAACTAATCAGCCAAAATCCCAGACCTCTATAGGAATCTGCCACCGTTTTCCCCCTACCTCCCCATCTAATTAGATAAAATATTCTTTTCTGTTTCTGGATATGAGAAATCAGACAAAGGATGTTATGCAGGACTGTTATTTTTAGATCACAGCTCTCTCTCAAACTAATTTTGTTAGATTTACTTCTTGTCAGGGATGCCAATTTTTAGTACTGAATATTGCAGTTTTCAAAAACTGAGAAATTAAATAGGAGCAGTGAGCTTCAATACTTACAAAGGATTCATTTAGAAAAGAGATATTGGATTAGTCTCTGATGTCTTGTCAGCACCATCTTTCATTTCCCAGCTCAGTCTGACAAAAATTAGTGTCAATTAGTACCCAAGTTCTTGTGACACATACTTCAGGAATAATTTGGGCAGGTGACCACATTTGGGGACAAGAAGCCTCAGAAACCTTGGGGCAGTTTGGGCATGTTTTGCCATTTTCTATCAAAGCTGTAGGTCTACACAAAAGCCTGCTATTTTTTCTCCTTTCTTCATCACAAGTCCTGAACTCTGTCATTGCACATAGATGACATGGACTCATGTAGGAAGCCGTAACCTCCCTGCCAATCCAGTTACCATCTTATTCTGCAAGCCAGTTTTTCCATCTTGCATCTTTGCAGTTATCAAACTTAACTTTGAGCCCAGCAAAAAGAGAGAGAGAGACAGAGAGATATCACCTGCTTCTCATGTGCTCCAAGGCCAGCTGCAGGTCCTGTAGACCCAATCAGTGTAGTGACAAAACTAGGATCCAAAAAAATTTCACTGATGTAGGGAAAAAAAGAGTTTTAACCCTTCTATTAATCTATGTGAATGAAGGGAAAGCATCACCAAATGTCTTCCATCTCCTCCTTAAGTCTGTAAATCATATATAATAATTATGGACAGTGTTATCACTTCAACACTTTACACATCTGTAATTTATCTGTGAAATTAAATCATATTTTTATTTCCCCTAGTGATCTGAGTTACCATAGGCCACAGTAATTCTGAAATTATCACCTAAAATGGAACATTTTTTATTGCCTATGGCATTCTTTCAGCAAATTAATTTTTAATACCCAGGCATATAATATTGAAAAGTTGCCTTTATGCATTACAACTTGCAACTTGTATTTTTATAAAGGACAGTCATTTCATAGCCTCAGTCCCTGTAGACCAGTTTACAAACTTACATTCTCACTGTACTGCCTTTAAAAGGACTGTACTCCCAACAAGTACTCCATGGGGATCCAGCAATGCAGCAACCATCTCCATAAACACAGGAAAGACTTCTTAAAAGGGATTAAAGATTTTGGTGGGACAGGAGTTCACAAGGAGCCCATGAGGAAAAAGCAAAACATAGCACTGATTAGGTGCTCAATATTCTTTGAAGAAGAAATTGCAGATGAAGGATGCAATAAAAAACCTGTCAATTTTGAAAAGGTTAGCAGGAATATTTTAAAAAGGATTCTTTCAAATATCTCAGAAACAGATAAGATACAGACTAAAACTGAATACTACTGCATGGTCATTCACCAATGCCAACAGCAGTTTTTAGACTACTGACAAACCTTTAAATATATCTCACAGTAGTCCTCACTTGCATCTAAATTACCCCCTGCCCCCAAATGTGAATGCAAATTATTTTCACAAATTATATACAGAAGTGTGAGAGACATTAAAGCTCACAATTCAGAAATTGTACTATATTTTTCTCTTTAATAAAAGCTCTACATATAAAGCAATGGTTCATTGGGCATTTTAGAAAGAACTCAAGGAAGAATATGTTTTTATTCCTTTCTTGAATATTTTATATTTCCTCTATCATGCAGTAATTGTGACTGTTACTTAATTGCTCTCATTTAAGAGCTAATAAAAGATCTAAATCAAATAGCTTTTAAAAGATATCACAAGGAAGTTTTATGATCGAAACCACAAACAGAAAATCCTCCATTGTGTTACTATTGAAATAATATAATTACATCACATCAACCACTTTTATGTTTCTCCTCGCTTCAGGCACCTAAAAGAGCAAAATGGATTTTTATTCCATTGTAGACAGTCTGGTACAGTACCCTGTGCTTTGTCCTTTAAAGCAATCAGTCGCTATGAACTCAAAAGCTTAGGTTCTTGAAGAAAAAGGGTTTTTTCTCTATTGACATAAAAATACTTTAGCTAAACAAACTCTCAATGCTAGTTACATTCACTGCTGTCACAAACTTAATGTTGCTCCTGTTTCTGTAAACCTATATTAATTTTAAATAAAAATCTGCCTTTAAAAAATGAGGCAAATCAGTACGAATTCTCACGGACAAAAGACAACAGGAGTTGATGATGATGATGATGATGATGATGATGATGAAGGCTTGTTTCCAGTATGCTCAAACCCTTCTGAACGCCTCAGAGATGCAGAAATGCCAGTCGGATACACAATGATAACACTGTCCCATGAACAAGAACAAATTATTTAAATTGCACAGCAGCTGGGCTTAAAATCAATTGCAGACTGAAAATTCCTTGGACTGTCCAAGGCCAGCATTGCTCAGTTTTGTGGATATGCTCCACATAAGCGCCACTTGCAGAAATATTTCTTCTCTCCACACACTCTAGTGCCAAATTAACGCCAATCTCTTTCTGTCAGTCATTCTCCATGGCATTGCCTCAGCAATTAAAATGTAATGTGTGCAAAGAGAAGCTCCAGAGCATTACATGCTTTGATAAAACTACTTTTTTTAGCAAATCAGCATTGCAGATGCACTCCCTGTCCCAATAGTTTTAGCTTATTCATAACTGTTAGGAGTAATGAGAAGGGAATTAATCAGGAATAGTATTTTAGTTCAGCTCTGATTCTTGATGGTATTATTCAGACAAACTGAAAGAATCTCTCCATAGTTCCCATACTGTTGATATTTACCTTGGAACACAGCAAGTGAAACAAACATCAGTGCAGTACCTTGATATCTGAAAAGTCCAGAAAAATATGACTTCCAACGTGGTGTACTTCTTGCAATTTTTCAAGAAATCTTCTTTACAAATAACAAACTCTGTCTTGCTAATCTATGCATAAATCTAATTATTAAAATGCATATATTGATTAAGGTTTACTTGCCTTTTGAACTTGTAGAGGATGAAAGCCCCAACTGCAACTAGACAAATAACAAAGAGCACCACAATAGCCCAGTAGCCACTGCCTCCTCCAATCCTCTGAGAGTCTGAAACACAAAATAAAATAACAGTTTTGCACATTCCCTTCCACATCATTCTAATTCTTGAGCATTCTTTTCTATTTAATTTTCAGGTCAAAAACATTGGTTGTTATTTTTGCAACCTCTTCACTCTGTCTGTGGCTTTTTCAGAAAAGGAGAAGCACAGAAATAATTGGTGACGTGTTACTGAAGGACAGAGGAGCCATTTTTAAAAAAAGAAAGCAACAAACAGCAAAACCCAAGATCCTAAAGATTTAATTATTTGCATACTCAGTGGTTGTTTGTGGTTTTTTCAGAGAATTTAAAGTTATCACAGTAAACGATCACAAACCGTAAGTACGTGCTTTGCAAAAACAGGGCTGCAGTAATTTCACAGATGGAAATCTAAGGCTCTGAACAACAAATGAACTCATCAAGGTCATGCAATGGTAAAGGCTGGAACGAACATGGGCTTCTTTCAACCCCTTTAGTGCTGGCAAACGAATGTCAGCCCTTTACACCAGACAAGGTACCACAGTGAGACTGTGGCACCGTTCTACATTAGCAACTAGATAAAAGAGCTTTGTCTTCTACAGAGAGCTGACAGTAAAATATCACGCCAGCATTTACATAAATGGATAGTGGCTGGCTAAAGCTGTTCTGCCACAACACACTGAAATTAATAAAGAAGGATATATTACGGGAGTTAATACACAAACAAAAATTACAGGACATTCTCATAAAAGATTCAAGAAATCAAAGCCAGACCTTCTGTTTAAAACATCATTTTAACGTCTCTCTGTTCAAAATACACACATGTATGCACACATACTCTCTTCATCACCAGTGCATCCAGGGAGGCAGAAAATGCACACATTAGCAATGTGGAGACCTTACAGCAACCTTCCCATTAGTTGATCAGAAGATCAGAGATACATGGCAGAGATGCAGCAAACCTTGTGTTAGACCCAGGTAGTTACGGCAGCAGAGTTAATGGCTGATACAAAGGCAAAGAAGTTCTGCTTTCTTAGCAGCTGGTGCAGCCTAAAGTGCCTTTAGATCACCAGATGAGTTTTTCGAAGCCCGGTTGGCTCCTCAGGGCACTATTTTGTACAATGAAGGGATTTATGTTGTGGTTACACAGAAAAAGCAAGAAGCTTGTGATACAAATTGTGAGGTATGGCAAAATGGAAACATCAAAAAAAAATCTATTTGGTTGTAACTGTTAATAATGAGCAACCGAAAATCTATACATATATACATGCATGTATATATAAACATATAAATAAAAAACCAATATATACATATGTGTTTACTTATATGTAACAAGTACCAAGTAAGTATATACATATGTGTTATATGTACACATATATATTGATATAAAGATTTTATCCTGAAATTACTAAAACTTGAACAAGCATCCAAAATTTAGTCTATTGACAGCTTTTAAAAATATATTTACCTGAATCGGAGTCAGCTAAAGTCACTAAGACCCAGTATCCTCCCCTCAGAAAGAAGCTGATGTTGTGTGCATTCAGGGCCTGCTTTATAGCTGCTATTCTCTGAAAAGACAACAGAGAGAATGTCACATGTCTTGTGCTTTGTTTCACTTTGAGACACTCAATGTTTTAAAAAGAAAAATTTCTGCTTCTTTAAATGGTGAAAGCCCTTGTCAATTATGAGCTGAAATCTCAAACAAATTCAATATTTAAAAATCCAGCAAAACTCCAGAAGACATAGAAGCTGAAAATGTCACCATTTTATTGCCAAATCTTTCTTTTTGATTACCCAAGTCTTTACGTTTACTCAGTATGTGACAGACAGCAAGTAATTTGCACGCGCTACTGGGTTTACCTGGGTCATAACTCACACATTGCATAATCCATATTGAAAAGCCCCCTTTCTTCTAACCTATCAGAAGAAAACCTGTGATGTCACTTTGAATTTCTTGCCATGAAAAGTAACTCCTATTTTACAATGAACTGCATGTCATAATTTACCTTACTTCCTTACGTGTAATGGAATGAGTTCCATTTATATCTGATTTTTAACAATACTCCATAGAAACATATATATCCATCCATGTGGAAAAAAAATCAGTATTCCTCCCATTTTCCTCCAGAGCGTAGTGAAATATGCTCTCTCATATTTTTAAGGAGGGTATTAAATATACCCTCACATCCTAACCCCAGATGACAAATGGTCTCAATAATACTTTCTACTTGCTTGTGTCTTCAACACAGCCAATTTTCTAAAAGATCAGAGCTAGTTTTATACTCTATGCCTTATAATTTGGGACATGACTTCCCAGAGGATGCCAAATTAGAAATTTGCTTTATATCCATGAAACCTTCACAAGTAACTCCTTTTATGATATTATCAATTATGGTGCTCATCTTTGACAAGCTTTTGAAGTATAATGGATAAAAATCTCTGTGGTCCCTCTCATATTATGGACAGACACTATAAAAAAGTTCAAATATCATCATTCTTTTTGAGAAATATCTAACTTCTGAAGCCATTCCACTGACTTTATTAATTTTTTTTTTTTTTATGTGGGAATGATTCAACATAAGGGTGAAGTGAGCATGGTTTCATTATTTTGCAAGACAATTACAGCAGACAGCTCCGAAGTATTTATCTTGTTGCCCAAAGCCTGAAAAGAAAATGGATATGACAACTCCACTGATTAGGAGGCTTTAAAGCGATGCTGGTTTCAATGAAATAAAGTTTCTTTGTATCAATCCAGGTTCATTCATGTGCTCATGGTGTACAGTGCAAGAGAGACAACTACCTTAGGTTAATCTGACTTAGAGCCAGTAAATGAAATTTCTGAGCTTCATAACTTTTGATTCCTTGTATTTTTCTAGCAGGTTCGTAAGGAAGACAACATTTGGTATGGTTTTTGCTTAAGCGATTAAGACTTGTTGGTAATTTAACTCCCCACTGCTGGATTTGTTCCCAAATCTATATGAACAGCATGTCCTCAGGTCACAAATTGGAATCTCATATTAATCCAGCCAAAGGTTCTGGCTTATTTATTTCACTGATAGACTGATTTTTTTTTCAGTGGTCATGGTTTGGGTTTTTCTTCCCTACTCCAAGGTATTTATTGAGCATGGTGTTGCCACCTCTCCAGCTTTTTACAATACAAATGCGATCTTTGGAGCTCCTCTCTAGACTTCTTAAGTTAAGGTTCATATACCAGCATTTTAATTCTCCACCTTCTTTTTCTACATCCTTTACAATGACAATATTTGAACATGGGAACACAATGCCTCCTGCATTATAAGAATGTAAAAGAATGAAAAATAATGGCACTATTCAAACTCTTACCCACTTATACATCTTGGGTTCTGACTTTCCCTTTTTGCCAAAGCAACTCACTGAGAATTTTCATGAAGTAGTTTGTCTGGATAGAAATCTTCCTCAGAAGATTTCTGCCTTCCAGATTATGGTTTAATTGCACTTTAATTGACTCTTTCGACCGGACTCATCCCACCTGACATTAGACATGCAATAGATGTGCATAAATTAAACAACCAAGTTTTCTCTGGAGTCAATAATTAGAATTGAATACTTCTGAAATTCCTCTGTTCTTGAAAGCAGGTTAAATCACAGTCAGCTTTTCTTTCTCCTTGCATATATTTGAAACAAAAAGGGCTCTTGTCAGAGTGAAATAAAATTTCAGAATTTTCCAAAGGGCTCTTCCTACTACACTGACAGCTTACTTACCATCTTTGTTATTGATGGCTACTTTTATCAGTAATGATTCATATTCTACATGACTAACCTAATAAACAGCATCACATCCCAAAACTCCATGTAAAGCACCAATAAAAACTAGAGAAAGTGGGTGTTCTCTGCCTAAGCAAGAAATTACTGCCTTTAATCTTTCTGAACTAATGCAATATTCCCAAATCTAAAAGGATTTCAGCCAAGAACAAAGAGGTTCTCTTTAAGGAAAGACATTTTATAACTATGTCTACGTTAAGGGTATCAGGGACACCTCCTCCAAATGTGCAGAAAACATTCTGCATTGCTGAGTCCTCACAAAAGTGTCACAACACTGACTTTGAGAGCTGGCAGGAGCAGCGTGACACAGCACATCCACTGATTCATGATAAAAACCCTCAAGATCCTCTTCTAGTAACAGAAGGGAATGTAAGGAATCTTTAAATATATGACAACGTGACTATTTTCCTGCTGACTTACCAGAAGCTATTTTATTTATATAGAGTATATTTTCAGGGTATTTCTCGAGTCACAATTGATTCTGATATAACACATTTTATCAAAATTTTTGCCATTCAAGTCTAAATCAACAAATTTATATGCATATATCAAGAGCTAAAACAATATCCATTAGCAATAATATGAAAACAGAAATGTAGGCAGCTGTCACAAGAAGACTGGCTGTACATCTCTACAGCGTTGTACTCTATAAAACAATTGGTGCTGAGATGTGAGACTGGTGTACCTGACTTATTATCACTGCATGGCACAGGCTGCTGTGACTGCTCCTGTCCCCCTTGTTCCTGCTCCAGACACCAGGGGGGTGCCCTGACCTGGTTCATCTAACAATGTCAGAGATGTACACCTATTCTCCAGATCATACAATTACTTTCCCCTTCCTGTGCTCCTCTAGTTCCAGAAAACCTTTGCAAGGTCTTACTGGAGAACTAATTACAAAACTGTGTCCTGCTACACTACTGTGACATCCCTATAGCCCCACTGAATGGAAGCTTTTCCAAATCCTTTGCAGCATGTGATTGCTCCTCTTTATGCTTTAAAGTATCTTACATGATGTTTCATACACACACACGAGAAAAACCTTGAGAAAACATTGATTTTAATTGATATTGCCTTGCACTAATAGAGAAATTGAGATTTAAAGGGAACTTTGCACTTCAGTGCAAAATGCATAACACTTCACACTGGAGTAAAATGTTTCTACAACCAAAAGAATCTATCACCATTAGTTTCCTTAAATTATTGAACTCATCCATTCCCCATAGGCTCAGGATAAGGAATTGCCTTTAGAAGCCTCACCTTGCTTCTTGAAGAAATGGAAATTTTCAAATAATTTTGAAGTGGTAATACTCCCCTGGCTGAAAACCTTAGTTCATGAATGGGTCTCTACAAAAGAAACCACCTGCTAAAATTAACCATTTCCTGCAACATAATCAGGAATTCAGACTCCCAGTAATTCTCTTTGTGATTACATGGGAGAACAGTAAGGGTTTCTGCCAAAAAAGTGGGAAACTTAGTGCACTCACACCATAGTCCGTGCATTGTAATGATAGACACCCGTTCAAGTACCTGGAGAACTTCAACATACTCTTTGGACTCTTCAAAGTGTATCTCATTAACTCCAAACACAATCTATTAGGTTTATGTTAATATTGAAAGCTTTGTCTTACCTACTTCTCCAGTTCTTCAGAGACCGTGACCTTGTCTTAAAAAGCTGTAAAATGCCCTTTAAAATGAGGGATACTTTACACTGATTCTTTGTAACTGGCAGGACATGAACTGCAAGGTACAGGCACAGAGCTGGGATCTGTTTCTTCTCTATCACAGCAAAAGGACAATTGTAAGACCGCCAAAGAGTCTTCTGGTTTTCAACTGGCATGAAGTCTTTTAATATGGAAGAAATGCGGTTTGGAAACAACTAGGGAGAAAGTAATGTCTGATTTTCCAACCTGTGTTCACTAAATTGAAAAGGACATTTTCTTATAAGGGCAGAAAATACTTGCTTAATGCTCTTTACATTATGGGTCAACAACTAACGTTCTGGGTTTGTTTGGACCTGAAATCTAATTTGCTTCTGAAGACAGTGCAGAGACTCTTTGCTTTACTGGATCTTCACAGAATGACATGCATCACTGCTGCTTCTGTGTAAAAGACAGACCAGTATTAAATATTCTTGAGAAATACACTAGTACCAGAAAGAAGTAGATTATGCTGGTCTGTACACTGTCAAACACAGCAGACATAACTGCTATAGCATTCACATGTACCTTGTCAGGTGGGAGTGACATCTTTACATAGGCAGGGATCACCTCTTAATCTCAGACAAAGACAATGAGAGTAAAGTCACTTATTGCAAAACAGGATGAAGACTGTCCTGGGCAGATGTGTATTGCTCTGGTTACCTTATCACTAGTTATGCTTCTCTTCTTTTTTGGTTGATTTGCAGGTAGTAGCACATGCAAGTCGGCAGCTGTGGGTAGACCAGGTTTCACAATGGTCATGAGTGTTTCTTCAGGTATACTGGTCTCCTGTGAAGACAATAAAGGCACACTTTGTGTTTTATAAAAAATAGATAAGTAACTCCACATATGGCTTTTAGACTTCAGTGTTCAGATTCTTAATATTTAAAAGGAATTCCACTAGAAGCTGAAACACAAACAAAGCCAAACATAACTGTACTGAAATGTGAGTTGCTTTTTGAATATTGGAAGACCTAATTGTTGTTATCACATTAAAGTAATTCAGTGGCATCATGAAAAGAAGCAAAATGAAGAGGTTTTCTGGTTTTATCAAAACCCTGCAATGGCTGAGCACTGCTAAGCTAGCATTAAAAAAAATCCTAACTGAGTTAGGATACTTTGAGCACTGCTAAGGTAACATTAAAAAAATCCTAAGTGAGTTAGGATCCTTTGTGGGCCATTCAGACACAGTGTAGACTTAGAAGTGCGTATTCATTACAGCCAACTTTAGCTTTTGAAGGTTACTTAGGAAGGTGCTTAATGGACAGAGAGGTCTTCCAATGTGAGACTAAGAACACTCAGGTTCAGCTCCTGAAATTGTAATGACTACCTTCATTCCCCTGCTGAAAGTCAAGTGCATCTCTTCATAAAATAGTTTGTGCAAATTTGAATTTTAGTACCAAATTTCTCCATGTTTTGTACAATGCAGCCACACAATTCTAATGACCGTGGGCATTTTTCTTAGCCTTCTTCAAACAGATCCTGAAACTCCATGAAATTGCTCATATACCTTGGCAAATGTTTTAGTAATTATTAAAGTGCAAGAGCTATTTTACAGGGGACTGAAATATTTTTTGACTGATGCTGGTGGAACTTATTATGGAACAAGTTTAAGTAGATAAAAGCAAGAAATTAATTTGACATTTGATGAGAATCTCAAAAAAAAAGCAGGAAACTCTATAAAGGAAACTCTATAAAGTCAAAAAGTTCAGAACCTCATTTGCACAATTGCAAATCCAGGAAAAGTAAAGTGATTTAAAATTCAAATATTTTGTAAACAATATCAAGCTGGACCTCAGTGCTACTGCCCTCATGAAAGCCAGTATGTGCATCCTCCTATTCTGGCTGGGTGTGTGCCTGAAGAGCTCTTGAGCTCAGAGTTCCATGAAGTGAGCGAATGTCACAGCACTACTGCATAATTTGTATTTGGTTTCAGGATTCAGCTGTTCCCAATCCACATTTCTTTTGTGAACATGCTCCAAGAAACAGCTGTACAAATTGTGTGCCTATATATTATATATAATTTTCAAAGTTACAGAACAAGCACAGTAAATTATTTCTTTCCGCTTTGTTTTTACACAAAGATGATGTCTTTTATATTACACATTCCTTAGCTTCTAAATCTATCACATTTAAGCTACTTAACTCTTTCTGCTTTGGAGTCAGCAGTGTTTGCTAATACGTCTATCCCTAACCCCAGAAAGCAATATTTAGTATTAATTGCCAATTAGGCTGTGTTAGACCTAAACTGTGTTACAACATCAACATTAACAGCTTGCACTTAAAAGTGACACGAGGCTCCAACTTACTTGAAATGTGGCTCATGAGGTTCACTTTATGAACCTCATATTATGCTCTGCCTCCATTTCAAAATACCTTCTAAATGAGAAGGTGTTCACTTAACCTTCAAGCTTTACGACTGGTGAGGGAACATTCTATAAGAATACCTTTGCGAGGAGCCGCGTCACTACCCGCCCAATATCTTCCCTCCACTCCGGTATGTCGGGGTTGTACATGTCCAGGTGCTTAGTGAACTTCAGAGGAAGAACATGGAAATTATCTAGAAAAGCAAAAAGAAATAGCAAGAAATAAACTAGATTGCAAAAAGGGGTTTGATGGAACTAAAAGGCTCTATTTAGCACTTTTTGCTGCAGCACTGCAGTATCTAGGGCCCCCGCTGCTCTCTGTTGTCAGGTGTTCAATTCCTTTCTGTATTTTCATCAACATCATCAAAATTGCGCCCAAACACTGAAAAAGGAGGAAGAAAAGGAAATAAAGCAGATTTACACACATGCTCTGGGGTCATAATGTTCCCCCAAATTTTCCCCTAGGTCAGTAAGAGAGTATTAAAAAGAAGTCATTGGTTTCTTTTATTTGAAATGATAATGTACCAATGGATTTTATTCTCACTGAATCATAAGCATGTGGGATTTTTTCCACTACACGTTTCTGTTTTCCATATAAAATGAATACATTACTCCATAAATCAGATATAAAAAGAAGAACAGAAATGATATGACAAAGGCTAACTACTTCCCTCTTTGAAGAAAAATAAAGGCACTATTTCTCTGAATATTGTCAAAAATATCTGAAATACTAGAAATAGGTTGGTCCTCCAAAAGTAGTCTCTAAAATCTTCCCTTTCTCCCTACAGCATCCTTGGATGAAAACCTAGGGAACTTAATGCAAAGCAGAGATAGAGAACCACAGGAATGCAGAAGTCAAACCTGCTTCCTCCCAATATTTCCAAGAGAATTTTATTTAAACATGGTTTTCTTTTTCAAAAAATTCTTTATTTTCCTGATGGCCAGTACTTTCATGCTCTTGATATCAGGATTGGCAAAAGAGCACTGGAATGATAAAGCCATTGATGGAGTCACACTAAGAGGGTAATACTTCTAAAGATTTCTAAAAAAGCTGATGCATTTATAAGTGGTAGCGTAACTGTTATATCCATTTATCTTAGAAAAGAAGAAGGTTCATAAAAGCACCATTTAGCATAAGTGTGGGTTTTGCCATTATTTCAAATTAGTAAGTATACTAAAAACAAATATAACTGAATCTTCTTCAGACAAAAGAGATGTATCACGTCTTCTATTGCATGGTATCTGAAGGCTTTTAGCTCTGCATTAAAATAAAAGCTTTTATACTTATCACAATTCCCACATGTGACAGCACAAATACAAATGTAAATAATTTCCCAGCACTACAATTTCCACAGTTTACTATGCCTTGTCACCACATTATAAAAACACAAAAAAGCCACACCAGGGCACAGTGTGGAACAAGAGCTGAAGGGTTATTTAATAATTACAGCACAGCTATATTTGACCCAAAATCTCAGATAAAAATCACGGTAATAGTGACATATTGTGATAAAAGGCAATTATTTGACATGGCTTTCAATGCTGAGAGCATATACGCTACTACATTTTCTTTTTTTTTCAGAGGTGTTTAGACCACTTTACTTAGAGATTTTGGGAAACTTTCTAGTCATGGGCCAAAATACTACTTAAACACATACAGCATCACAGTAACATTTAAAACAAGAAAAGGAACCAAATGTTTAAGATATAAACCTCCCATGCAATCCCACTGTTCAGCTTTGTGGAGTTAGTTACTGTGAGTTCATGCCTCTAATTTTAACAATTAAATCTGGCATTAGGTATGATTTTACAATAGGTTCACTTGTGGTATGGCTGGTTTTAGAGGTGCAATACAAATACATATGAAACAAGAAAAGGAAAAAGACTAATGTCTCACCAAAAACGTGGACAACTTTTGAGTCCTGAAGCATAGAGCTCCCACAGGAAACTTGCACTGTAACTCTGACATCACCTGTCTCAGCAAACTTTGTCACCAGAAAACTCTCCAATGTAAGCAGTGGCTTTAAGAAAACAAAGAACAGTTGAAAACAGAATTTCAGCAAGAACCACGAGAACAGTGCTGGAAGAGACTGTTAAAAATATCAGCAAAGAAATTTCACATTTCAACATTAAATTTTTCAATATTTTATCAAATTGATCAACTACAATTTTCAATGTAGAATCTTTCTTTCCCTACAAGGATCCTATATATAATCAGAATAGCAGCTGGATGAGGAAAATATTTCTTTTAGAGTAATCTGTTGAGTATTAGGTTTTCAGTCAGATCCCACTAAAATTAATGGAGTCTGAGGGAGACTCAACAATCTCTACAAGATTATATGAAACAAGTAATTTGCCTCAAAAAATGTAGGGTATGCCCGGGTCAAAAGGATTAATGCTGTCAACTTAGAGCACCAGCCCAGAGTAACCTCTAAGGTGGAGCTGAGATACTCTGTTCCCTTACCACATCCTTAAGCATTACAAAACCCTTCACAAGGCCTGCAGTGCCTCTTCTGCAATGGCAAAGTCAATAATGATGAACAGATAGAGGCTGAGATTATGGTAGACAGCACATTCACAAGAAGAAAGTTCACTGCACTTATCTGAAGCATTCCTCTGTCACACTTAGTCTGCCTCATAAAGAAAATATTTTACTTATCTGTTATTGAAAAAATTACCTTAAAAGAAACTCACCCAGCTATACAATAAATATTCCCGATAGAAATACCTGGATATTTAATGCTCTAGGACATGTTTATATAGACTTTGATCCCCAAATTAATAACACTAGATTGTTTGAGTGCTCGCAATGCTTTGATATCCTTTAAGATAACACATTTATTTTTGATATGAGTTATTTTAGATTCCCAGAAAATACTTATCTATACAATGAAAAAAACCCCATCCTATTTATATATATGCACAAATATATATATATTTGTTCAGCACTTTAATTTACATCACTCACATTATTAGCTTCCAAGCACATAAATCCAAGTTTCATCATTCACCAGTTATGACCCCAAATCCATCCCCCTCTAGAAGTTGTAGTTTTTTCACAAGTAATGAAGTAGAAAAAATTGTTTCCCCCCACAAAGAAAACAGTTTAGAAATTGAAAGAAAGGGAACCCCTTTATTGGAAAGAGATTGAAATAATCTCAGTCAAAACCATTTGTGTACCTGAAGATTGTTTCCTATCCACCAGTAGAAAACTGTCAAATTAGGGTTCTTAGGCAGTATGATGGCTGTCAGGTTCACCTCCTGGTTTCTCCCAATGACTGGAACCACTTCTAAATTTAAAGCCTGGAGTGGAGCTGAACAAAGTTCCAAAAATATCACTGAACAAGAATCCATCAATTTATTAACACCTCCTTCCCCAAAAGCCTCCCACCTGCTCACTATAAGAGCCTGAATTTATTTTTCCTCCCTCCTTTCCTCCCTCTTATACATCCATGTTGAAAGCTATGGACATAACTGGAAAGACCTCATTTCAACCAAAAAACATCCAGACCACCCCAAAACCCCTCAAACAAAATGTTCAAGCAATAAGATAGATCAACAAAATGCACTTCTCTCATTCCCATTCTTTTCATTCATGTCCAATTCTAGAACACATAAGCAAATATTCCAGTTAAAAAGTGAAAAAGGCAATCTCAGCTTTTTTTTTTTAAACTTAGTAACAAAAGACCAAATGAATAGAAATCTAACAAATCTCAAATTGCTAAGGGAAGAGGAGAAAACTGAAAAAGAATGCTGCTGACTACTCATTTTCATTATAAAATATCAGCTGTTAGGCTCACACCACACAAAAAATCTCATTAATGCATGCTTTAAAATATACGTGTACATCAGGGGAGCATTTATTTGCAAATCAAAATAGATAACCTCTGAACTCCAAAATGTGCCTTAGAGTAAGTTTATTCCTTTCTGAACTACCAAAACCATAAACATTATTATTTGTTTAAAAGAAATGCATCATTACTGTGGTTTTATCTGCTTGTAAGTGTTGTGTTTATTAGTGTGGTGCCGTTTCACAGCACAATAACTGTGTTGAAAGAAAATCTTTCCCTCAGAGGTTTCCCAGTATATCTTTATCAGAAGGTAAAAGCTTTTTAATGGTACAATGTGATATATAGAATTTCTTAAATTCTTCACCTACGCCAATGACCTGGGATACAAAACCACTGCACACCTCAACATTCATCCATTACACAGGATGAATACTGACCCATCCATCTCTATTCCATTCTAAATAGCTTTTAACTCATTCAACGGTTTTTCACCTCAGTGCAAACTAGAAGGTAATTAACACTGGTCTAAAGTATTTCTCTTATTTTGTATCAGGAACTGAGTCATTGCTTGTTCACTTCTAATTCACTTTGACTAAACTGACTGAACTTCTGAGGGCAAGTTGTCCAAATTCCTTTTCCACCTCACTTCACCTGGTCTGTGTGGTGGTTCATCTGAATCTAAGGCTCTACTTTGACTCTGCATTTTCTCCAACAACTCTTTTACCACCTACATGAATTCAAGAAATGTTGGGTGGTTTAACAAATTATTTCTTCAGTCGCTTCCAGAGGAGTGAAAATGCTTCTCCAGTGATGGTGTCTTGAAGAAAATTCAGAAATTTCAGGAATTTCCTTAAATTTGTTCCTCTAGAAATAGATTTTTCTTTTGGAAGTATCTGAGAAACTTTTTTGCTTTTGTCATAAATTTGTGTTTTCAAAGAGAAAACTGATCACTTTGACATATGGTTTTGTTCTTGAAGAAGATTACTTTCTTTTCCAAAATTTTTAGAGGCCAAGTTGTTTGGTACTTGAATGATGACTGTAATTTCAAGTTTGCTGTTTCTACATATTAAAGAGCTGAGAATAGTTACTGCAAATCCTTCTGCTTGTCTCTGTCACACAATTCCATAGTGCATTTGAACCGGCCTCATAGCACCCTTAAGAGTGTACAATTAAGACTGAAGTTACATGATGTCTATTTAACTAAGTTAAAATTTCAGTAGTTTCCCAAATTCCACACTATAAAAGTCATGGTTCCATGAAAAATAAAATGCATGCAGCATATGTATGTATGTATGTATGTAGTATGTAATAATTTATGTATGTAGTTCTTTTTTTTTTTTTTTTTTATTCTGAATTCTTGGGTCTCTACAGTTGCCTACTCACATTTATGCTAATTTTAATTTCTAATCTCTTGCAGTTCATTAGAAAGTTGTAGATTGTTTAATCTGAATCATAAAGTATGATTTGGATGACTGGCCAAAATTCTTATAATTGTCCTGCATTACAGAGTATCCCATAGCAACCTGGCAGAAGTGAAAAATATTTCCTCTACCATTTGCCTCTGAAAAAATTCCCTGGGAATAATACCTCAGTTGGAGACTGCTGACTCCTGAAAGCAGGATTCTACAGAGATTCCTGTTTTCATGGTATTCCACAGCGGAAAATGTCCCTTAATGGCTATTAGTGTTTCATTAGAAATTGCAGTTTAATTATTCCCAATTAATTTCCTCAAATCTTGCAATTTACCTAAAAAATTAAACAGAGCAAATCACATGGAAAGCATTTACTCAAGCAGGCCGTGTAATAACTTCCATGAGTCTGCTAGTCCCTGTGCAGCACCCACGGGCAGGCTCAGGAAGGGATCACATCTCAGGGCTCTGCTGCCTCTGCACTACAGCACCAAAACCCCCCTAATGCACCAGTAATTTACTTGTCTAAAATAACTCTGTTTGCTGCAATTTTAAAATCTGCTGCATAAAAGAAAAGCAACATTTTTTAGTTTATCCTAACATAGGTCATATTAAAAGCACACTTTGAGAAAGTCTTCTGCTTTCCGTCAGGGCTTGCTACTGCTTGTCATGCTCTGAAGGGTTAGAAGTTATTCTTGGAGAGAAGGATGTCACACAGAGTTTTTTCCTGTTCACTGCTTGTGCAGATTTACTATTTCTCTGCCTACTCCACTTCTCAGCACCTAGAAGCTTCTAAAAAGT
Organism: Cyanoderma ruficeps; assembly: GCA_008694505.1. NCBI lineage: Eukaryota > Metazoa > Chordata > Aves > Passeriformes > Timaliidae > Cyanoderma > Cyanoderma ruficeps. Next base: position 36,440,069 of record VZDJ01007747.1, on the reverse strand, counting down.
AACAGTGAAGCCCTAAGTAACTTATCTGGCTCTCTGGAGTTGTCAAATGATTTAAAAAACAAACACAAAAAAGAAATAGATAATGAAACTGAGGTGCAAAATTTGATTGATTCTTTCTGCTTGATATTAAAAGGAGATTGGTCTTTAGCATGAATGCGTTTGGCTTCATCTGCTAACCAAAGAAGAAACTGGAAACTGAACTGAAGGACACTGACTAGCAAAATACATAAATATCAGCAGTCACTAGACAAGCTGACATAAAGCAGATGGCTCTGTGCACAACCGGGTATATGGCTGCAGTGATTTCCACTGCTTTGGGATTAGGATGGAAGACACACCACTCACAACAGAGGGAAACAGACACCTGGAGAATGCAAGATTAATATCTTTTCCTTTGATGGTACTAGTTTCTGAATTTTTGACGCATCTGAAAACAGGCAATAGCTGTCTTGAATCTCAAAGGAAGAGGCAAAATCAGTTCCACTTTTGAGTTTTCCTCTTCATTTCAGTTATGAGATGACTTAGGTACATTAAGCTTGCAATGGTGCATGATATTCCCTGAGCTGTGCTATTCTTTATTTTATATCTGTTTGATTGGGTTTTTCAGTCTTAATTAAGGAGGAAGAGAAGTATAAGTCAAGTAATACTGCCTGCAAACATGAAGTTCTATCCAAGCACCATTTAAAATTCTGTGAGAATTACCTACCTAAAATTTAGATTTAGAACCACCGAGATTTTGACTACTTTTTAAAATCATACAAGAGCTCATATGTTTCCCAACACGTCTGTTAACTTGCTTTACACTGCACATGGAAGCTTTACAAAGACATAGCTTGAAGTATTAAATTTTAGCTACTAAGGCTGACAAGGGGTGTTGAATCAGGAAGATGGATCAAACCTGAAATTTATACTGAGATGCGCTTGTTATTTAAAAGATTAATAAACCATCCTTCTGCCAAATCCAAACAAAACTAATTCTGACCTCCTACTGGATTAGGTTTACAAGCCTCTGCATTAACAACACACAACTGCAAGGCAGCAAGAGGATATTGAAAAAATATGTTTTCTCCAAATTGTGAACTAGTAATTTTCTTTCCTACTGCATAGCTGACATGAGGTTTTTACAGAGTGGCGAAAGTAAGAAGACCAAAGAGCTGATTTACAGTTGACTTGGACGAACACCACAGCCTCGTCGTGCCCAGCCACGTTCTCAGCCTTCACGGACACTCGGTAAATCCCCGGATTCTCGTAGCGGTGACGGATGGGCTCCCCAGTCATCGTCAGGTTCACATAGATCGCCTTGAAGCCGTCTCCAAGATCCACCTGGTATTTGGTACTCAATACATCACCCTGAAAGGAAAACACATCAAAAATACCTTAAATGGCCGCAACCAAAATAGACAGGACATATGTTCATAACTTTTTACAGAATCACACCACCATTTTCAGCCCCAGCCAGACGTCTTGACCCAATTGCAACAGCTGCAGTAAAACCACAACTGCCATGGCAATTATATTAGTGCAACAGATGCTGTGTGCACTAATAGAGATAATACCATGTTTACAGAGCAAGGTGCTACCTTAAAATTATATACCCCAGACCACTAAGCAAGTTGTATGGCACAGAAACCATCACTCTTAATACAGCTGGGCATTATGTAACATAATGATGCAGGGCAGCCCCAGATTCGAAAGTGATGCCTGTGTGATTTTAAGCAATTGAAGATCATTATTCTAGCAATTTACTACTCATTCCACAGGCTTCTAGCCTTTATAATTATAAAGTAAAATTAATTGGTTTAGATGTTCTCCACAGCACCTTCCAGCCACACCTTCTTAGTGTCAACCACGTGGCCCTCAAGACCCAAGCTGGGATCTTCACACAGAGTTGTAGAGTGTTACGCTGAGCTACCAGCATGCCAAGAACTAACATGCTCTAGTGCAAAATTAGATGCATGCCTAATGAAGCAAATCACTGAGCTGAGTTTGGGAAATGGTTTAAAAACCCAGTCAAATAATTCTGTCATGTGAAACACGTAATGGAATTTATAATTCATCATACTTCTGTTAAGTGCCCCTTTAAGTGACACTGTGTTCCTAAATTTAGGCCTAAAGTACCACAAGACTGATACCACTGTCAGAGGACAAACATGCCTATCACTCATGTTGTCATGGCACGGCTGCTCAAGAGAGAAATCAGGCCTGTGCCACATGGACTGGTGACTTGGATGCAGTTAAAAGAAAATTCATTTTAGGTGTGAGCAGCAACACTTTCTCAATACCACTGGTAGCACCACCTGAGTGAGAGGCCCTGCTTCCTTGATCTCCAGCAGTGTGGATGTTCCTGCTTGCTTGCCAGAGATCATAGCCATCACAGCCATGCAATTCAGACAGGCTGCAGGACCAGGCTTTGTAGAAAAGCCTCTTTGTTGTGAAAACACAAATATCGATTTCAAAAACTTCCTTGCCTCTAGGAAAGAAATGTATACACCCATATGCTGGTCAAGTGACATGAAAGGCCATCAAAGCAGAAAAGGATTGACATTAAAGTATTCAAAAATCACTTAATTTCTCCACAAGCCTCTGAAATTGTTTAATTTTAAAATTTAATCCTAAAAGGCAGCACTAATGTAATCCTTTTCATGATCACAACGACCAGTGATTGCAATAATCTCCCCAGGAAACTGGTGAATTACCCAGAGTTGGAGACTTCTAAGATTTAGCAGGACAGGTGCTGGGCATCTTATCCAGCCCTGTGCTTTTTCCAAGAGAGGTTGGACCAGATGATCCTTGAGGTCCCTTTCAACCTCTCAGTCGATATTTCTATGACTCTTTGAAAATTAAAGGAGGTATCATGCCTAGAACCTACATACCCTGCCATTACAAAATGAAGAAAAACATACTACTATTTCCTCCTTTTATTATTTTGCAGAGTGGATGATCTTCTTCCATGTTTTATCACATGAAACTACATTATTTATAATATAAAAAATACCCATAATAAGTAACCTGTAGGATTATCAAATACCTAAGCACCATATTTCAAGACACATAAAGGACTGTGAAAGCCTCTTCACTGTGAACAATTTTTTCCCAAATAACATCTTTCTTTTGATAACAGAAGAGTAGAATTTTGCAGAGGAGATAATACATTATTAAAATTTAAAGTAAGAGAGATATATCCTTGCCAGCAACATGTTAGTAAGTGGAATCTCTTTAGATCACATTAGCTTGCATACAGTTCTTGTTCACTCTTTCTTATGCTAACAACTACACATGCATATTTTTCCAGGTGAGACAGAAAGCAGCACTGAAAGACATTACAGGAAGATTCTCTTAATGCTCTATTCTAATAGCTTCCCTAGTGTAAGGATGAGGGTGCTGTCTTCAAAACACCAAGGTATTTCTACTTCCTGACCAGTAAAGACAGAGAGAATGGAGAGACAGCAAAACAATGACAAGGGGAAAAGGCAGCTAAATCTATAAGGAAATGGGGCATTCATTTCCATAAAAAAATAGGAGATTATCATGACATTATTTATCCATGTATTCAGCCAACAAAATTTGGGAAAAATTATGATCATGATGATGTATTTGTTTATTATTATTATTTCTAAGGACAGTTGCAAACTGCCTAAATGTACCAGAAACCTTCTTCCTTTACTCTCTGATGTCTGGTATCCCTGCATCTAAAAACATGCATTCACAGAAACCAGCAGATTAATTTCATTTACCAGAGAGAGTGGTATGTTTTGGTTTGTTGTAGTAGAGATGTATCTTAAATTCAGTAATTGTTACGAATTCTCATTTGCCTTTGTCATACAGATTAAGTCCTAAGCAATGCTCAGGATATTTGAGTTTAAATATTATTCTTAGCCATAGAGGGCACCAAACTGCTACATTTCTTCTAAATCTGTCTTCCTCTTTGATGTATGGAGCAAAGACTTCACCAAAAAACACAGCAAGGGATTCTCTTCAGGATCTCTTACTTCTGAAGATTTGTGAGTGATTTTAAATGTTTTTTCATATTGCCACAGAGATTCATGAAAACTTCAGTAGGAAAAAAGTCAAACTGCCAATCAAAATCATTAGAGACCAAATTGTAACCAAATGCTCTAGGCTTAACAATAAACATTTCCAAACAAACTCTAAAAAGAGAAGGCAGCAGAACTTGCCACACAAACTGTTGGGGCACTGCATGCACTGGGACACAGAGCCTGTGAAGTATTAAGCAGCCCAGTGTTCTGCACGTAACCTTCTTGGTTCTATTACAGAAATAAATCCCAAGTGCTCGATTTATGCAACACAGGTTTGCCAAAATGTGTGAACTTTCTTCAAGTTCTTGCAAACCAGTGGGGTTAGCCAGGATTACAATACTCCAGTAACCTGAGCAGGGCAGTTATAGCCTAATGCTAAAAAACAAGCATGAGAAAACAAACCCATGCCAAACAATTCATCCAAAACTTACTCGCTGCTGTTGGTCATGGCCTTAGGGCATTGTCTCTCAATAAACAGAAAAAAAACCCCGTATCTTTGGCAACACAACTAATATATAATAAATATTCTTATGCTGAGCTATTTGCTGATTTCTGTATTGCTTTGCCTCATTCCTTTCTGAAAGGCTGATCCTCAAAAACACCTAAACCCAAGTATTAAATGTTCCCAGCATTTCTGTTCTTCTCTGATACAGCAGTAGAAATTTTCAGTCCAAGAGGACTTTGGTAATCCATTTACTCTGACTTTCCAAGAAACCAGAGCCTTCTCTGCTGAGGAGACAAATCCTGTTCTGCGGGTAGAATTTGGAGGTTCACTGAGTTTACTGGCTTGTCTTACTTGCTTGAAATCAAGTTTCAGTATTTAGAAAGCTTTAGAAATCTTTGTCTCAAGCACAAATTAATCTTCATTCAGCAGCAAAACAAGTAGCAATGAAACTAACACTAAAATCAGTGATTCGTGTAGCCAATGTTCATTACTACCTGCTCTTGTCGGACAATGAAGGTGATGTCTTCCCCAGGCCTAACAGCCAGACTTTCTTCTCTGATGCTGATGTGAAGTCCCTTGGGAGCAATCAATGGACACATATGGTGTGCTAAGTTCTGCTGCAGGTCTACTCCACCTTCACACACATTAGAAACAACTTTCCTGTACCTGCAAAAACAGTAAACAGTGGACACAGTGAATTGGAGGTAAGCAAAAGAATGTCAGCAAAGGCACCAAATGCATGTGTGATTGTAGCTACTGCATTTTCCTTGGGTTCACAAACAGACAAGATTGCAAATGATCAAAGCCAACTCACAATGCAAGTACTTTCACTGGGGAAACCTGCTGAAGAAAGAGAGTGTGGGGCATGATGAGAATTTCACTTGCATGCATTGGACGAGTCTATTTTCCAACTTAGAAACATGTAAGACTAGCCCTTGGGGACCCAGACAGTGAGTGTGCTGTTCTCTCTGCCATCCCCTTTTCTAGCATCCATGTTTTCAATGCTCTAGAGGTCCTAGAGCAAAGAAATCCCAAAGATCATAAAGAAATTAGACCAAACAGTTTCTGCACTAACTCAGATCTAATTGCTTAACTGCTGCTTTCAAATCTATCCATTTCTTAAAACACTAAAAGCATTTGTTTAATATAAGTGTATAAAAGAGTGAAAGGACTCACACTTTAAAAGTGCTAATAACGAAATAGTCGTATGTGTACAGTAATTATTCACAGATCACTTTCACACAGGTATGTTATTTTTAAACATCCTATAAAATCAGAGTCATATTTCATTCTTTTGAATTCTCATTCTGTATATCACAGCTGTCAGCCGCAACCCAAAAGGCAGCATTTTCCTCAGTAAGGTAAATATACACAGAGATGTGATTCTATTGCCAGATTGGACATTTCAGCATTTGGTTCTCATCTCCACAACCGACTGTGATGGTGTTATGATAAGCCAGAATAGATGCCAGCTGCAAGTTATTCTCAGCACAGACGTCAGACTATATTGTAGTGTATCCTCCATGCACTATTGTTTATAGTTACTAAAGCTTTCCTTTGATTCTGAGTGTCCCATATGGTCAGGAAAAGACTCTATTCTCCACAGAACTCCTTACCCTTACGGAAGTGAGAAACTTGAAAATTCTGTGAGATGTTGCCAGTTCCTCAGAATAATTCATTGGACCCAACCTGAAAATTACTCTGAACCCAAGAAATGAGCTAAAATAAAAGTCTCTGAATGAACATTCCTATCAGAAGTGTAATAATAGATACAAAATATTACAAAAAAAAATTCTGAAAAGACAGCTCCCTCTCTTCTCAAATGGATTTGTTTTTGAACTGCTGTGAACATGCAAAGCAATATTTTTCTTTCACTAGTCCGTAGGAAGCTTCTGCTCATGCTGTAAGTCAGAATCAGAACTTTTCCATTTTTCATAGAATCATAGACTGGTTTGGGTTGGAAGAGGCCTTAAAGACCATCTCGTTCCAACCTCCCTGTCATGGACAGGGACACCTTTCACTCAAGTGAGTTGATGGGGTAGGATTTTTCTAAGACCCATCCAACCCGGCCCTCAACATTTCCAGAGATGAGGAATCTGGAATCTGCAGCTTCTTCAGGCAACCTGTGCCAGTGTCTCACCACACTCACAGCAAAGAACTTTTTCCTAATATGTAATCTAAACTTTCCCTCTTTCAGTTTAAGGCCATTCCCCCTCGTCCTATCACTACATGTCCTTGTGTAAAGTCCCTCTCCAGCTCTCTTGTACACTCTATTCAAGTATTCAAACATGAATTTCTTTCAAACCACATTTGAGGCTGCCGTTTGAAATATTCTGCCCCTCTCTGGAAGCCTCATCAAGCCCATTAAATGCAAAATCAGCTCACCCAGTGCTGCTGGTGTAGGCCTGCCCCAATACACAGTCTTCAGGAGGTGCTTCTGGGTTAAACCAAAAGTCAGCAAAGCATTTGCTTGACTCTGACTTCAGAGGTGCAGAGCGCTCAAACCCATAATCACTGAAAAACATCAATACCAAACGTGTTACTATCCCCTCTTCACTCTGCAATCCAGTTTGGGATGAATGAGACTATATTTTTCAAGGTCAATACATTCTCACAGTGTTATTATACTAGATGAACATACAATTTGATGAAGCCAATTCTGTCCTAATTTCAATGGAAGTTGTGTAGACTTGGGGGGAAAAACTGGTTGCAATTACTTTGTCAGTTCTGCAAAATTACTTCCCTTGGTAAAAAAAGATTTTTTAAAGGTTTCCTTTGACACTCAGACCAACCATTCATTTTCTTATTTTTTTTACTTTTTCTTTCTTTCTTTCTTTCTTTTTTTTTTAATAGAAAGGGCTTGCTTGCCTTTAAAATTAATTCAATGGTCATTTTTCATGTCTTGATCAATAGAGAAAAACATCAGGATTTTGTTGTCAGGCGAAACAAATACTTAAACATGACAACATTTTTAAACAAATGCAAATGTAAACAAAACCTGTTATTTAATGACAGGTTGCCTATTTGCAACCTGTTATTACTAACAGCTTACATGGCTATGTAGGAACAGGAGCAAAAGGAGGAAAATAAACCCATCTCAAACCCTAAATAAATATTTATTAGCAATAAGTCCCAAGGCCCACAGACAGACTCACCATAAGAAATCGGTGTTCACACATTCACAAACTTTGGATGTGAGAGCCGATGTGAAACTTTTCCCTTTGATGCACCATGATGAAATCTTCCTCTTTCGAAAGCTTCTCTGCTGGCCCATGATGCAACGATCACCCTGAATATCAAAGCACTGGACTTACTGCCACTGAACCTCCACCACACAGACCTTGTGCTGCCCTGAGAAAGCCTGGTCCTGCTGCCAAGACTATAAACTTTATCAACCCTCTGGTCCTCAGATATATCCACTGCTGTCCACTAACAGGTCATTACAGAGTTGTAACATAGGCTATATTTCCAGGACACAAATCTGAAGATGCAGATGAAGATGTAAGTTCAATTTAGTTTCATGAGTGCCCAACCTGAGTGCAAAGCCCAGAATGGCCATTTAAAAACTTCATCTGGATCCAGACAGCTGAATTTCTCTAAATCATCGTATCACATGTTGGCTGTCTACCTGAAGCACCAACCATGAGGACACAGAACAAACTCTCCATGAACACTCCACTGGTAACTGGGCAGCTGCAAGTACTCTGTCAAAGACACTTTAGTAGTTTCTAATTTCTGAAAGACATTTCAATGCCAATATCCCAGGATACTGTTACTCTTTAGGCTCAGATCTGCATAACATTCTTTGTATACACACAGAAGTCCCAAACAAGAGGTGTAAAATTAGGCACGAGAACTAGCAAATGAAAGCTGGAGTAACACTGAGTAGTATGCAAAAAAATAAACCAACCCTTGTGGAAGAAGCAGAACATAATAATCAGAATGATTATTAATAAATATGATGTATTCCATTTAATTAAAAAAACTCACCTCATACTGGTCTCTTTAATCAGTACATTGTACAGAGAATTTAGCTTCCGAAAAGTGGATTTGGCCAGAGCATCAGGATTAGCACAGCATTAGTGCATTACTGCAGAAAGGTTATTGCCCAAAACAACTGGACTCCATTATGTGATTGGTCCACTGAGATCCTAAATTACTTCTGCAATGGACTTTGCTTATAGCAATTTAAATACGAGTACGGTATGTGGTCAGGAAGTTGGCAGAACACGACTGCATGTTGGAATTGTTTCAATCAATATTACACACTTCATTTATGGAACATGCTCCCCAGTCCAGCAGGACCACCTATTATTATGGCAGCCCCCCAGATACACTTCTGGGACACAGATCACACAACCAAAGGGAACACAAAAACCTCTCCCACTTTAAATTCCTGTGAAATCAGCATAAGGAGACTAAGCTGGGGATGTAGCATTCAAATTCAAATTGGAAATATTTTCTCAGCACACAACTCTAGATCAATCTGAAAGCTATGGAAAAGTTTTGTCAGTTAACATAAAACCATGAATACCTGTAGATTTGTGAGCTCCCAAGACTCATAGTCTTCATCAGTGCACTCCCTGGGGAAGGATGGTCTGAAATCCACCTTCACCAGTTCCCAGTCTGAACGGTAGCTGATATGCCCAAAGACTCTGAGCAAAAGACCAAAAGTAAACTCTTACTGCAAAGAAATACCATACAGCCGAGATTCAAAATTTCAGACCTATCTTTTCCTATCCACAGTCATAGTTCTCTGCAAAAGGTCCCAGGTTAATTTTTCTTCCACTTTTGTTCCTCTTCTATGTACAATGAGTCTAGTTAGGAAACACCTGTCAATTGTATGAAACTAAACAATGAAGAGACATAACTCATATGTTAAAGGGTTTTTTTTCCCCTAGCAAACTATCCAGAAATTTAAATAGGAAATAATATTCTCTAACTTGGAATCAAATTTTTTTACTACTATCTTGCTATGTGAAACAGACAGAGCTCTCAGATTTTGACAGGAAGCTCAGATTAGGGAGCAGAATCCTTGATCACCAGAGTCAGTTCCCAGCTCTGTCACCCATTCCTTATGATTTGTAATTTCTTCATTTGTTTTTGTTGCAAGATTTTGGGTTAATTTCCTCACATGGCAATATGTGCTATTGTTAAACTCACATAATTATCATGATAATGTATTAATTTCTAAGGAATACATTACATTTTCACATTTTCCTGGAGAACTCAGAGTCTCTTCTTCATTTCAGATAGTTCAATGTATAACAAAAACCAGCCACAAAATGTACAATTTTTTTTTTTGGAGGGGAGGGGGGGCGGGGGGGGGAACCTCAATGCTTTAAAAACCAAGCTGCACTTTCAAAGCAGCCAACATTTTCCAAGTCAGAATCTTTATTTCCAAAACAAAATGGGTAAGTATGACATCCAGCAACAAATTAGAAAGGATAAAGACTCTATTTGGGCAAAAGTAAAATGTATTTGTGGTTTGTATCAGGCTTACGTGACTTACTTGCCAAAGAATTTAAGGTTAATTCTGAAGCCAACAATTTCTGTGCAGAGTTTCATACTGAACAGAGTTCATGTTCCAAGCTCTAGTATCATTCTCCAAAGTAATTAATTCCTTTTGTTTTGCCCTTGGTTTTGTCCAAATCCAGACACAGCAGGAATGGTACAGTTTTACTAAAAGCATTCCGCAGTGGCCAGTCATTGCTCTTGTCCTGAATACCAGGTTCAGACTGGAACTGGGGTAGACCAGAAGTGGTTGATTGTCTACAGCACGGAGGCAATACATGAAGCATGTTCCCTGCTAAGTGGCTTACAGCTCTGAAATCTATCAAAAAGGCTGAAAAACAGCTCACAGAGACTGAAGACGTAGAGTGAATTCCCCTTTCCTTTCTGGTGTCTTTGCCTCTCCTCCACAGCAGAGAGATGTAGATATCAATAGGTTATTGCCCACACCGCTCACATTATAATGTCTGGACAACCCATGCTCACAGGAAACCACACCACCAGCAGTGCAGTTAATCAAACACAAACATATGCATTTAGTTTGTGTGTCTTACTCTTTTCTTCTAAGGCTCTGAGATTAAAGGACTTGGATCATCTAATTCCTTTCCTTCTAAATGTACCCATGGCTCAGAAGTAGAAGCAAATACACACAAACTAAAAAATGTGGCTCAGTCCACTGGCTGTATGCGCACATAGGTGTGTGGTCCCATTTCTCTCACTGAGCCTAAGGGTTTGGTTCCTTTTTCTGGTTCAGCTGGATCCTGAGAGCTGCTGTCACCATATAATCCTATTCACTGGTAGTTACATATGCAATAAAGTGTCTACTTAGGTGGTCTCTGCTTTTTCCACAATGCCTGTTTCAATATGACCAGGTTTGCTGACAGACATGAAGTGTCTTTTGTATGCAAAATACCTGTACCAAACACATTTTCTAAAATCTGTTTCTCCATACAAGGTACTAACATAAGGCATAAGATTTCACCATGAGCTTATGCAGCTACCTACCTCAGTGATTGCTGCTCCAGACTTCACAAAACTTCACAAATTTACTACATTTCTTTTATTAATTGATTTATAATAAAATACATTCAAGTGTAAGTAGCCAAGTCCGGTTAAAGCTTTACTCCTGCCTCAAGAAAAATATTTCCTACAGAACAAAAGAAATTTTCTCCATTCGTGTTAGCTATCTCAGGCAGATTAGTCAAGGAAAAAAGAAGAAAGGAGATGGTGTTTCGAGTTCAAGTCAGAACAGAATAACAACATTCTCCTGAAAACAATCTCTGAACTGTTATTAATGATCTTTGAAACCTCATGAGGATGATTCCAGATATATATGGCAAGGGAACCATGTTGCTTATATATATAAATATGCACGCACAACCACACACATTTATGTCTGCATATATAACCAGAGATATAAAACAGAAAAACAGAATTCAGAGAGTTAGAGAATTAATTTTGATATCCACAGAGATACCAAACAAATTATTGAGCTATCCACTTCTAAGCACCTTGGAGATAATTAAAATGATAACAAACAGCTACTACTACAGATTTATCAAAAGCAAATCATGTCAAACTAATGTAATTTTCTCTTTTTACAGGGTAACTGGTTTAGTGGATAAAGGAAAGGAAAAAAATGTAGCATATTTCGACCTTTGTTAAAACTGTTACACATTTCTAGCTGACATTGTCTCAATGTAAAAAAGAAAACATCAGTGCAGATAAAATCACTGTGAGGAGGAATGGAAATAAATATTGATTTAGAAGAATCCATTTTCAAAAGGTAGTTATCAAATAAAGAATATTTTGAGATATATATCACAAAGATATGATGGGTCCACAGTCAATATATTCATTAACACTTGTGGTCAAATAAGAAAGACAAAAAGTTTTGCAGGTAACACATAAAGAAGGAAGTGGACATTGACAGATGGAAGCAACGTTCAGAAATCAATATGATGAAATACTCCAAAAGCAAGTGCAGAAAGTACTCCTTTGGAAAAAAGAAACCCAAACCCACATCAAAGGTGGAAACCAAAATGGAAAATAACTTTCAAATATCAAATAAATGACTCGGGTAATTCTGTGGAATTAAAAGAATAATGCAGTGTTGCTGCAAATAAGAAAAACTAATTCTAGATTGTAGACTAGAAAACAGAAGACACGGAGGTAAGTATTTTGAAAAACTTGGCACTGGTGAAGCCTCTGGAAGAATATTGCGTCTAATTTTGGAGTTTATATGCATATTTACAGACCCACTAAAAATGAATTTGAAGAGGGGCAAAATGAATCATAAGCTGCTTAGAAAATGTAACCAATGAAGAATGATTGAAAGAATTGGGTTTTTCACTGGAATAGATAAAGCTGAAAAGTACAACATAATGTTTGCAGAGTCTTGTTATAGAGTAAAGAGCTGTCTTCAAAGAGACCTGGAGGAAGGGCAAGAAAGAAGGACAAGGATAAACTTAAAAGATACAGCCACATTATTCTGTAATTCCTTCTTCTCAGTACTGGTGAGTTCACATGTGAAGTACTGGGCTCTCAAGTCCAAGAGAGAGATGGAACGACTGGAGAGAGTCCAACAAAAGGCTCTGAAGGTGATGAAGGGGCTGGAGCAGCTCGCGTAAGAGGAGAGGTTGAGAGAAATGGGACTGTTCAGCCCAAAGAAGAGAAGGCTCAGGGGAAACCCTCAAAGTCTGTGAATACCTAGAGAGAATCCACAAAGATTCTTTGCAAGGATTGGAGTAGCCTTCAGTGATGCCCAGCGACAGGACCAGAGGCAACAGATTCCAAATGAAACGCAGGAAGTTTTCTCTGAACATCAGGAATCAACATTTCTGCTGAGGGTGCACTGTTAGAGGTGGCCAGAGAGGTTGTGAGTCTCCACCTGTGGAGATATTCAAAAGCCATCTGGGAACAGCTCTGTGTGGTTGGCTCTGGGTGGGTCTGTGTGAGCAAAGGGGTTTGACCAGGTCATGTCCAGAGGTCACTTCCAACCTCAACGATGATGATTCTAGAATTCTGTTGCTTATTCTGCCCCACTAGAGTAGGAAATTAGAAAATATCAGGATTATAGATAGAGATTAGATAAATATTGCCCAGTTCCACATCCTATAATGATATAAAAACTGTAGAAATTACTCTGGAAATTATGCAAAATTTACTAGGATAATATGGCAGCTATGTACAAACCATATGTGCAAACAGCAAAGTCACTGCTTTGGGTGGTGAACTGTAACATTCTCCTCTGTGGATTTTTAGCAGAAAACAGAAATAAAATTTCGGCATGTTGGTCCAGCCTCTTGGAAATAAAAAAAANCCCCAAAAAAAAAACCCCCACATTTCCATTATGGATGTTTTGATTCTACAGACTGAAGAGCACGTTCTCACAGAGCACAGTAACGACACCAGCATTCCCAATATTCTCTGGTTTAAATAAAATCCCAATGATTTAAGAAAGTGTTCCAGTCACAAACTCCACTAAAAATGGAGACATACAGCTTTGTAATTCCTAGGGTAAATTTTCCAAGGAATGCAGTGTTTTACATACATCCACTTTAGCATAATGTTTGAAAAAAAAGTCTTAATGATTATTAATGCTGTTTCTGCATGAGCACATTTATATGTACTGCTAAAGATCACTAGCATAAAAAAGTATTTTTCAAAGTAACAAAGGCATGTATTAAGTAGGATTCAATGGATTAGACAAAAATATGAGCTACAATAAAGCAATACATAACAGCAATCACAATATAATTTCCCAGGTGCAAAATATATAATATATAAGATGAATAAAATCATATGAATGAAAAAAACTGGAATGATGCCTCAAGTGTAATTGATGACTAGAAGTTATATATCAAGATGATAGCAATTCATAGGCTACTAAAACCTTCCTCTTGATTAACTATATTTCATTAGAAAGCCATCAAATCAATTCTGTTGAAACTATAAAAGATGATGCTGTGATAAATAATTTTTAGAAGAAATTCCAATTACCTTGAAAATTAATTTACTTTTATTTGCAAGAATTTAGGATCCATAATTTTAACTTCAGTGTTTCAGTTGCCATAACAACTTTGTACATTTGTTCCCAGTTCATTTATGGGCACATCATTTTTTAATTTGATTGCATCATTTTATAGATAAGACAGTTTAATGCAGTTTTTAAGCTAACTCATTTAAACTATTTGCTGGAGGATTGCTGGTTATTTCTGTTCCTGGTAAAGCTCATAATCAGGCAGAGTTAATTTAACAAAAATTACATGCAATGATAATCCTTCCCAGTAAATTCTGTTCAATAGACAAGACCTATTCAATACAGACTCCTTGTTCAGATGAGCAGTAGTAGCTGTGGTATCTCCTGTCTGTGTGTTTTGCTTTACTCATGAATACTTGAGAACACTCAGAGACCTCAGAGTGATGGGAGTGATCCTGCAGTATTTTCCCACCAAGGTCACAAAGGTCACATGGGGAATTTATTCAGATGTTTAATGTAGCAACTAAAACTGTTCAAGCTTTGCAGTTGTACTGAGGACTGGTGATGACAATTGTGTGATGTGCAGTTACTTTAGTTGGAAATCAGAAGCCTCTTTCATTCCACACTGACTGCCTTAATCTTCCAAGTGCTGCACTGGCTTTTGCTCTCCTCTATATGAGTTTGCCATCAACTGTGATGTTCAAAACAGGACAGCAGCACTGTAGCACAGTGTCTGCACAGTGATGAACTGCCCTGTTGGCACAATCTGCTAACTTCCTATGCAGCTTGGGGGTGGAGCAGGACCTCTAGGTCTTTTGAAAGAGACTTCAAAAGTGTAGAGCTACTACCAGCAAAACCTAGGATTTGAATCCAGGTCAGTTGAGGGCCCCACATACAGGTGATTTGGGGAATCTCAAGGGCTCTCCCTTGGATAATATGTCGAAATTCCTCAGGACAGCACCTAAGCAAAGCTGTCCAAGCATGCATCAGAAATTCTTTACAGATCTAAACCTCAGTAGCTAACAGTGAGTGTATGATCAAGCTGGTAAAGGAAGCCATGCTACCAGAGCTGCTAGTTAATTATTTTAACAATTCTTTCTCTCTCCTTTTAAATGGAAGCAGTCACAGAGCTTTGTCAAAAAATTATATTTATACCTTGTTCCACATATGAGGTCTCCTTTCCAGCAGTAAATCATATTAGAAGGAAATAGAATGAACACTGAACTTATTGTACTGTCAAAATATTTTTTAACTCTCAGACCTCTCTGCTAATTTTTATAACACAATTGCAATTTCAGATTAAATATTCAATCTACCTTGCAGTTGACTAGATATCAAAGGCCATTTACATTAAAAAACCAGCATCTTTCTCAGTTGTCTTCTACATAAAAGGATTAGTTAGGAGTTTCTTGTAAAATTATGGTGAGTTCAAAGAGCTGAGTCCTTTGCTTCATGTAGACCTTTACTGCAAATGATGCCAATATCCCTGAAAAAGCAAATAAATGTGACAATCTTCTTTTTGTTCTGCCTGTTGTAGTTCATATTATTACAGTGCCTTGGAACATACAGCAAGACACACCAAAATTTGTGCAGAAATTACCCAGCTGAGGAGTAAAGGGATGAGATGGTGGCATGGAAAGATGTACTTTAGTGTAGCCACTGCCAACAGGAATAACGTTATTAATGAGAGAATTTCCAAGGGGATATAGGTTGGCAGAGACAGTTAGCCATGACTATGTACTACAGTGATATTTAAAGCCTACTATTTTCAAAAGAGAAATTGACAAGTGAATTTTTATTAGATGAGTTTCCTTCCAACAGTTGTCTTTGCTTCCATTACACCATTGTAAAATCAACAAAAACTTAAGTCAGAGGGTTCCTTCTGGTAAAATGGATGAAAGTAATGTGAGAATCAAGCTGCAGTCTGTTACACATCAAGATTATAATTCAGCATATTTTTCTAATTCTCCAAAAGAACATAACAGAGGTCACATTTCAGTGGCCTTCCTAAATTGCAACTACAGAAATGATGAATGCTTCCATGTGCAAAAGTAGACACCTGCCTATACAAAGCAACTGCACATAAAAAATGCTTGTGTATACAGGAGATCATGTGCAAATATGCTGAGACATTTATGATTTAAATGCCTTAAACTACAAACACATGCATATACTTAATGCACTAAAGAGAAGAGTAGGGTTTCTTGGTTAGGCTGGTTTTTTTCAGTTTTGGTTGGTTTTTCTTTTTGGCTGCCAAAGTGAAAAATGAAGGGAGGAAACAATTTAGTTGAAATTGAACCAAAATATGTTTTTTCATTGTTTCCTGCTCCCATAAGCTAATAATTGCCATTCATTCATTAATGCCAAAACATCTTGGTTTTAGCTCTTTTGGGGAAAAAGAACAGAAATGAATGCTTAGGTTCTGAGAAGTGCTAGGGAGGAATAGAATGAGGGTGTTTCCACTTTATCCAGGACCTCCATTATATTTGTGAATTGCATCCAACATTTTTTCCCATCTACTTGATAAATTCCCGTCCAAGAACAACCCTTTAACACGTATGCTGTTTGGAAAACATTGCAGATTTACTGCCTAGCCTAATGTCTTATGCAGAAGTAAATACAAGGTGGACAGGGAAGAAAATTGTTTAAAGAGAAACATATGACACTGTAGAGGACAGATTTTACATCATTCAACTCTCTGTTTTCATCTTACTTAAAGATCTTGCAAAATTTTATAATTCTTTAGCTAATACTCTCTTTCCTACTCATATATTTAAAAAGCAAGTCTTGTCACAATTAGAAATTCTTCATTCAGACTTCACCTAGCACAGCTAGAGTTAATAATCTACAGTCATCTAAATTGTGGTTCCTTCATTCTGAGAGTAAAATATAGTTCCAGACCCCAACCAAAAGTAAATAAAGTGTTTAAAAAATTTAGTCATCGGCTAAGTTTGTGATGGTTATTTATTTGAAATAGAAACTAAAATGGAAGCACAGTTAAGAGGACCAAAGCTTCAGGCACTCACTGTGTGACAAGAGCTCAAAACTACACAGAGTCTATTCTGAATGAAAAAGTCACATCACCATTTTTCTGTCCTCTCCTCCTGTAAATAGGGATAAGGTGATAACAGATTCTTACCGAACATGAATTCCTAACCTTTCAGGTCCTCTTATTCAAATATATTAACAGATCTGTCCTAAAAAGGTATTAAATATGGGCTTTAAAATGACACTGAAAGCATCCTGTTCCAATGCTTCTAACTACGATATGAAACTCTAAGGAAAGAAATTAAAAAAAAACTTTACCCACTAAACCTCTTTTGAGCGGAGGGAGAGACTAGGGCAGTACCAGCTCTAGACTCCAAGGTCGCAAGTTGGTGTTGACACTGCAATGCTTTGACTTGCTCTGCAAACATCTGTGCCCACAGATGACAGCAGAAGCATTAGACTTGCTACTAAACAGAGATCTGTACATCTGCATCAGCTGATATCTAGATTAGATTGGAATAGAAGACGCAGTTTGCTTTTCCAATGCTTTTTTCACCACATTTCCTCTATCTACTCTCAGATATGTTCCTTCTCATGCAGAGAGCGGAACAACCATTTCATAACTGAACAATGATTCTCATACAAGACATTATCTAGCTGAAAAGAAAACCTAGAACTTGCCTTCAGAAATTCTTCTACATAATGAGGCTTTATCTATCTTTTATCTACCTTTTGTAAGTGTTGCAGTATGAGAAAGTCAGTAGAGAAGAATTCCAAACACAGAGAAGTACCTCCACCTATTAAGATACGCAAGGAGAACAGAAGAAAGAGTGTGCTGCCATGTGTGACAGTAAGCTCCAGAAAATATACATAATGCTGACTGTTATTGATGTTGTTAAAGGTGTGGTTGACATTCCTAGCAGAATCAACAGTTACAAAAATCCAGACAACTCTACCTAACATATAACATACCTGTTAATATTCACCTGGTTTTGAGTAAGTTTAAATTAGACTGTCTTCCTGTTTCCATGATCACCCAGAAACCCAAAAGGAACAAAACAATGGGTATTCAAGACATCAAAACATGTATGAAGCAATTCTGAAGTTCAGAGATGTCATAAAGTTCCCAGCAGCATCCAAAGTTGTAATTCTATGGGACATTACAAAGAAATAACCCTCTGGAAAAAATACAATTACCCACAATGAAGATTTTATTTCTACCTCACATAAGGAAAACAATTTCTTGCATGTGGCTTCTTACTGGCCTTTTAAAAGAGGCTGTTGTCTGTGGTACCATGGTTATTGTGCCTACTAGATTCACACTGCAATCTAAATAACCTGGTTTGGGAAACACTCCCTGAAGCTGAGATGTGATTTAGAAGCAATTTCAACAGGTTTGAAACTTTCATTACATTAACTATTTTCTCTGAAGAGGAACATCAGTATTTCAGACACACAAAATTCCTTCCTTTTGCACTGAGTTAGGCAATTACTCAATCCAGCATTAGCAAGTAACTTTTCCCAACTAAATATATTGTTCAGTATAACACTGGGTTGCAGTAACTTCTGTTGTTATGAATTTAGAACAAAATTAAACCTACTAGTCCATGCACTATTTCGATGAAAATATATTAGTTGAGAAGATTTCTTAACAAACCTTACTTATTCTTTTAGCAATAAATACTGCATTTGAGCTCCTCATTTAGAAGTTGATTTTTACACAGATCAAGTTTCCTAAAATTTATGAATACTTCATTGCTTATATCTCCTAAACTCCTAACTAGGTCTCTTTAGCAATGGAAATCTAGACAGATTGAAAACAGAATGAGTTTCCTAAAGTTTTTGAATACTTTACCTCTAAAACTCCTAAAAATCTTAACTAGGTCTTTTGCAGAGCACAATGGAATAAAATATATTTTCCTTGGCATTTGTATGTACACATCTTGAATAGTGCAGGGGATTTCGATGAATGATTTAGATTCATGTTGACTGACGGATGACAACTGAGTTTTACCGAAACTTTTGATAAGTCAACACTTGGCTTTCCTCTCTGTTTTGGAGAAAACACAAAACTTTGAAATGAAGACTCGAGGCAACCAGGTTCACATTTTCCCGTTTCTTCAGTAAACCCTATTAGACCACTTCATTTTGGAATGGAAAACAGTCATGAGTGACATTCCTTAAGGGTCAGTACTGGGACTAGTGCTGTTCAACACCTTTTCCAGAAGATGGACAATGGGATCAAATGCTTCCTCAGAAAATCTGCCAATGACCCCAAACTGTGTGGTGCAGTCAACACACTGGAGGGAAGGGATGGCATCCAGAGGGATCTTGAAGGCCTGAGAGGTGGGCCTGTGTGAACCTCATGAAGTTCAACAAGGCCAAGTGCCAGGTCCTGCACCTGGTCTGGGTCAATCCCAAGCACAAATACAGGCTGGGTGGAAGAATGAGTTGAAAACAGCCCAGATGAGAAGGAGTGGGGGCTGTTGGTTCACAAGAAGTTCAACATGAGCCAGCAGTGCGTGCTCATAGCCCAGAAAGGCAAATTTGTCCTGGGCCGCATCCAAAGCACTGTGGGCAGCAGGGCAAGGGAGGGGATTCTGCCACTCTGTCCACTCTCATGAGACCCCACCCACAGTGCTACATCCAGCTCTGAGGTCCCCCAACACAGGAAGGATGCGGAGGTGTTGGACCATGTCCAGAGAAGCTATGGATACTCCATGCCTGGAAGTGTTCAAGGCCAGGCAGAATGGGGCTTTGGGCAACTTGTTCTAGGTGTCACTGCCCATGAGAGGAGGAGTGGAACTAAATGGTCTCAAAGGTCCCTTCCAACCCAAACCATTGTGTGATTTTATGATTGTGTGATTTTGGATAAAGTAGGACATTACTGGAATTCAAATACAAACCAATTCAAATTCAATTACAAGTCCAGTCAATATTCCAGACACCATGCTGGAGAATGAGAAGTCTCTTACACACAGACTGACTTCAGTGGAACCAGGATTTTACCATTACAGTCACTTTCAGTACATGTAAAGTATTCTTTGACTCTTTTCTGAGTTTATTCTAGGAACTTTAAATGAAATACAGTCTGTTCCTTAATTCTGCTCCACATTTTTTCAATTACCTTCCCACTTCAGAATTATGCTACCTCTCCTAATTTATGCAGATTTTGACATAACACTCTTTATTCAAAGTCTTTATTCAAGCACATTCCACACCAAAGGAAGAAAGTCAAATTCCTGTACCAGTAAAAAAAGTCAGACTAGGTTCTTGGCAATGGATTTGGGGATTCCTCAAGGTGAAAGACACTACTAATTTATTTTCATTGCCATTTATAAATTCACCTTACCATGTTCTACTTGGAAGAAAATTCTATCTAACAAAACCAAAACATGGCATAGTTGATTTCTGTTTGTTTGGGTTTTTTTACAGGGAATGTATATTTCTCAAAAACAACAAATCACTGTAGATTAAGTCAAGCACAATAACTTAGTACAAGAACAAGTTTTCAGGAAAAAATGAACTAAGCCAGACAGAATGACAAAAGGTCTTGACATAAAGTCAGACAGAGCACCACTGGGCTGACATCACCCTGAAGGTAAAACACAGTCAAAAGCAGCAGGAGAGACAAGGAAGTTGATACAATGGCAACCATGAAACACACTGCAGGTTTATTCTTCTCATTGTCTTTAGAATCTGGTAGGAAATTTGCACGTGTCTTCAGGGCCAGTCTGTGCTATTAAATGTTTGATGCCCTTCATGCTCAGTAAAACTAGCTAAAATGTGATATCCTACAAGCCTGGCATTAAACACTAGAGTCAGGCTCGTCCTGTGCCTTTAGAAATGTCCAAGTCACATGATGCTTTTTATGTCAATTTGGGCTCATGTACCAAACCTAGCTGCAGCTCTATGTATTTTAGAGAGATGATTTTAGAAAGGCATTATATTTTACCAGAGCATTTTAGCCCATTCAGCCAGATAATTAAGCACATCTTCACAGAATCACTGCTTTTAATGACACTTAATAAGAAAAAAAACCCCAAGCCTAGAACATCCAGTCACCACACATCATTTTATCTGCCAGTAAGTACAGTTTGGGATAAGCTTTTGATCTGTCTACTTTTACTGAAATCAATGGAAATCCCTCATTCAGAGGCATAAGTGTCTCCACATGGCATATATTTTATCATAAATAAACCTGTATTTGAGAGAAAGGGAAGATGATGGGATAATACTGTTCTTCTCGGGTCACAGATGGAATATAATGGAGGATAAATGGGGTAGTGGAGAAGGAGAGAAATAACCAACAAACCAAACCCCTCTCTGTGCAGCGCAGCGCTACGGACACGGCACAACACTTTGAAGTACATTGGGCAGGATTTCTGTTTTGCTGAGGGTCCTTTATATACTGGGCTATTAATTTATTTTTCCCTGGGGAAAATGCTACTGGTACATGTCAAAGACAGCTCTATTTGCAACTCATGGGAGAAAAAGCTTGTCATGAGCACAATGAGCTCCGATGTAAAAATCACAAACTGTTGCAATAGGAGCACACACAATAACCTGTGTGCATTGCCCTGAGTGCATTCCCCTTTCTGGCTGCAGGCAGCATGTGCCTTTCTCCCTGAATGGACAGGTGTTTCTTACTCTCAGACACCTCTAAAATATTGGCATTTATCCTTGAGATGGAGCAAAATGTGCAGCTCAGATGCAGATGTCCCTGAATATTTGGAAAAAGACAGATAAAACGGGATAAACAATTCTGAGTTGCAGAATTTGGTTATTTTTAACTCTATTCACAGCATCTGCCTCTGTCACTGCACAGAATAAAAACAAATACTTGATAGCACAGTGCTTGGTTACACCAAGTACTGCAGTGTTATTTACTAAGACAACAGTACAGTTATTTACACTGTGAAGACAAGGGATGTTTAACATTTTTGATGTCTGACTAAAAATCTGTAGAAAACAAAACAAAAGCAAACAAACAAACAAACAAAAACAAACAAGAGGAAATAGAATTGTTTTTCCCTTGCAACTTTCAGATGTAAAGCAGTCCTATTGTTCCACTCTCCCGTGTGGTAACTCTACAAGACTTCAATTGAACATAATACTTCTTTAAAATCTGAAATACTGCAGTCAGATGATTTCAGAAACAGATTACATACCAGGGAGGTTCAGACACTAGTGTAAGTTTCTGTGTGACTGAGAGAATCAAAAGCCACTGACTCAAGGACCATCTCAAACATGCACAGCGGAAAATCTATGCAAATGCATAAACAGAGAGAGCACTGAAAACAGAGGTGAAACCAAAACCTTACGTCATGACCAGTGTCTCATCTCCAGGTTCACTAAGTAGTCCATCTACAAAGACAGAAGTGCTGGTAAAATTATGTGTGCTCCATGTTTGGCCTTCATCTATGCTGAACCTATAAAAAAGCAGAAAAGGCTTTCATTTACAAGTATTGGTATACAAAGCAGAATGCACTTTAAAAAAATCCTCACTACTAAAGCTTAGGATTTTTGATCACAAAATACAGTATGCCTAGACAGTGCATGATATTAATGTGATCTTCTCAGCAACTTATCCAGGGATTCACATCTTTATGAGAAGGTGTAATAAATTTTTCACAACAATAGAATTCCTCAGGCCGATTAAAAACTGAGCTCTGTCAACAAACTATCTTGCTACCTTGAAGATTCAAAAGCAAGTTAATTCACATTTCATTTTTTCTAGTAATCTCTGAGCTATAGACCTGTTAAGCAGAGGCCAGTGAAACACAAGAGGCCAACTGCTAAAATGTGGGAGGTGTACTAACTCCAGGCATCAGGATGAGGATGGCCTTTCTTGGCTGCTACCATCCACTTAAACATCTGCAAAAGATACTGATGAATCAGCAAAACGTGCTTCAAAACATACTTCAAATGTGCACCCAAAACTTAGAAGTCCAAGTCTCTTTTTTCTGTTTATTTCCTCCAGGTCTTTTGGACAGTAGGTTAATGATGGCTTTCAGTCCAGATAACCAGGTACAGACCCTAGATCCTACTCATGTATATAACACAATTCTGCAAAAATGAGCCAATTCACAAGTGATAAAGAGGTCTTATAGGGTTTTTTTTACGCTGAAGATTATAGTTCTGCCATTACACAAGGTTACCATGCTTTGCTGCACTATCATGTAGTCTAAAACTTGATAATTTAAAACAAAATGCTTTGCAACAAACCTTTCCTGCCAAACAGTCTAAGAAGGCCATTTTCTGCATTGTCACCATATGAGAAGATCTATGCACACTGCAGTTAATTTGTGCATGAATATCTCAGATGAGCTGTGATTCTGGCACGCCAAATTACACGGCACATAAGTGCAAATAAGTCCTTTGCCTGTTGGCTCCCAAACTCTATGTATTAAATTGCTCTTGCCAGAGAAATTTAGGGCTATTCTCCAATTTCCCTATGGCCCTTGGAGAGGACAGAGACTTCACAGTATCAATGAACTCCCCTGACTGCACATCTAAGCCACAAATGCAGCACAGGCTGCGCATCGACACGCACTGCTGGTGTCAGCCAGTAGTAGCTGAACAATTACGCCGAACACGGCTTCTGCTGAAGAGCTCCAGAACAGTCTTTTAAGGAAAAAATGCCTACACTGGTGCAAGAAAATGTTATTATGATTAATGCATGATGCCATGGCACCTTCAGCACCATGAAGTAATCTTAAAGTAAACATCCAGCTGCATTTTGTTGACTCAATGAATGTTACTCAATGAATGTTAAATTAAGCTGACTCCACCTGCGTTTCATACATGATCACATTGAAATGCTTATCTTAAACTCTGAACTTGGAGGTCTTGAATACACAACAGCTCTACTCTAATTGACTGTAGAATTACTTGAGTATTTTCAGAGGGATAGAGGTGTCTTTGATAGCCACAATAACTCCACCATGGTCCAAGTACAAGATGTGGTGCTCTTCTTCAAAGACCTACAAGTCAGACAAAGAAAGGCCAGCTAAGCAAAGGTATGAAAATGCTGAAATAAAATGAACAAGCAAACAAGAATTAAGAGACTTATGTTTTACAACGTCCACACTTCAAACCCAAAAGGACATAAAAGTCAGGTTAACTCTTATATTTCTCCCAGCTGTAAAAGAAAAGAAAGTTAAGCCGCTGAATCAGAAAATGTTCAGGTTCAAATCACAGTCAGATTAAACTGCCTGAAGTGATTTTAGCCCAAGCTTATCTTTCTCATAGTATGCATTCTGCATTCCTCCCTGTTATATATCACCAAGTGACCCATCACCTTACTTTGGTGTTTGCCATATTCTGTGCATCCTGCAGAATAAAATGCTTTGCAGTCTCATTCTAAGAAAAAAGGGAAAAGTACTGCTATCTGTGACTTTCTCACATATTCCCCAGAACCTACCGGATGTGAAATAATTGGTGAAAGCATGTTTTCTGCTTTTCCAGTGTCAGTGAGTTTAAGTTCAAATATTATGTGATGTTCCATGGAGGCCACTGTGAGTTTGGAACCAAGATACAAGTAATATTGATTTAATGGTATAAAGGAATAAAAACGTAATAAATTATTTTAATTCCTTTTCTAGAGGTTATCAGCAGTGCTAAAATAAAAGTACAGATAGATATCTTTCCCATTTTACATCTAAAAGCTGTTTTAACACAGGATTAAGTTATGTTATTAACGTGTGAAAGTTCATTTAACACAAGACCAAGTGATATGTGAGAATTATAGACACTTAGCGTTATAGACAAACATGCAGTCTCCTGTGTGCTTTGACAAAGCAAAGGTGAAAACTATAAAGGTTAGCTTTACTTTGCCTTGTAAATGGAAAAATACTGGCAATACTGAATTTTCTTTTTTTGGCAAAACTAAATGCTACATCTAGAGGAATTCTCAGCAAGACTGAACCAGAGCTGGCATGAAAGTATCTTACAGCACGCTCACAATTACTTCAACAACAGCAAGCAATTAATTTGAGTTGAGATCTCAGTCTTCCTCTCATCTAGTAAGAATATATTTTATGGGAATCCTAGAGCTTCAAGTGTCTGATCAGTTTTTCAGTGTTGCCGATTTACAGGCAAAACCCTGATATGAGGCATTTATAGTCTGATCTACTCATTCACCCAGCTGCGTGTTTCAGAAGAGAATTCACTAAAGGACAGACATTAATTTTAGACGCACTTCAAAAGGATGAGATCAGCTGGAGTCAGATAAGCAAGCAGAGTTTTGATCCTCCTCTAAACTTTGTTTGAACTTCCCCTCAAACCAAAATGCAACAGTATGTGCGGGGACACCAAGTCTCCCAGAGCTTCACCACTGAAGATAAAGGAAGCTGATATCCGTACCACTTAATGCAAATCAGCCTTTCTCAGAAAAGCACCATGGTAGGTCTTCACTAACCATTTGAATAATCCTGCTTTAGCACACTATAAAGCCCACAGGACACATTTCAGGCATATTAATGCTGTTGCTATATCATGCTCTTCTTGCACACACTTCAAACTTGTTATAAACGAAATGTATGAAAGCCTTACAAAAACAATTTTTCATTTTCAATACATTGAAAAGAATGAACAGTTTCATGCTGTTTATCACAAAAGTAAATATTTATCTCTACTTTCTGGAAACAAAACCAAGACAAACAGTTTGCAAAGGATTGAGGCAAAGGTGGTCCCAGTGTGAGAGATGAAGTTCAGACGTAGGAAGATGGGATTTGTGAGTTCACAGCAGGTCACCAATTCTGATAGACACCTCTCCACTAACTAAAGCAAGCAAAAATCTAGCCTGATGCTTACTAGTAGCCAGCACTAGAGAATAAGATTTTTTATAAACTATTTCTGAAATTTTGTGCTTTATAATCACAATATCAGCTTCTATTCTCTCCTCTTCCTATGTCTGTCCCAACAACTGCAGCAGCTATTTCAGGTCAGAATATCTGTTGGGAGAAATTGGGACAGCTCCATGAAATCAGTGAGAGCATATTTAAGTGGTCCGAGAGAAATATATGCCATACAAATTTACTTCACAACACAGAAGTTGCAAAAATAAACAAAAAATTCCTGAGATTACTTTTTTCTTTCATTAAGTGATATCCATTATTAAATTCAAATCTAGAAACTGAAGCTTTTCTCCACAGAATGAGCCAGCTGGACCTTCTCAGGGTTGAGAGGCTGGAATTACATCCTTTTTGTTGTGCTTAGAAGTGTTAACATCTATCTCCTAAGATGCCTGCAGAAAAACATGTATTCTCACTTAACTGAAGGTTTTTCAAGTTGCTTTGATACACAAGAATTTGACACGGACAAATAATATTCCAACAAAAAAACCCCACACCAGACTAAAGCTCCAGAGATCTAGATTTAGTTCCTAGACATCCAAAAGGCTTTCTGTGTAACCTCATTAGCTTAACTGAACATTTTGTTGCTGCAAGAGCTACTCTGGTAGCAGATCAAATGTGAAAGCTTTATTGTTGCTGACTTTTTCCTTTTATTTATAGCATTTTTTTTGAAAGTCAGACCTTTCTCTTGCTCTTAGCTGTATAAATACTTTGCTGTATTTTAAGGACAGTGTTGTAACAGATGCTGTTGAAATAACAATAGCAGCCAGATTTGTGAACAGAAATCATTATTAAAAAAAATAAAAACACTCATATGTATACATAAACTAATCCTTAGCACTTAACAGAGTATTCCAATATTTCATGTTCATTAACACACTTTATTATATTGTTTTCCTGGTACAATAGACAGAGAAATCTTTCAAATAAACATGAGTTCACCTTAGGCTACATCTTCATGGCCCACTTGGCACTTAAGTTAATTGTTGGACTTAGTGATCTTAAATGTCTTTTCTAACTTTAATGATTCTATGGTTCTAAGCCCACATATTTCATGACAATGTCAAGGTGAGATTCCTTTCTTCTACAGCCCAGTTCACAGCATGCATGTTTAAGCTGCTTGCCAATCAGCTCCTGAAGCACTGCTATTTACAGTGCAATGCTGTACAGTACACAGCCACAGTTTTCAGTTTTCCTCAAACAAAGAGTGATGGTTTCAAGATAAACCAACAAGCAGCCCAGCCATGCAACTGAAAGACAGAAAAAACAACTGGAACCAGCACAACTGGTATCGTGGTTACTTATAATAACAATTCATGGTTTTGCTTTTTGTGTGAGCTGTCACAGGCAGGATGCAGGAACAACCACAAAATCACAGATAAAATGCTATAATAAATTTATTCTCATTACCTGGCCAACTAGGGGAGCAATGAAGCAGCACCTGGGCAGGGGAGGGGACACAGCTGGGGCTGCAGACACTGCAGAGTTCAGTCCACACCAGAGGATCACCCAGCCTATTGTATTGCAGGGGTTTGCACAGGGGTAATTTACCACTCTGCTTTGGTCTTTGCAGCAGCAGGGCAGGGGTCTCAAGCATGTTTGATAGCCTGTGCCTCTATCACAGGCCTATGCTATCTAAACACAGATGTTTCACTTGTTCAACGCAGAAGGCCAAAAAATCACTAGCATGTATGTGGGTTTTTACACCTGAACTGCACATCACTTGACTGTGTTTCCAGTTCTCCTCACCAACCTTCTGATTCTTTCCCAAACATTTCCTTTATCACCAGAATTCACTTAATTTCAAAACCTCTTATTTAGGCATTCATTTCTAGCTATGAACTCTGGCTGTGTTTATAGGTAGGTCTTCCTGAACCTTTATATGACCACATCAAATGCAAGCTATGGAAGGTTTGATGCTGTCTTGGAGCACACTGTTGAATTACAGGATATTTGACCTTCCCCACAGTCCTATAATCCATAGTGCTATGAACCAATACTGCTATTATTTCAAGAAAGCTTTAATTAATTCCTTACACTACATTTCCCCCTAAGTCTCTTATGTTTGCTTTTCTTCATTCTCTGTCTCTACATGCAAGCACAGACTGCTCCTCTTCTCTGTAAACAGCTCAGCAACACCATGTGAGCTTCTGAGAAAGGTGCCAGGCCCTCATTAATGACAACCACAAAGTCTCCAAGACAGAGACTTAAACTCAGACAAAGTGTTGTGCCAAGGCACAGGAATTCACCGGCTCACAAGACCTGCAATTTACTGAATTATCTAAATTCTTGTATCACCTGACTGAAGCCTTCTCTGTTGTTGTAAGAACTCCAGCAGAGAAAGAAAATGTGCTGCTGTACACTGGAAGAACTATTTAATCGTGAACAGTGAGGCCATAAAGCACATAAATAATCTACAGTTTCATTCTGATTACAAATATTAGAATTGGGTCAGCTCTTTCAAGGGCTTCATAGGAGTTGTAATCAAAGCCAGCAATTCTGTTTGCCATTTTGACTGTAACAATGAGGGATCAGTTTGTGGTTGATTTTACAGCATAATTAGGCACCTTAGGGTAAAGTTGCAACACATATCATTTACCTGTGTGTCTCTACAAATAAAAATCAGTGAAAACATAAATTTGATCTCATTCTCCTTTTCTTCTTATTGTTCCCCCCAAGAAAACCTAGAAAACCTTGGCAAATGCTGACAAGAAATTATGAGAGTCCTCTAAGAAGCATTAAACAACACATTATCCATTGTAAATCCTGGAAGGTTCTTGCATTTAAACACCTATTTATTTTATGCTAGATTTCAAGAAGGAATTTGGTATAAAATTTTATCTTTTAAACATCAAAGAACATTATCATTACAAAAATAACCCATTTCATTTTTAAAGTACTCTGTGGAGTACTAATGGCACCCTACCATAACAATATAAGAAACTGTCTGTATTTTTCTCATTTAACCTCAAATTCCCCAAGCTCAGTAACACCACCGAAAACATTTTCACACTTAATGGTTCTAAGAAAATAACAAAATTTGATTTCAGCTGAATACTACAACACTATTTTAACTGAAATGAAATTATTTTTTGAAAACACTTTGGTCCTTTGAGGGTGCTTTTTTTAATCCTGGATATATATTATAAATAGAATCTATATGATATTGCGTATTGTTGCAATATACATATGTAGAAAAAGAAAATATTCCTATGCTGAGTGTATTGGGTTTGCACAGCAAGGTTTTGGTAGCAGGTTAGTCTACCAGGGTGGTTTCTTTGAGAGAATTCTAGAGAAGCTTTCTCACATCGTACAGCCAACACCAGCCAGCCTCAAGATGGACATGCCACCGGTCAAGCTCAGGTCAATTAGCAACAGCAGTAGCACCTTTGGGATTATGTATTTATGTGCACAACAGCAACTACAGCAGGAGGGAAGAGCTGAATATGAGAGAGGAACAGGCCTGCAGACACCAAGGTCAGTGCAGAAGGAGGGGCAGGAGGTGCTCCAGGTGCTGGTGCAGAGATTCCCCTGCAGCCTGCGGAGCAAACCATGGCAAGGCAGCTGTGCCCCTGCAGCCCACGGAGGGCCAGGATGGAGCAGTGATTCCCCTGCAGCCCCTGGAGGACCCCACAGTGGAGCAGGTGGATGCCTGAAGGAGGCTGTGACTCCACAGGACACTGATGTTGGAGCAGGTTTGCTGGCAGGACTTATGATCCCACAGGGGACCCACGCCAGAACAGCCTGTTCCTGACGGGCTGCAGCCCAAGGCAAGCACCACTCTGGAGAACTCATGGGGAACTGCAGCCCATGGAAAGGACTCATGTTGAAGGAGTTCATTGAAAGCTGTCTCCTTCGGGAGGCACCCCTCACTGGAGCAGGGGAAGAGTATGAGGAGCCCTCCCTGTGAGGAGGAAAGAGCAGCAGAGATACGTGTGTTGAACTGACCACTGCCCCATTCCACATCCCCTTGTGGCTCAGGGTGAGGAGGGTGAGAATTAGTGAGTAAAACTGAGCCCATGATGAAGGCAGAGGTAGGGCAAAGGTGTTGTAAGATTTGGGTTTATTTCTTACTCTGTTATTAACTGGCAATCAAATAAATATCCCCCAAGTTGGGTCTATTTTACCCATGATGGTAATTGGTGACCAATTTCTCCTCATCCTTATCTCAACCCATGAGCTTTTTGTTATATTCTCCCTCCCCTGGCCGGCTGAGGAGAGCAGTGAGAGAGAGAGACTGGTGGGAACCTGGCATCAAGCCAGGGCAAACCCACCACAGAGACAGAGCAGTTTAGGAAACAATACATGAGAAAGGTGAAATGCTTTAACTGACACTAGTCAGTGGAAGAAAAGTACATCCAGAATCCAAATAGCATTACAGTTCTCTTTTTAATACTCTGGTATTTGTAGTCTCTGAATTCATGCCAAAAGACTTAAAAAATTCTATTATTTTTTGCAAATCTCTTTTCACTGTCTCAGTTTCAATGAAGAAAATGTTTAAAAACAGCTTTCAGACTATGAAGCAGAAGAATTTTTGCCCTTGTACCTAAGCCATGTCTTTTAGCTCAGAATGTCCATACTGCAAGATCCAATCCAAGTCCACTTCATCATTAACATAGGAAGATTATTTAAATTATTAAAGACCTAAACAGACACTGTTTTTTGCATAAGATACTTATAAGATCTTTGAAGAGACCAAAATATTTGAACTTCAGCAGCACCTGACAGCCTGATCAATTTGAGTCTTAGAAAATCACCATCTTAATCTTTTAGTTTCCAAGCAAACTGGAGATAATAATACCACTTCCTTCAAAAGAGTGAGTATCTAAAGATTAGTTGAGCATTACATAATTCATCACATTTGGTACATTAAAATTATTTCCAGGTTCCTTTGATGATTTATGCCTCCTACCTGGCGCCACGTGTTCCCACAGTCAGATGTTATGTACATCTCTTCTTTATACTCAACCAGCTGGGACCCCAGGTTACCTGTCACAAAATAAGAGAAAACAAGGGTCCACATGAGCAAGAGAGATTGCATCTAGTCCTGATGCCAGTCTGAGTAAGAAGTTTCCAGGTCAGAGGAAGAACTAAAAACAGTTGAACAGGCTTACTTCATTTCTGGTAAAACCAGCAAAATCCTTTAAAAACACATATGTACAATTTCAAAGTCTTCCTTTCCATTGCTAGGCTGTCCATAGGTGGAAGCAATGAGACTTGATTCTAATACCAAAATGCAGAAGTCAAACCAACATTTTAGTTTTATTGTTGCATGCTAAAAAATTATTATGAAACAACACATATTTAAGATGTAACTATGAAACATGCATAAAATCAGAACCTTTAACCTTAATCATATTCTGTAAAGTTATTTACGTTGAAATCAAACTGTTAAAATGAAATATTTTATCTTTAAGACTTGACAAAGTGGTAGCTAGACTAGAATCTGGTGAAATATGCAACATGAAAAGAGGGGACAGGGCTTTTGAAAAAGTGTAAATACAAAAGAATTGAAACCAGAATTATTTGATTTACCTAAATATTAATCAGAAAGTAATTGAATATTTTGACAAATAGCACTGAGGAGAATTCAGGTTCCTGCAAAGTTAACAGAAGTGTTAAACTTGGAGAAGATGATAGCAGATGCAGCCCCAAATACAGAGATCTGCATTTTTTAACATGCAGTATTTCAAATGGCATATTATTAAACCACCAGGCAGCTTAGCATTTTAGGAGAGAATCATTTGGGGCACAATATTCCTTATAAATGATATCCTCCTGGGGATTTTGACTGAAATATATGGTTTGCATGTTTTCACAGTAGAAATAAGATGAAAATTATCAGATCCTCTTAAGCAGAAGAGACAATGAAAGAAAACACTTGAGATTAGAATAGCACTATGAAATTTCACTTGTGTGTTATATAAATAGCTGGGTTTAACCACTAAACCAGAGCTGTTTAGGCAAAGTGTGCTTACAGGTGCTGAAAGGTTCTCAAGAGGAACAGCAGCACCCACTGCCCAAAACACTGTTTAGACCATCAAGATTGCATGCGCTCTACTCTTTAATAGGAAAATTCCACAGCATTTAACCTTAAATACATCCTGGACAGGATTGGAATATTTATATTGAATCAGGGAATTTATAGCAGTCAGTTAATTCCTTCAAAATTGCATCTAACAGTTCAGAAGATGCCACTTTCCATTCTTGGGTTTTTCTTGGGTTTTCATCTTTCCAACAAACACACTGCACACTCACTTATCAGATAATTCAGCACAGATGTAGTTGGTCATAGAATCACAGAATGTGTTGAGTTGGAAGGGACCCATCAAGATCATTGAATCCAAATCCTGGCCCTGCAGAGGACACCCCAAGAATCACACCTTGTGCCTGAGAGCATTGTCCAAATGCTTCTTGAACTCAGGCAGGCTGGATGCTGTGACCTTTTCCCTGGGGAGCCTGTTCCAAAGCTCAATCACCCTCTAGGTGAAAACCTTTTCCTGATATCTAACCTACACCTCCCATGAATATAACCAAATGAAATAGTACCAAAAGGAAAGCTTCACACATTAATTCAGTTATATTTTCCCTCCAAATACAGCTTTAAGATTAATCTGATCACTAGAAGGAGATATGAATGAGAAATCACCTTCTGAGGGCTGAAGGAAGGGAAGGAAGATTTGATTAACTGCATTTAAAAAGTGCATTTCTTTTGCTATTCTCATGTCCTTCTGTTATACTTTCCACTGCTCTATCACCTGCAAATGGGTATATTCTTGTGCTTCTGCAGTTAATCACAGTTTGTTTTCTATAGGACAGCTGAAAACAGAAATATTTGCTTGCTAGAATCTAACATACTGCTGTCAGTCTACACTCTTCTTTACACAGATAACTTTAATGAATGCAGTGTTAGTTTTGCTCCTGAATAAATGCTGTTTATTCTACCTCTTTTCACCACTTACTGAATTCTACTTGCATGAGCAGGTCTTTATTTTGAGCATTGCTAGGGATCTGCACTTCAAAGACTTCAGTGGTAAATTGCCTTGGTAATGGAAAATTAGTCTGTAAACTAAACACCACCTACTTGTGCTTCATTAAAAAGCCTTTTCTATCCAGCTGATTTAGTAATGATATTAGCAACAGCGCTGTAATTGCAACTCTGTTAAAAGACAAACATGACTTCTAGTTCTGATTTTACCTTTTCTGTCTTTTCTTGGTAAAAGAGCAAAAGGAGTTAGTGGGCTCAGTTATAATTCCAGAGACTTTTCATTCTGCCTAAACAACAACTGATGCCAACAGGAACAGAATCTGGGACACTGCTTTGGGAAAAAGGACTTCAGTAATGCTTGACCTTTGAAAACAGTCCATCCATGGGCCAAGGGTGGAAGCCCAGAAGTGGTGCATGCAGGACCTGCTGATTGCTGACACAATGTTTAATTGTGCCATTAATGAAGGCTGTGATTTTCATTACTGCCAGATTTTTTGGGACACACAATTATATGACATAATTTTGCAAACTTTGTAAAATGAAGTTTTCAGGCACACAAAAAAAAATCCCCAAAAAACCACCTTTTTGTAAGGAAGGATAAAACTTCTCAGTGCAGTTGGAGTTTGCTCCGTGAGTACTGCAGACCATGGTTTGCTGAAAAAGAGTGTCAGTGGATTCAGAAAGAAAAAGCTGGCAAGGCCAAAAGAAGGAAAGCTACATCACCAGGGGGGACAGGCAGGCTCCTGCAAAGTGCAGTGGGAAGGACCCATGGAGCCAAATCTGAGATGTGACAGACAGAAGGAATTTCCACAGGAACACATAGTGGTGCATAAGTTTTATAAACCACAGAAAAGTCTCTCTGAAAACTGTTAGCCTGAAAAAGTAGAATTGGAATAAAACCAAGTCCTTCAAAGATCTATGTGAACTCTCCCCCACTTCTATTAGTAAACCCTTCTATTTAACATGTGTGACACAAGAGTTGCCAGTTTTCTCTAGTTAAAAAGTTACATTGTTTTAACTTTATTTTTCAATATGCTAATAAAAACTAACTTCAAAGACTTGGAGCATTTTGTTCTTTTTAGATTTAAAATAAAGTGCATAATTTTAGGCTCTAGCTACTTTGCAGAGTGTCGCGTTACTGGACAAGGCAGCTAACTTAACACAGTGTGTAATGGCACCCCATAAACCCCTTTACAACAGCTCCAATTCCCATCAAATGAAATGCAAAAAATCCTGACATTAATAATGCTGCAAACAAACAACTGCAAAACCACAGCAACACTCAAAGGAGAACTGAGAAATTCTGACCCTTTCCATGACATATCTGAGGAGAATTATAAAACGTATTTGTGGTAAGTGTGGCAGCCAATAACATGTGAGCACAACTGACATGGTGATCAAGTGACACAAGAAGGTGAGAAAACAACAATTACACTCAGCCCAAGACTTCAAGCAATGTTTAAGTATCATTCTCACCATGTCCTGAAGTGTTTGGACTGCACCACAGCCCCCCAAATATCAGTGTGCTACTTTGCCTGATGGGCCACACCAAAATCTGGGCTTCTCGTTACAGCTGTAAATATCTGCAGTAACTCCTCAGGTGTGCCATAACGCCACAGAAATTTTTCTATCATTTTAGTGGGTCTGTGATAGATCTCAAAACCCATCTGGGGGAACAAATAAATGTAATCTAATAAAGCAGGCAACTTGGGCCCATACTGAAAAAGTTACTGCAACTGGAATGGGTAATCAGCTGCAGCCATGTGCTGTTTAGGGCCATGGTAGAGTTAATTTTCTTCACAGCACCTGGTACAGGTGTTTTGGACTTGTACCGAAAAGGGTGTTGATGACAATACAAAGATGATTTCAGTACTGCTGGGAAGTGCTTACACAGAGTCAAGGTCTTTTCTTCTCCTCATGCCACTCCACCAGGGAGGAGGTGGGGGGTGCACATGGAATTGGAAATGGGCACAGCCAGAACAACTGATGCAGCTGACCTGGGGATATTCCAGACCATAGGTCATCGTGTTCAGCAATAAATGGGGAGAGGTTGGTGCAGGGGCATTGCTCAGGGGCAGGCTGGACACCAGGTGGTTGGAGATGAGCAACTGTTTTCATTTACATAATTTCTCTTTCTTGGGTTTCATTTTTCTCTGTCCTTTTTCATTTTGTTACAATTTATTATTATTATTTTATCTCAGTTATTCAGCTGCTCTTATCTCAATCCATGAGTATCCTTACTTTTACCCCCACAATTCTCTTCCCCCATCTCATGGAGGGCAAATGAGACAGG
This sequence comes from Cyanoderma ruficeps, assembly GCA_008694505.1. NCBI lineage: Eukaryota > Metazoa > Chordata > Aves > Passeriformes > Timaliidae > Cyanoderma > Cyanoderma ruficeps. The sequence continues at coordinate 36,404,967 of VZDJ01007747.1, read as the reverse complement.
AGTGGACAATGCTTAGTTGCTGGCTGAACTTAAACCATGGCAAGGCTATATTAGCCATGGCTACAAATTGTACCATTCTAACATTCTGATCTGAGTGCCCTGGAAATTCCTTTGACACATGACACAGAGTGTTTGCCATCCAGTTTCATGAAGTTTTGTCGGTAATACAGAAATTTCTAAAGTTTGTCTTACAACATATTGTATTCTTTTTGTAACTGGATTCCGTATTCTTTTTGTAACACTTTTGTAAGTGAATCTCACGCGTGTGTCTTCTCGAATGCCTGGGGGATGACATACACCTGAATTGTGCTTAAAAACTCTCCCAAAGGCTTTTGCCACCAACACAGCCAGGATTCTGTGCTAGATGGACTGGGCCTGAGTCAGTTTTGCTCTGCTGTTATGTTCTGACACTGCTTCTATTCAGGAAGCAAAAGGAAACATTTTGGCCTGCATTCTTCAGTTTTTGATTAAAACCAGTCATTTTTCATTTTTCATTTCCGTTACTTGCATTCTTAGAAACTATTTCAAACTGTGTTTTGGGATACATGAAATCTTCTTTTGTTTTTTCACTTGTCCTGAGTAAAGGGTGATTTTAAGTAACTGCATAAAATCACGTGTTCCATCCTTGCAGAGGTGGCAGTACCAAAATCTAGAATACAGGGGCACTAACTACTGTTCAACATAGTTCTCCAAGCTTTCTGTAACTCCGCACATGACATTTTAGCAGATGGCAGCACAGGGATGTGAAAGAAAGAAATGTTTTTCAGTGATGTCTGGCCAGCAAAGCTCTCTGGAAAGGTGGTATACCTGTGAGAAACACAGCTCTCAGTACAGATCTCAAGGGAGTCTGGCATTTTGGCAGGTTCTTACTGGGTCACAAAAATACGGAAGATTACTTCATTTAAAATGTACCATCAATTGACATGTTTTAAGTGCTAGTTATCGCTGTGTTTACCCATATTTTTATATGTGACTTTTTTGGACATGTTTACAGTAAGAAGAATAATCCCCATATGCAATGCTTAGATAATCCTTCTAATACGGAAAAATCTTTTCCCGTCACTTAAATTTAGCATGGAGGCAGACACCTACTCCAAAAAGAGAGATGTGCCTTGCCTGGATTACTGGTAATTAATACAGTTGTAAGATGCCTTCGGGCCATGCACAATAAGTTAAAATTTCATGGTTTGCAATCTAGTAGTCACAGTATAGAACAAACATAAAAGCAATTTGTATTTAAATCTCCCAGACACACAGTTTTGCCTGGCAAGCTGAAGATATGTTCAGATGAGGGAGTGGAGAACCAGAATTGAGGCATGTTACAAAAATTGAAAGGAATTTCAGGATGTTCACTCCAAAATGTACTGGGAAATGCTCAATCATCTCCCTGTTCCCTCATCCATTTTTATAGAGGCATCCTAGTATGCTACTTCTGTGAAAAATGATAGAAATTCATCACAATGTATGCAATTATATTTGGCCCTGATAGGATAAAAAGTAAACAGAACTTTTCCAGCACTTGCTCAATTTGTGTGAATGTGCAGAATTTACTGCTTGCTTGATTTGCCATCTGGATTGGAAGTTATGTAGGCAATTATTGTAAACTAGCACCTGAAAAAGCTACACTTCTTTAAACATTTTTTCATAGAAAAGTCCTTAGCAAGTTTATAGTAAAAATTTACACATCAATTGACACACATTTCATAGCTGATGCTGTGAGAAATAGAAGTTGTTGCCAAGATTAAAATGCACAAAAATCAAATGCAAATGCAAAATCCTATTGCATTTCTGAAAGAGAGCAAAACAGTTATTTAAAATACTGCTTCTGTATGCAGCTACAAAATTTAATATTCTGTCTGAACAATTTATATATAGTCATAAGCTAAAAATATGCATTCCTGAGAACTGTTTATGCAAGTTTAACAGAGTGGGATTTTTTATTTGTAAACATGAGTTTAAAAAGATGCAATTTCAATGTTTTATTAAAGATGTTAAATTTTCACAATTTTCTAGGTGTTAATGCAGCTCACCATTTAATTACTCCTTTTTTTAAATTAAAACAATATTCATTAGTCTCTGATCTCTGGTTTTTCCAGCATTTTCCATATCAAAACTGTACTTAAATCACAGAATAGCTTTTCCATTACCACAAGCAGCTGTGTTGTCTAGGTTTCCTAGAAAGAAGCCAAAATCCAATTGTTAAAGGGATTTTTTTTTCTTTTTGATCGATAGGGTTCTTATGCTTAGAAATCATATTTCCAGTTCTTATCCACTTGCTTGCATCACTTTTTTCTACCCCATGATTACACTTCCAGGAAAAAAAAAATAATATCCCTTATTGTCCTTTAGTTTTTCAGCTAATGGGAGTTTTCTTGTAAATATTCTCTATTTCCACCAACTACCAAAGAGGTCTTCTTAGCACCCGCCCACTGGTCCTGCAAATTGATTATCAGAAATGTACACAGTTGTATTAGTAATGTCACTGTGCAGTATTTTGCTAGAGTATTAATATTTCCTCTCTCTTGGCAATTAATTACCTATTTCACCCTGAGAAAAATTTTGCACCTTACAGCACAAGGCACTGATGATTCCTAGACATGCTGTGATCACCTGACATTCACAGATCTTTACCATCTTCAGTCATTTCCAGAAGATGTGCTGTCCCTAACTCTAACAGTAAAATTCCAGTAGTGTGTGATATGGCCCAAATAATCTGATTCCTGGATGTACTAAGAACCTAATACTTACATTGATTTGTATAGGATTATCAGTTTCAAGGATCAGGCCAAAGGAAATTCAAGCTCACTCTATGTAAACCATTTCTGATAAGAAGTGTAAGTTTACAAAGGTATCAGCTTTGCCAGATAAGACTGAACACATGCCCTGAATCCAGATGACCTGGGCATCCAAATAATGTAAATGCAAGTCAAAATCAGAGTTGATTCAGGTCATCTTTTGGCAAGGGGATGCAGTTGCTCTACGATACTTTTAAGGCTCCAAAATAAATCCCTTTGGTCTGTTTTCAGCTACAGAAGCTTTTCTTCTGCTGGAAGAAGGACACACTGCACTCTGTTGGGCAAATTTTTCCCACTTTCACACCACCCTCCCAGCTTTTTAGGTAGCTAAAACCAAGGTGGCTTGCAACCGAGCAAGTGTGCCTTCTACCATTCCCATTACATTACTGGTTGCTCCACAAGCAAGTCAAATTTAACATATTAGTTCAGTTCTTCATGATACCAGGATGTAATCAAAACTCCCTCCTGATCTCATTGAGGAAAGCTGTTGACAAGTTCTCTACCTGGCAGAGTAAGACAATGTCACAGGGATAAAATGTCACCCCATTCTAGAAAGGAATTAGGGGCTAAATACTCCTACAACCTGCCCTCCCTAATGTTGTCTCAGAGAACAGTGCACTTAAAAAACACCTACAAACCCGAAACAAAAGAAAACTACCCAACATCTCATATATCTCTTCAACACGTCCGATTATAGTGCAAAGAGAAAGAAAAATAAAATAGGAATAGTGCACTAATTAAATCTCACGGCTTAATCTGCTACTGGAAGGCATTTAAACATGGTATGATGAGGCTAAAATCAAGAACCTACATTTCAAGTGCTTTCATGAAAAAAGAAGACATTTCAAATGGAAGTTATTTTTTGAAACATATGAATTCATAAAGTTTGACCTGAACACATATTAGGAATCTATCCACAAGGGCACTGCATTAACTCTTAGTATCCTTTGTACCAATTAAAAATAGCAGCATTTCCCCAGGTAGGTCTGTCTCAAGTAAAATACTTTAAACTCTCTTTACATTACAGAAAAACTTGAAGTCTTCAGTTATATTGAAGACTGCAAGTACTGGTAGTTGTCATTCTCTTTAAACACCAAATATTCTCATGTTGACATTCTCAGGAAACTTTCAGATTAGTAAGCTGTTTGTCAGAGACTAGTGTAAGATAAAGTAGAAGTCATTATTCATTAAAAACAGATACACTTTTATGAAAAGAGAAGTCTACATGAGTGCATTTCATCTAAACATTATCCATAACATAAGAATAAAATAAAACAATTTTAAAAAGCTGTTAGAATCCTTAACATTTAGACAATTTTGAAACAAAGAAACAGAAGATTAAATAAAATTAATAGCTGGATTACAAAGATACAAAGCAAAACTGAATTATTATGTGAATATTTTTCGTGATGAGTACTCAACACTGCTATGGAATTTCCTTTATTAAATTCCACTTCACAGTGACATGACTCCATATGTAAGTTATAATGGAGAAGCCACAACCAGCATTGTTCCCAATACAGTGACACATTTGCCTCTTTCAATTCATCTCTCTCTAGGCAGAAAGGAATTAATAAAAATTACAAGACAAACTATCTGTATCCAGGCTTAAAGAACAAAGGCTTGACCACTGTTTCCATCATTTTTTCTGGGTTATTCATGATGCTGGAGGGCCGACACATCACTTGGAGAGAAATAGAGTGCAGGACACATCCTTCAGCCACCATCACACCTCCACAGCACACTAATGGCAAAGGAGGTACTGGACAGCACAGCAGAGTATGATATACCCAGGTGACTGATATAGATCTGGCTGAGAAGACACAACTCTGGGCCTTCCATTAACTTATATTGAATTGTTTAATCAAAAGATTCCATAAATTAATATCCTGCAGGAAAGCCTTATCTTGGCATCGTTTGTAGCATGATATTCTTACAAACCCAAAGACTAGATCTACAAAGAACCCCTGCCACACTTCAGGTCTTAAAAAGTAACATCGTGCACTTACCTGCCCCCATAATGAGCCCTGGTGCAGTGTCCTTGGTGTGCACTGTGCCTGACACGTAGGGATTGTCTGCCCACCGGAGATGGAGGTGGAGGTAACAATCAGGCTTGTGGGGGAACAAACAGAGAACAGGTTTTAAAAATCACTGCTACCAGTTATGCTTCTACAATAAATGAAAGCCCATACAGGGAGCAGCTCCAGCAATGTATGTCTTCAAAAAGAAAAATGGCTGCTTCCCATGGAGCCAAATTCCAGTCTGAAGTATCAGTCTTCATTTATAACAAGAATCGCTGGTGATGACTGCAGAGTGTGCCACTGTCTCATCAAAAAGATTTCCAAACTCAAAGAAGTCAGCATTATTATATAACCCCCCTTCTGACAGAATAATTGCTTAAAAATGTTAAGTATTGCATGCCTGTTGGTCCCAGGTAAATGGTAAAAACAACTGTTTGGGCTGAAATGCCTTTTTTAGTAAAAAAGCGCTATGAAAAATAGCATAATGACTTTAGGACACATCATGTCTCCTTGCTAAGCAACTTACTGCTTCTTGCCCTTTGTGCAGTGCACTCAAAGGTCATATTGTTCCCAGCAATGTCACCAGGGGCTTTACCAGGATCCAGCACTGCCTGGGAGCTGCTGCCACTGCCATCATCCCACTCATCTCAGATTGGTCTGCACCAGACCCTGCAGGCTGGAACCTTGCAGTACATCCCTGAACTCTTCAAAAGGGAATCAGCAGCTCCAGCCCTCCACTTCTGCCACGTGGAGAGAGAGTAAAGTTCTGGCAAAGGCAGGACTACAAGCATTTATTTTTCCCACCAATGCACAGCTTTGAGTTCCTAGGAGCAGAGAGTCAGTGATAAAAATACAAGGTTTTCAGTACAGCCTTGCAAATAACAAAATACTATGGGCATTTGGGACATCTAAACGAACAGAAATAATATCCTCCTACCAAATGAAAGGAATATTTTATGCAAGTTATTGTGGTATTTATTTTCAAGCAACTGTCAGGAGTTCCCCTTAACAGGGAACCAAGGGTTACCTTGATTTGTTATAAAACAAAAATATGAAGAGATGGAAAGAGAAAAATTCATGGTAATCTCTGACTCATGATATGCCCCATCTATCCAGACACAAATGACTGTCATGATTATTCTGAACTGGGTTGTGTGATTGGCTCACAAGAAATGTATCCTCAGTGTCAAAGTGATGTCAAATATGAAATGCAGTGCAACAGAAAGCCCTGACTACTCACTCTGCGCGATGGCTGGGCTAAGAGCCTCATGCAAAGCAAGCACATTTGCCTGCTAGTTTGGCTGGTAAACTCAGCACAAAGCTCTTGGGCTGCTGGAACTACTGCATATCCTACTATGCAGATAATTCTTGCACACTTTAGGGAGAGGATACACCAAAAAGAGCCACTTACAGGTTTGCAGTTGGTTGGTTTGCCGTTCATATCGATGTCTGGAGGGTTTAGAAAATCCCAGTCACGGCCTTTGTTGTAGGTTATCAGAGTTGTAACTTTCCCATCAATTTTCTGGTTGGCCAAAAAGACTCCTTTTACACCTCTGACCTGAAGCATACAGAAGAAGAGTTAATATCCAGCACATACACGTTTTTTTCAAAAAGGATTATCCCTGATTAGCTGCTCTTTTGTGGCTCTGAACTGTGTATCTCAGGCAGTTTCTCCTGGAAACTGAAAGGAAAGTGGATGATACCTTAAAAAAAATATGAGGAAGGCAAAAAGATAAGAGGAAAGGGAGAAAGGGGGAAGGCAAGGGCAATTACAAAATGACTTTTATTTCTAAATGTATTTTAAAAGGACATGCGGTTCCCTCCATGTCAAAAAGCTAATCAAATTGCATGTTTGATATAGTAAAACACAATAGTTTATATAGCAAAATATAAAAATTATGATACCATGGCCTCACCATTAAAATTTCACCTCTGCATTTTCTTTAAATATGGACATCTTTAAAATGCTATTCTACAAATGATGTAAGCAATTTTTAACTACCTAATTTTCACACTGCATTTCTGTGCCCATATTATATAAGTATAACGCAAGTAGGTTACAGTAACACAACACAGTATCATATCCTTTAAAATAACACTGAATTGGGAAGCACTATTGTCCTTCGCAGGAAATAAATACAGGCAGATCATCTGAAAAAGAACAATTGAGGGCTGAATCACCCCCTCAAGCATCTGAAATGCTTCCACACTCCAGTAGCCACCCTTCTTCACCTGTTTAACCTCTGGAGAAAAAATAATAACAAAAAAAAAATGACCCTCTTCTCTTGGGCTGTTATTTCAAAACAACCTGTATTAGAAAATTATTACAACTCAAAGTGTTCAAGTTAATTGGTATAATTTTAGAAGCAACTTGACAGTAATTATACCTTAATATGTTTAGTTCTAGCCCTAACATTTATGTTATTAACATATTAATGTGCATTCCACCCAAGGGCATGAGATAAGATCTTCTATTAAAAGTGAAGGTTTCCTTAAGAGCGCTCTTGTTTCCCTTGCCATTATTTATGAAACTTCCTGAATTTTCGGAGAATTCCGGACAACTTATATGAACCGATATACATTTCCAGCACAGTACAGCTTGCTCATCCCTTGGGTGCTGACTCTTAACAAAACTGAACCGTTCATTACAGTAAAATGCACAAGACAGCCAGTTCTTCGAATGATCAGGAATATTTGCCCCCTGGTAACATGATGCACTTCTGAACTTTTACTTTTCATTTGAAATATTTACTGTTCCCTTCTTTTTCCAACCACCAGTTATTAACTCCATTTAATATTCATTTAACAAAAGTCTGCATTGAAGGTGAAAAGAACGCATCTCTACCAGCAGCCTACAGATTTGACATCCACTGTTTATAAATATGGGAAGGAACTGATCCATACCTACAGAGAAAAACAGTGTTCTGCTGCTTATGGTAATAGCCTAGAACTTGGAGATATATATATAAGTTTATATTTAAAAAAAACCTGTAAAAACATTTAAATACTATACTCTCTCATGAGCTCCTTCTTTCTTAAATCCTATGCATTTGTGGCTGGGTAGCTTATCCAGGACGCTGAAAGCTCAGAACCATCTCCAAGTCAAACACACCATGAAAGTCAACTACTTTGCAGTGCAGGTGAGAAAAGGAAAGGAAGGGAAGAAGCAATGAACCTGCTTTCTTCACTTTCAAAGCATTTTAATCTTGCTGAGGATTTTTTATATAGTCTACCCCTGAGAGACAGCTCAGCCATGAAAAGCCTGGCAGTTCAAATATTTACGTGGGAAGGCAGATTTGGGGTAAAATTTCTGTGCATGTCTTTCTTCTAGTGAACACAGTATTAAATATTTAAACAATAATTAGATCAGGGACTGCAGCTGAGGTTTCCCTCTTCATTTTTGGATGGCAAAACCAGTGCTGCATCATGATTATTTTTGTTTCTCCTCTCTTTTCCCTCCTCACCCCCTCACTTAATGAATATTTAATAATTCCATATAATCATCAAATGGGAGCCAGGCTAAATTTTTTCTCCATTCCCACCCCCATGTCTAACCTAACCAAGCTCTAGGGTAACTTCTCCTCTCTAGAATATGGGACATAAGTGTTTGAATCTATCAAACACTGAAAGGTTATGAAAACATTTTTTCCAGTATCTCAGTTAACTTCCCTCACTGCTGCTTGGAAAGATAAAAGCCAACCAGCACTTCACAGCAGTTGTATTTTGAATGAAAGGCATAAAACCTGCTTGAAATAATAAATAGATTTCAGGCATCTATCTTGAGAGCAAGTTCAGAAGTGTCATGTTCGGAATGGTGCATTAGCCTAAAACCCAATAACTAACACAAAGTTATGGTGTGTAAAAAATGGCATCTTTAAAACATCCCACCCCCACTGTAGCACTTCCCATTTCATTTGTCCTGTGGCCTATAAAAATACACACCTGACTCTGTAAATACTGGAAATGAAGCATGTCAAATCTACCTCCTGGATGAGACTGTGATGCCAAGGCACCCAAATTCTTCTGTACATTCTACTCCTTTACTTAGTTCCCTAATCTAAAATTGCAAGATAAGTATCTTTCTATCAAGAAAGGAAAAGATAAACATTAACAGTAAGTTGCTATGGAAAAGAAGACATTTCAACATTGTGCAGTGCTCAGTTACTCTGATGAATTGTCCAGGAGCCACTCAAGACAGCTGAACATGAGGAAATTCAAAGCACCTTTCTGCTGATTTTTTTGAACTTCGAGCTTGGTTCTCAGAGTACCTATTTTCTTATATATAAGATATATAAGGGGGATATTTGTTCCCCAGTACTCTCAGAAAAAGCACTTTGTACCTTATAAAATTATTTTCCAAGATTTTCTGCTGGGACTTATTAATTCCTCCTTGTTACATTTCTGATATGCCATCCCAACAATATTCTGTTTAGTTGGTAGCAAGAAGCACAGTTCAGATGGTCCCATGATGTTTATTAGCACCAGCTACTGAAATGTAGAAATTACTGCTATATAATATATGTTTGTGACTAAAATTTAAATATATACAATTTGTTGTAATATATACAATTTGTTGTTTGGGGAAAAAAGGCATGAAAAAATGGACTGCAATTTATGTAGCTCTTATCTACGTAAGGAGTCACAGCAGGAGCCTGTGTAGAGGTACTCCATTAGCATCCCCACTCTGCAAATATACCTATGTCAAATTTGTGACTCCTTCACAGTGGCAGCATTTGATACAATTTCAAGGACATGCTCCTTGTATACAGTCACATAAATCAAGGGCATGCTCCTTTTGGACAGTCGTTCAGTTCTTAACCTTTTTTTTCTTCTCTTCTTTAAACAACTACATGTGCAACATGAGAAGAAATACGCTGCAAAAAAAGATCAATCATATAAAGGAAAGTGAATACAGACAGGCTGACACTTATTAAAAATTTTATAGCAGATGTACAAGTAAAAGATGAAGTGGAGTCAGCATAAGATAACAAAGATGAACAGTACAAATTTTGAAGGGAAAATTATACACTGGCAGAAAGAGAAGTTTTCCATCACTGAGGACTGTCTCTGTGCTGTCCTGAAGGTTCCCCTTCCCAAGGTGAGATACTTGCAATAAAATGCCCAAAAAAGAAAACCCAGATTAGACAAAAATAATCCCATCCTCAAGGGCTGCAATATGTGTTTTATTTATTAGCAATTTTATACTGAGTAAACAACCCACACATTATGAGCACTTGATCCCACTCTAGTAAACAAGATGAGCACTAATTATTTATCATGCAAGCTATCTAGAAGCCATCAGTGCTCTCCAATAAAGCAACTCAGTTTCAAAAATAGCCTTAAAAATTGAATTGTATGGCTCCATGTGTATTGTCCTTATCATGTGTACATTTCCTTCTAAATGTAACCCTAGAATTGATCCAGCACAAAATAAACTACAATTGCATTATCTAATATGCCCTTGGTAACATTGGGAAATTATGAAACAATCAGTGTAACTGAATTAAGTTAATAATTCTCGTAGACAAAAGGATAGCCAGGGGTAACATCTCTGTACAACTTATCTGAAATTACATGCTACAGGTGATGCAAGGAGTAGAGATTGCACCTGACTGCCTTTTAGCTTTGCTTGATCACAGGGGTGACCAGGAGTAAAATGCTGCAAACTAATGCTGTCAATAAATCACCCTGTGGGAACGTGGCTACACACAATGTGTAGCCTCACTCATTAGGAAGCCTCATTTCTAAAAGGGTAGAGTCTAGAAAATAATCACTGGTAATGAGAGACCTTTTTGTTTTACTAGAGTCATTTAGAAAGAAAAAGCTAAAGAAAGATGCAGGAGATAAGGAGGAAGAAAACACTATCATTTTCCCCCACGAAGAAGAATCTAATTACAGCCATTTAACAATTCTGTCAGTGTGTGCCTTGTATCCAGAACTACTGTAAAGCTTTGCCAAAGAAGTCTGGTGCACCTGTAAAGTTTGGGGTGTTTTTTTAAAATTAACACCAGGCAAATTACAAACTGAGTCAGACCAAAGCTCTGCCATTTTAATGTTCTGATAATGGCCAGAAAGAACAGAACCAGAGCAAAGGTACACCTTATTGCACTGAAATTCATTACATTGAAATTTCATTCCCTAAACAGGAATGGAATTGATAACAGTCGGTGATACTCTTCCAAAACACCATATAGTCTTTTATTTTGCCAAGTGCACTGATGTTAAAATACAAGAGCAATTTGTTTACAGCCCAGTTTGTCTCACAGAAAATGCTGTTGGCACAAGACACATACTGAAAGCAAGTGGATTTGCTGTCCAATATCTAATTTTGTTGGCTATTAGCCTTTCAGAGCTGACACAACCTAGCACAAGGCTTGCAGGATTACTACTGAAAACCCTACTGGTTAAAAGATGTCCTGCTCTTAAGCCAGCACATGCACCACTGAGTCACCAAGAAGAAAAAAGCTGTGCATAGACAGCTCCATAACTTCTTACTTCAATAATAAATTCTGCTTCCAGATTCAGTTTTCAATATCTTAAGAAAAAAAAATAACAAGTTTTGGATTTGCACACCTACAGAACCCCATCCCAAGGATCTAGTTAAGAGTACACAACAGATTTGTAGAGCAACAGGGAAACATGTAAGTAGTAACAATGTGCTACAAATAAGACAGAAATCCTAGACTTTTTACTTTATTTAAAGATAACTGAAAATGCATTAATTCAAAATCAATTATACTCATAATCAAAAAAAGAAGAAAAAAAAAAGAAAAAACTTCCACAAAGACTACACACAATGGAAAATATAAAGATCTACCTCCAGAATATCTATCAGGACATTCTCTTCTGGCTGCTTCGTGCTCCGCACATTCTCCAGCAAGATGGAGTAGTAAACACCTTGTGGGTCAGACTGGTACAGGTTGTATGTGTCTGTCTGGTACCACTCCTGTACAGCCACAAACACCTGGTTTTCATCTGTACTGATTATCTGTAAATCCTGTAGGAAAATAAGGTACATCATGAATAATTTTGTACAAAATTTCTATTTTAAAAAGAGAAACTTGGTCAGGAGAGTTTAATACTGGGGGAGGGAAAACATCTGAATGTTTAAAACCAAAAATCTCCCAACATAATACTAATCAGCATGCTGTATCCCACTGCTCCAAGGTGATTCCTCACTGTCTTCTGTCTGCAGTGCAAACCACCTTAGTGAAGAAAAAATCATAAATGTGCTGGAATCTGCTTTGACTTTAGCTGGAAATGACTTCTTGAAAGGAAAAATAGGGAAAGGAAGAAAAAACCAAGAGATTGACTTTCCAAGATCTGGGTAAGAGTCAATGCAAGACTGAAACAACATTAACAAAGCTAGTCTAAAAAATAATCTTCAAGTAATAGAGAAATGAAAATTAGGTTAAAAAAATAGCATAGCACAAAGAGGATCAGATATAATGTACAGCAGTTCACATAGGAATTAGTACTTATCATGCATACAGCTCATGTGTATTATAGTAGATTAGATTAATTTGTCTATCTCTGTCTACAGAACCACTTAAATATTCAACAGTAATAACAGGAGAGTCAACATTCTGCATTCATTTCCCAAGAATTTCAGGCATGGATATTGCTACAGCTTGCTTTCAGTTTTTCCAGCTTCTTCACTCCAAATGTCTCAGACAAAAAAAAAAAATGCACAGCTGGGAAAAATAATTTAACACTAATATTAAACAGAAGAAACAAATCAGGAAGTAGCAACACTGAACTAAGCTTAGGAAAGAGAATAAAGGGACATGAGTTTGCAACACGATATGGCAGCACAAAGGCAGATGTTGGGGCTATGTAAGAAATGACAGCAAGTCACAGAGACTGAAAGGCTGTAAACTCTTCATGACCTTCGTACTTAACTGAGATGCTGTATTCAGTTCTGGTCACCTTATTATTGGAAAAGTACTAAGGCAATGGAGTGAATATTAAATAAAGCTACCAGAATGTCAAGAGACTATAAATCTAGGATGAATTGGCTTAAAAAAAAAAGAAAAGAAAAAGATATTAAGAAAAGAACTTTGTAAAACTCTAGGAGATAAATAAACTGAATTCGTAAGAATCCAAATTAAGACTGAAGAAAGTGTGAGTAACAAAGCGACACTGAGTACTCAGCAAAGCAGGGCAGTCACACTGTAGGCAATATGCACAGTGACTGAGGCACTCAAGTTAAAAAAAGATGTGTATAGAAGTAAAATAATGCAGTGGAAAGATTTTTAATATGAACAGAGGAGGGTTATTAAATACTAATAGCTTAGTTAAATTTCAAGTATTTTTGCATACATGACATATATCAACACAAAACAATCTAAGTGAAGTTTCCTATCAATGACAGCTCAATGCTGTTTCCAAAAACTTCCAAATTTCCATCTGAATTTGTAATAAAGCAGATTTTTGTTGAGCACCCCAGGAATTTTATCTTTTTTTTTTTTTGTACTGAAAACTTACTCTGAAGCAGATAGTCTGGCAGAAACGCCTGCAAAACACAGCAACTGATCACAACAGCTTCTTTTGAAAGCCTCTTTAATGTACAGAATGTTTCATCTCCTGCCCTAAACCAGGGCAACATGAGGCTTGGTAGCCTACATTATACCACATGGAAAGTTCCCATGACTATCTGATAATAAGGATGGAAGCAAAGCAGAGTCAAAAGGAATAAAAATCCCGTTTTTTTAATGTGAAAACCTCTAGAAAAACCTTAATCTTCCATAAAGCCAGGAGCTTTCTGCAAAATTATCACCTACATTATTACAATAAAACATTTATACAGTGTCACAGATAAGTGCAAAACTCCAGGGAATGTAGGCAAGGCGCTTTCCATGCCCCAGAGCTTTCCCACTTGATGCTTTCCCTGGAGAGGTGGCAGTGGTGGCCCTTGGTGGCAGAGGTAAGAGCTGGGGGCAGGCTCAGCTCTGGGTGTCCCATCCCAGGGTGGGGCAGGAGCAGCTGAGCCATCAGAAACAACATGCAAAGAGCCAAAACGTGCAGTGCACAAGGACAGGGAGATTAATTTTGGGCAGACTGTAGGGGTCAGGTGAGGGAAGAGGCATTGGATGCAAAAGTTTGCTCAGCAAATATGAGTTCACTTTTCTCTTGGCAGCAGCTGTTACTAATAAAGATGTTTGTCCACTCAGGCTGCTGGTTGGCAACTTTGCTGAGGCAAGAGCTTAACAGATCCTGGTCTTGGCAAGTGAAATTACCCTTGCACTGCCTTGAACTTTGTTCCTTCCTTTCAGAATTTACACTTTCAGATTTCCAGTTCAGCCTTACAGCTATTTTCCTTTCACAGTGATTTCTTTTCCCTCAAGAAACAAAGCAGTCCTTCAGTTACACTACCTTGCAACAGTCCCGTGCAGCATTTCCTGCCCAGTGTTTCTGATACAATCCTCTGGGAAAAGTAATTGACAACATGAGGAAAACTGCAAATTTCATGCCCAATTCTTCAACTTATCTTTCAAAATCCTGGATGACACAAACTGCTGAAAATCTAGTTAAAACAAAGGTAAATTGTCATGTCACTCTGGTACTAGCCCTATACTGAAAGGTGAATTTAAAAAGAAGAAATTGATTAACAAGTACAGGGGATGGGTTGTCAGAGTGCCAAGTCCATTCCTCCATCCAGCTACCCACTGCTCAAGAGGTGAGAAGCACATGGAGAGGAGACATCAGCAAATATTGCTAGACAGAACCTACTGTCTGTCACCTAAGAGTTAACTAGAAAGGATGTCTGAGAAAAAAAAAATCTTGGTGGAAGGAATGCACATTTTTACTGCTTTATCTAATTCATGGACACAGACACAACCTTAGGCTGTAGCCTCAGCAGATCCTACAAGGAAAGCATTTATTCTTTTATGATTTCACGCTTGGACTACAGCAATTGCCTTCTTGCTGGATCTCCTGCTTTCTCTCCCTCTGCATTCTGCAAGCTACACAAAGTGCCACTGATCATCTCATTTTTTCTGTAATTATGCTATTCACACACGATTTATTCAAATTCATTTATAAAGACCTTCTTTACTGTTGCTAGAGATCTTCAGGGTTTGGAACATTCCTTATTGTCTTTATTCAGACATTTGCTATCTCCAAGCTGTATTTTCATATACATTCAGTATTTAAGATCTTGTGGTTCTCTTTCACTTTCATGCTTAAATGAGAGTCCATGCCCTTGCAGATGTCCCAAGGCAGAACCTTCTCCCCAGTTTGCCACAGCAACCACGCTGTTTCCTCTGTGGTATGCTCATTTCGCCATGGGCATCCCTTCTCTTATCTCTACTTTACTTTTGCCCCCTCAAGTGTGCCGTGTCTGCTCTGCTCTATCTCTTGCTGACCCAAGTACCCACACTCTTGCCATTTTCACTTTCCTCTTTCTCCTGGTTCTTGCAAAGCTCACCAGTGTCAGCCCGTATCAGCCATGGACTGTGATTCCCAAACACCAGTATTCTCCCTTTATCTCCTCTTGTTAGCTGTAAGCTTTCGCACAGTTCTGAGGTTCAGCGAGATGCATTGTCCAAAGCTTTTTTTTTGTGAAACCTCTAAGCCCCCATGAGATTTCTATGTTTTGTTTATTAAGCTGCTGCTTGTGCACTGTATTTTGCAAATTCCTTTGTTACAATTTTTCCTTCATCCTTCACCCTCTTCACTGGGACATGTTACACCACACTTAGCACAGAAATCTGCATATTTATCACTAAAAATCTGTGGAACTACTCATAGGTCCAATGCAGTGAACCAGTCCATGGAATTAGAATTAAGGACAGCTGGAGATCTGTTGAATCAGAATTACTTTTCTACAAAAAATGCTAAATGCGTCATGATCAAAGACTTCATAATAAAATTTGGCATGATTAAGTTAAGCATCCAGTGAGAGATCATGTCACTCCTGCCCTCTCAGGGATTTGTAAGCTGCTATGTTTGTACTACATCAATAGCAGAAAACTTAATTAACAAACAAATAACACAAAGACAGTTTCAAAGTGATACCCAAAATAATTAGGCATTTACAGAAGGCCAACTTGTGCCAAAAGATGAGCACCATTTCAAAGAAACTCCGTATCACATGGACAGACACGGTCTGTTAAAGAAATGACTCTGAGGGTGTACACAAGGCATTGAAAGAACTGTGCATGTTCAGCCACGACCTGGGGCACAGGCATCCAAGCACTGTTCCAGCAAGTACACAGACACAAACAAATATTTATTCTTGAAAACACTGCTTAAGAATTATTTCTTTACTTCTAACACAGAGATACCAACATGATCAGTCTTTCCATAATTACCTGCTTTTAACGTAGTCAAGTCTGTTATCACACAAAGCTGAATGAACACCCAATCAAAAGTTGGTCCAAAAAGCCCAAAGCTATCAAACACAATTGGGATATGGGGGTGTAACAGATAGCAGGAAAGGAGGAAGGGAAGAGAAATGAGTTGTTTTCATTGTATACAGTCACATACCATCTGCATTCAGTAACTGACCAGCCTGTAAGACTGCAAATACTTCACAGATTTTTATATTCAAGAAATACTCAGTACGGTTTACCATATTACTAACTGTGATAAGAAACTCCATGACACTAATAAGTACAATTACAGGCTGAAGACAGAAGGCTGTAAAAGATGATAAAGACTGTAGAGCCTGCCAGTGTTCCTTTGTCTACAATGCAGATGACAGAAAGTATCACTCAGTGAAAATATTGTAGGCCAGTATAATGATACACAGGAAGGGCTGTGATGCTTCAGTCAATAAGGAAAATAAAAGAGAACCTCAAAAATCTTGGGTTTTAAATCTTTCAGGTTTTGGCCAGATGTCAGAATTCTGCCCCTTTGCAATCTTTTAATGCTGTGGTTGAGCAAAATGTTAACATGAAATAAGTGATGTATTAAACAAGAATGGTGAGGAGTAAATGTATCAGTAGGGGAACAGATGTAAGCACTCAAGACTCTGTAGTCTCAGTCTTGACCTCCAGATGTACCACATTTATACCCCTGTAATCTCTCAAGCACAATCAAGGTAACTGGATGGCACATATCCCAAAGAAAATCCTCCTAATCTTCCTTGCCTGGCTGAGTGAAAAAAGTTCACGGAGAGAAATCAATAAGTTGCACAGTGAAGAAAAGAACAGTTCCTTGAATCCTCCTCAGATAGATCTGTACAACCAGCAAGTCAGACAGCTGCTATAGCTCAGGTTCACTGGTGACACTGCCTGGGAAAGGAGTATTTCCCCTGCATCAAATGCCACTGCCACCTGCATTTCTACTTTGTTCCTTTTTTTTCTTTGCTCAACAGCGATTCCAGTGGACTTTCAGAAGAATGGAGCTGCAGCTGAAAACTGCTCTTCTGCCTGGTACAGGGGAACAACCTCAGCCAAAGCCTCCCAGGTTGGCGAGTGGCAGAGGTGGTGAAAGGGTTTCCCAAGAGGAACAGAAATTATTGGGAGACTAAGAGCTTTGCTAAATGAGCTGACATGGACTCAGTAGTTTGCAAGCCAACCATCAGGCAGCAAATCCTTAGAGAGCATCACACAAAAGGGCTGCAGGAATCTTCTACCATTCCTGCTGTTAGTGGATAGGGCCATTTAAAGATCGTCTTATACCTATTATTGAATGATACAGACAATTTCAGAAGTCTATGGTTAAAACAGCGACATGTATTCAGACTGAGGCAAGGAGGAGGTGGGCATGCTTTGAGGCAACTAGGTGATAAACAAAAAGAATACATGGACGTGATAAAAGGCATCTATAGGAGATTCATATTACCATGAATAAAGTACAGACTTCAACCTATTTCTATGGCAATAGGATGTTTTTCTTCCTTTGTTTTTCTTTGCTCTTCCCCTATACTTCTTGGTTGCCTGAAAAATTTTACATTATTGCCTATTTCACAAGATTGAAAATACATACAGAGATTGAAAAAGATGAAAGAACTTTTTCCACACCATATCTTTTCAGAATTAAACTTTCTGAATTGCAGCAGGATACAACAGACAATAGAGCTCTTGCATTACTAAGATTTTGTAGGAGGCATGAATGAATGCAGAATCAATCAAGGCCTTGTATCAGTTCTTAAAAGGAGATCATTATCAATGGAATTTATTTAAGAAAGATGGGAAGAGGACTCAGAATAAACAAATTATTCCAAATTGCAATAGTAAAATTGCCAGAATTTGGAGCAGTTTCTTTGGCTTGGTGAAAAATTTTGGGTTTTTTTTTTTTTGCTTACACTCTTAGAATAAACTGGTTCCCAGCTTTGTTGTTACCCACATCAGATCATAACTCAAATACCTGAAAAAAGACCAGACTCAATGTACTCCTCCCTCTCTCCCTCCCCAAATTGCATTTCTCAAGGCAAGGGCAATGAGAGCTGCAGGAACATCTGTGCAATACAAGTGTGCTGACAGTCTGGATGGGGCTCCAGCCTGTGCCCCTGGACAGACTGGCCCTCCCAGCAGTGGCAGCTGAACCCCTGCTCCAGGCTGAAAACAGTCCAAGGGGGATTGCTGGATCCCCTGGGACACTCCTGGAAGCCTAACCAGCCAAGCTGACACATAAATGCAGCTCTTGGCTGCTGCTCCTGCCTTGATTTTGGCATTTGCTTCCTAGGAGTTCCTAACTTCTGATCTAGTTTTAGCAGCACAGAACAATCAATCTTGGTAAAATGGAATATAAGTACAAAGACCAGTTCAATTTTGAAAACAACTGTTTGAAAATTCCTCTTCTGTTTTGGGGAGCATACAAGCAACCTTTGATATGGTCTCACCAGCCTTTGCTACCACCCTTCCTGGCAGCAGCCAGCACTTGTCAAATGCAGGAGACAGCCGTGGGATTCCATGCAGTGTCAGTATCAAACACAGTGTTGAAAAAAGAAAAGAAAAAAAACAAAAAAAAACCCTCTCAACAGCACAGAAAAAAGGTTAAAAAAATTATCTGAATCCTGATGGCCCCCAAAGGCTCTGCTGTCTGTACACACAGAGCTATGATGTGTTACAAAAAGGTGATCTCAGCAGCACTGTGTAGCTGGAGCCTAGAAACTTAACAGAGATAGAGCTTGGCTGGAAGCTGCTTTTAGCAGCCTTTCATTCACATGTAAGGAGGACTGCAGATATGTCCAAAGACACACTATTCTTTTCTAGGTTTCTCTTTGGGGACGCATTTGAACAAATAAAAACACAAATGCAAATGCAAAAAATATAAAAATTGAGAAGAACTTCTCTGCAGATTTTCAACCTTTTCATATTGAAGGGAAAATGAGACATGGAAAACATTTTCTAACTATTCAGTCTGAAAGTGCTCTCTCTACTTCTATATGCAAAATCATCATGAAAGGAATCTATGCAGCAAAAGAATAAGATCCGAAGAACCCAGCCCTGTTCCCTAAGGCTAGGGATGCATTTTGGCACATCTCTCCTGACGTTGTTAGACACATCCTTGACCAGTCTACAGCATCTTCTGACTCGGATACAGTTTTCCTTCCCTGCATACAATCACTGCTCAAAAATTCTGTCCAGAGACCACTTGGAAAGAGATTTTTTTAACACCTCATTTCATGCTTTTGAGAAAAATGAAATATAGCCCGTTACAGTCATGCTTCATTTTCTGGTTAGGCAAAATCTAATATTTACAACATTAGGCAAAATCTAATATTTACAACTCTCTGAAACTCAGATCTTTCAAAAGCTATTGGTTTTAATCAATCTTAAAAAAAAAATCCTTTGTAAATTCAGCCATTCCGTTTATCTCCTACTACCATAAAAGAAGCAACTCCACAGTCACATGAACTAGATGGACTTTTAATGTGCCAGTGTCTTTGCTGATATCCATTGTCCAAAGTTCCATGATCCAATTCTGCTGCACTTGGATGATTCTCACAGAAATATAACACTATGAAAAATTTCAGAGCTGTGTTCTTACTTAGTTCAGTATGTAAAATTTATGCTGTAACGTGAAGGTACCAAATCACTTAAAAAAAAAAAAAAAAGGATCTTTCTCAGAAAAGGTTAAAATCTTTCATATTCACTACTATTCTAATGTTCTAAAGCTATGCCTAGCTTCCAGGCCCACTTATTGAAATTTTCAACTCTATTTTGTGCAGATACCAAAGAAACTTCTCCTGGAAGCATTGTCAAAATGCTAAAGAGTTAATATTTACTTCATTCCTCTTCTTGGGTATTGCCTGAACTAGGAAGACCACAAAAGCACCCCTTTCAAGGTGATGTAGTCAACCTGTTCCTAGATAGCTATAGACTCTACCCAAAATTAAACAATTAACTTCTAATTTATTTATTCAGTCAGGCCTGGACTAATCCACTTAATAAGGAGAAAAAAAAAAAAAAAAAGGTGCCATATTTTCCAAGGCAAAGAATTGAAGAATTGAGCAGGCAGCACTATTTCAAACAATCCAGACTTCATATGACAGAAATACCAGGGAATTGTGACTGACACTTTATGAATGTGTCAGAAGCTCCTTGTTTACACTCTGCTTCCCTGCCTTGCTCCTTAATTGCTTATTTGTGTCCCAGGGCAGGGTTCAACAGGCTGCAGCCCCTTGAGGCGTCCATGTTTGGCATATTTTGACATTCAAAAGCTGGATATTCTCCTGCTGTTTTCCTGACTATGATTTCCCCCAAGAAAGAATAAAAACTGCCTTGAAGGCTTGGAAAACATGGACATAATTTTGTGGAGGGGTTGGTCTATATACCTGTCTTTGACTATGCATTTCTTGACAAGATAGAGAGAGAGAGAGAGAGAGATTTCTGTAGTGCTACTAGAAGCATATCCAAGTTTCATGTTCTTGTTCAACTAACACCTGAGGATTTGATCCGAGATTCTGGTAATATGTTGTACATTTAATATGAAGGTCTTCAGACCACTATTTATACTGACATTTAAAAAAAAAATCTATGATGAAAAACCCCTGAGATTAGCATGTTTGCTTCATAACAATAACTGCAAAAGGAAATAAATTGTACTTTAATGTCCTCCATTAGATGAGCAATGAATTAAACCAGCACAATTCTAGGCATGTAAAGAAAACAAATCCTCTGCTAAGTAATTGACAGAATCACAGAGAATCACATGAAAAAGCAGGAACCTCATGAGACCTTCAGACCAACCTCCTGCTGGCAGCAGGGTGAACTGGAAGGCCAGAGCTGGTTACTGAGGGTTTTATCTGGCTGGGTCTTTCAAACTTCCAAGTTATTTTTCTTCCAACTGTAAAGTTAGGAAATACACTGTGTGCAGCACAAAAAATTCAACTGCATCAGTTAGACCACATTTAAATTTCTGTGCTTAATTGCTGATTTACAATGGAAATATAGAAACTCTATCACTAGGAAGATATGGAAGACTGAAGGAACCTCTCACCAAGTCTTGCAATTTCATTAAGCAATCAAAGTCCTTATTAGGATTCTTTAATTAAATAGAGCACCAAGTAGTAAAATTCTTTTATATTAGTATTCATGCTTATACCAGAAAACACCACGTGAAATTAAAATGTAATTGATTACTGAAAGAACACTTGCTGTATATCACTCCATTGCCATTGGGTGTGTAACTCTGCCTCATGGAAGCAAAGCTCAAAAACTGTTGACAAATAAGCTGTTGTACCTTATTCCCCTCTACGGTTTATGAGTAATACGTTAATGGGAAAAAAAATAACAGTAGTATTCAAAATGAAATTAATGATTCAAAAGTTCTTACAAGGAGAAATTGTGAACTCAGGATAATGAGGTTTGAAAAAGAGCACAACAAAACTAGTTTAGGTAGAAAGAGAAGATGACAAATGCAAAAAGTGAAAGAAAAGCATGCACACTTACTTTTGGCAATGCGTATTTTGGCAACTTCATCTGCACAAAGCCATTTCGACGGTAAGACACGTAATACTTGGTCCGATTTGCTGATGTTGTCTGCACAAAGGAGAAACAGAACTCTGTGACAGCCTCTGTTAAAATCTAAAGAACCTGAGATGGAAGAGTCTTTTGCTTTTAACCTGTTGACTGAAATCTGTAGTGATTATTTTTAATGCAATGTTCCAAAGTACGAAAAGGAATATTCTAAATAAACATCAGTGAAAATAGTCAACTCTCAACCTCTCCTGGATTTTCTAATCAGAAATGTAACACCGACATGCTGGTATATAAATTGGCATAATTCCAACTAAGCCTTTGAGCACCACCAGATGATATCAGTAAATAAAAGCCTTTGGTAACATTTCACTTTTTTTTTCACATTGAGACTCATCTTCTTTCTTTGACTTAGGAAACCCACTTAAAAACCTCCCCTAATCCAGCCATTTTTTCTTCTGAACTTTTGTGTTAAAAACGGGAACCTGATTTGAAAGACAGCCTATCCTGAAACATGAAAACCTGATTTGGCTTGGTAAAAATAAAATTGATGCATGACAGCAGGTCCACCTTCCTGAATATTTTAAAGGTAATGAAGTATTTAATATTGTACACATTTTTTGTGGTATAAAGAATGTGATGCCTTTAGGAATGTGATTTGTTAAATGATGATGGATCAAACCAAAAACCTTATCATTTGTTTAACTAGTGCCAAATGGCAGTCTTACCCATCTGTTCACAGGCTTTTTTTAAATGCACGTTTTAACATCATTCATTTTAAATGACTGGAGGTGATGCAAGGCAGTGGAAAATTGGAGTTGAAGCACCTAGGCATGTCAAGCCTCACTGGCATTAAAGGCTGGTCTGTGCTTAAGAACAGCATTGAAACTTTAATCCTACTACTAAAACCACCTCTGAAACTGTCTGACTGTCAGTGCAAACTGGGAAAAAAAATGAGTATTAGAAAGTTTCTGGTCTTCGTGGATATAGACATACTAAAGAAATGTGTCTGAGATCTTCCTCTCAGATGGTAAAAATCTCCCAAATAGATTTGGGCCAGGAGTAGCAGCACAGACCTGCAACACTCTCACATTTGCACAGCTCAGGGAATAAGAACAATGCTTGGAGCAGGGAGACAGTCTCAAACTCTTCCCTCTTTTTGCACAGAGAAGTCTGTCCCATCCTCTTTCTGACAGGCATTGCTTTGATATCATGAGGAGTCCCTGGTCTGATTACAACTTCTATAACTATACTTTAGTGTAGTGATAGAAGCATTTCCACAGGGTTTCAAAAGTTTGCTACTTCTCAGATGTGCAGCTGCTGTGGTTTCACTGGAGATGTTTCACTGGAACAGGTAAATGCTGTCCTGTCTCACACCTCTGGAGTGGCTGTGCTTCACATGTGACTACAGGATCCCAGAGTAGCCTTCTATCCTCCAGTAATACAGATAAGACTAATTGCAAACCAATTTAGCTGTAAGGCGGATATATGTTACATACTGTGGTTTACTGCAGAAAAGCCCAAAAGAAAAAGACTAGAGATGTTTCCCCTTTATGTGGAACACATGAACATCTCATCTACTGACATGTCTCAGATCTACAACGACCAAATTACCAAAGGCATCGTTGAGTAGCAACTGTCTATTACTTATGTGTACATTTCTATCTTGCACTTCCATTTTTTGTTCTGCTGATGTCTGCCATGAAAGGGAATAACAGCTCAGGGTGCAGTTGTACACTACATCCAGGAAAGCAAAATGCTTGACGAGGAAGCAGCCAGTTTTGCTGAGCACAGCAGTCTGGAAGTCTGCATGGTGAGAAGCAGTTCTCAGCATCTACACACCATGAAATGGATTTTAGACTGTGCCTAGGGGGAGCCACAGGTGATAACAGCTCTGAGCAAAATGAGTGCCATGAGCGCTCCGATTTGAAAAATGCCTATTTTAGTACAAAAGTTGTCTCCCAATACCACTGTTTGGGGTTTAGTTTTGGGTTTGTTTGTTGTTTTTTCTTTTTTTTTTTTTCCTTTTCCTTTTTCTTGGTGTGTAGGTTTTCAGGTGTTTTTCTTTGTTTGGTTAGGGTTTTTGTTTTTTAGCATTAATTCTTCTAAGTCATGTGGCTCTCTGAAACCACTACGCCAAACAAGAGGAGAACAGATCCTTTGTGACCCTACTAATTTACAGGTCCTTGTGGAAGAAATAAGCTCAAAGAGGGAATGTTGGAAAGAAGCCAATCTGATGCACACTCAGGCACTGGTGGGGATCCATTGCCACAAAATAGCTTTCCTGCAAAAGTCAATAAATAGATAAACTTTGCAGCAAACAAATCTCATCAAAGTAAGGGAAAAATGATAGCTGAGCACTAAGGAAAGTACAAGCAACTTCCCTAGTAAAATCTACAAACACAGGATATAACTGCTCCCTGGGAAGTTTGCAGCTCTGATAGATTCAAAGCACAACCAGTGCCAAGCACAGAAAACAATACTTACAAGTGTGCCTCAGCTGTACTGGTGCCATATGGCTGACAAAGCTCCAGCCCGTATTTCTGCAGGCAGGTCTTGTAGTTTGGGAATTAAATAACCCCGATGTAATTTGGACCACCAGGAGCTGTAGATGTGGTGCTCAGGGACATGGTTTATGATGGACTTGGCATTGTTGGGTTTATGTTTGGACTCGATTTTAAGGGTCTTTTCCAAACTAAATCATTCTATGACTCCATGCTAATTTGCTCCAAGCTCCCCAGCATGGCCGTTTGACCCTTTTGCTTCCTAAGCACAGCCACGTTAGCAGTTCTTTCCTGGCACAACCTCTTCAGAGGAGAATCCATACGAAGAAGCTGTGCAACTACTCTGTCAGTGGTTGTCCTTGGATGCTTTTCTCAGGGAACATTTTTGTATTTTGTCCTGGAAAGGACCCAGAAGAGTTTGTAATCACAGAAGCACAAGGTTTGCATTTCCCCTACACAAGAGCATTTATAAAAAGTAACACAATCCACTTGAAAATCTTGATGTAGGTAAAGGGCAACTGGTTGCACAAACTAAAGATGACCTTTTTTTAAAAATTTCCTTTTTGTTTGGACTGATACAGGAACGCTCTTTTTCCATCATAAAAAAATCATAAAGCATTAATTCCTCTCTGCTCCTTACAGTATTGTGGCACTGTTTAGAACTTTATTTTTGAATCTGAAAATGAGCTGCCTTTCCCAAAAGTGGCAGTACCTGAAGAAATATGTAGTCATCCTGCACAGTCAGGGAATCCCGATCAGTGCTGCCAGCAAATGGGACTGTCATTGTCTTATCAGAACAATTTTGAATCTGGCAAGTGATGTAGCGATAACCTGAGGGAAGAGAGACAGAAACATATGACAGGGCTATCAAGGGAAAAAGAAGCAAGCAGTATTAAATGCTATTCATGTAGGAAAAAGGCTGCCTTTGCCAGGTGAGTTAGTTGCAGAATTATTATATCAAACTCTCATATAAGACTTTTTCAATCTCCAGCATACTGAGAATATATTAACTGCTTACAGTTCAGATAGTTCCCTGGAGGCAGCCTGTTATTATCCAAATTTTGCTGGTCCAGAGAGATTAGGGGATAGATGAATGAGCCATTCATGGGTGGGGATAATAGAAGGAGCCTCTTTTCTCACTTTACCTATGCACAGAGCTGAATTATTCGCTTGGAGAAATGGCAGCCTGACACAACATAACTGAAATCAATAGATCAACCCCAGTATAAAATTGTGATGAATGAGAAAAGAATCAGGCTCCATTTAATAGACAGTGTGCAGAATTTTAAAGCCTATTTTCAAAGCTCTGTAAGAATGTTCAGACACAGTATTAGCACACTATTGGAACTGGTCTGTTGGGGCAGGATTTCTATATTCAGAGTTAATACCTTGCTGAAAAAGCCCAGACTGATTTATAATCAGAGGAGGCTATGGCCTTTCTCTTCCTCTCCAGTTAGCAAGGACTATCTCCTCTCCCTGGGCTCTTAGAACAGCACCACTGCATCTTTGATACAATCTGCTCTTATCAGAGAGAGCAGAGCCAACAATCACTATCTTATACCAGCTGTGATTTAAAGACCTTCCCTGGGACTCTTAAAGGCCTTCCCTAAGCCCTTGTACAGCTCACCCTTTGTCACAAGCTTCTGAGCACAAAGTAGTTGAGTGACTCGCCCAAGCACAGTGAGGAAAATGTTACTTACACAATCTCGTGCCCAGATCAGTAATGCTACCCATGCTCCAGGTACAGTGTGAGAGAGAAAATAATGTATCCCCATGTCCTTCTCTACTTTTGCAATGTGAAGAGAAATGCATCCCACATTTAATGACTTTTAGAGAAGGACAAACCAGTATACTGGATGGGATTATTTGTTTTAAAATCTGGATCTGTTTAAGAGGCAGAGTTAATCCAGGTTCTCCTGCTTATGTCGAAATTGCCACCACAAGGACATTTAGTGCAGCAATGGACCATCGGAAGTCCTGCAGGTGCTCACAGTTCACAACAAAAAGATTACAGTGCTTTGTCATATGGGTACTGCAAAGATGCTGTTTCCACTAAAATCAATGGTTATGCTTGTATCAACCATAATTGCATAAAGTCAGTTTTTTGAGAATCTAGCCAGGAGATATTTCATGATAGTTTTTCTTTCTCTGCTGTTTCTGTTAAATAATAAAATAAAATAAACCCACACCAACAAAACAAAACAAAAACCCCACAAAAACAACCAACCAAGCAAAAAACCCCAATAACCAACCAACCACACTCCCCTCCAAAAAGGCCACCCTAAACCAAAACCAACCAAATGAAAACGAAACCCATCCAAAATCCATCACCAATAAAAAACCCCTTTGCATTCAGGTCCGGAAGAATCATCTTACATTGTCTCTAAAGAAAGCAGCTGATGGAGCTGTCATCATGTCTCATAAATCTCACTGCTAAAAGATTTAGACTTTTTTTCATCCACCTATTAACATGGTAACTTTGATTTTTTTAATAGGGCTGAAAATGAAGAAAAGCTATGGGAACAGGGCAAGTCAAACTGTGCATTCTTTATGACTCACTTTTAAGACTGCACAGGAACTTAGATAATCTGATTCAAGGAATTAAATTATCTTTCAAGAGTATGATTTGTAACAAGAAACTATACAAGCTTTTGGAAACAGGGTGACTCTTTAAGCACATTCTGACTGCTAATCTGCTTTTCCATTTATTTTCCTTTTGAAGTTTCAAAGTATACTGGATACTATAACACGAGGAAATTCTGAGAGATGGTAGTTGGTGCACTAGACCTGACACATGCAATGATTCACATTAACAGGCACTTACCCAGCACTAACACTGCATTGCCAGTTTTATTTGCAAATCAGGAGAAACTGCTCAATGTTTAAAAGCCAGGATAAATTGCACTATTAATGGACATTATCAACAGAGCATAGCATCTTGACGTCAATTCCTCTTAAAGTGAAAAACAAGTAGATTTTAAATTACACTATATTTTTATATAAGTGGACAGTTTTGCTGACTGCAAATAAACAGAGAAAGAATCTGACTTGCACACTTTCTCTTCTGACTAGTTTTAAAAACAATCCAAAAAGTATCTCTAAAGCCAAGAGAAATGATTATATACTAGTGTAACAATTGATAACATTTTTATTTGCATACCTCCAGTGGGGTCCTGGATTTCCATATGAACTAAATCAAGGTCCCCGTCAACTCCAGCAACAGCCCTGAGAACATAATATAATCAAGTTATGTAGAGCCAACTACAGAATAGTAATTATGGGCATGGAAGAAAAGAGAGGATTTCCTAGTAACCAGCTTTAGAATTTTAGCCGGGAATAAAATAAATCTCATTTATAATGTCCTATTACTAACATCAATAAGGAAATTATTTTTTCTCTTCTTTACATTATGTTTTTCTTAAATTTCTTTAGAATCTCTTCTACTAAAAAATGCATACAAATAGAATCAATTGGGAAAAAAAACCAATAGAAATACGTGTGAAATTAGGAAAAAACCTTCATATTCATAAATTGATGTATATATATACACAGATATGCAGACACTCACATGCACTAGCAAATGCTATAGTATCTTTTTTACAATGTTTAACATTTGAGACTACAAGGCAAATTTATTGCTAAAAAAGAGTTAGATTCCTTTCTTACTGGAAATTTCTTAAACTTGACACATGATTTCCATAACAAAATTGATATATTTCTGGTTAGCATATTCAAGAGAAGAGCACATTCTGCTTTGACAAAGAAAGTGAAGAATAATTTTGAGAAAAATATCCTGAGAAGGAAATTCAGTCAGAGTTGATCAAGGTGCAGTATAACTTTGTAAAGGTGTAACGGGAATACAGGATGATTTTCTCCCAATATCTCTCACGTCAAATATGCTCAACCAAAAGATGAGTTTTCCACCCTCAGGGCTTCCATCCCAGCCTGGGAACGGCAGCCCCAGCTGTGCTTTTTCCCTGGCCCTTCTATTGGGATTAGGCAGGCAGATTCTGCAGAGCAAGCTTTCAGCAGGCAGTTGAGCAAGCTTTGAGCAGGCAGTTGTGCTGTCACAACATGAAGCAGAATCCAGCCCCACACCAACATCACTTTTCTCAAGACCCTTCACTGGCAGGGCAAGAGTCCATTGAGTCAGAAGGTGCAAGCTGAAGACACACAAAGGAGATACACTGAGTGATAAAGTGCAGCTGGATGCAGATATTAAAATGGTCCATTAAGATACTTGAGAGAAAATGATCATTTTGATAAAATTATTAACAGTCAAATGCAATAAAGCTACACTTTGGACTGAAATTACATCACTGTTTAATGATTTTAGTAGCAGTGATTTATGAGGAGTGGCTAAAACTCAGACTCAGTAATTGGTGGCTCCTCGGGAACACAGGCCAGGGGGAAGAAACTGGATGATTTCCACTGCTGCATAACAACTAGAAATAATCACATATGCTGTTTTCCCCTAATAAGATAAATGATCAGTCCAAAGAAGGAAAGGGAGGGGGAGGGATGAGCCCCCTCCAAGCCATAAGATGTCAGAGAAACTTATAGTGGGACTTTTTTTTAGCAAATGCATGGAAAAATCTTGTTTTTATTAAGGATTTGATGTCTCAAACACAAACTATTTTTAGCATTTTGGAGGCAGTACATTAGGTTAGAGAAGATTTTAGATCCATTGAGGTCTGATAAGAATATATATATGAGCAGAGGGAAGTGAACTTCTGTGCTGTGTGTGCTGTTATCAGTGTTTCTAGATAGCCACAAAACAAAATCAAACCTGTTATAACTCTGTAGTCAGCAATTTGAGGGAAGAAAATGTTTGCTGAATATTTTACTTTTACTGTTGGACCTCAGGCAGCTGAACCAAAGAAACCTTTGGGTTGAATTTTCTGAGCCTGAGCCTGACATGCTAATAAGCATCAATAATGCAAAGAAAGTTTTTGGGTACCTCTGAAATTCTTGTATCTATAATTTATCACAAATGATTTCATAAGCACAGTTTGAGGTATTTGTCAATATCTTTACCTTCTCATCTTTATTTCAACAGGTCAGAATTACAATGATCTCACTTCTATCATGCTCCTCCTAACACTGGTAGCTGGCACACGTAGACTGTTTCCAGTGTAATTTTTCAGTGAAAGAAGACGTAACTGATCTGTTTTAAGGAAAACTGCAGAATGAAAATTTCCTACCCAGTCTACTTTTCTCCTTTAGAATTTTATTAATTATAATTATTTAATTAATTATAAATTAAGTAGAATATTAAAAAACATTGTGTTTTTCATTACTGCAATTGTATTGATGAACTCTAGCAGCAGACACCATTTACTCAGTGAAGGTGTTACACACTCGAAGTCTATTTTTGAATGTCAGCTACAGAGCAGAGTTTCTGAACTCCAAAGTCCCTTTACCCAGCTTTACAAACACTTAGGAATTCTTTTTCTTTCTTCTTTTGTTGAAAAAAAAAGACCAAATCTCTTACAGCTGCTAAGAAAATCTCCAGAAGAGAGTATAACTAATATAGAGAATTTGAAGCTATATCCCTGAAGAATAAACTAATCTCATTCCAGTGGACTCCTCTGCCAACAGTACTTAAAAGATAATACTGTTATTTCACTTGTGCTTAAATCATGAACCACAGGAAAAGTCGTGTGATACTCTGCAGGCAAAACACAGACCAGAGCCCTCTGCCCAGCTTCTGAAAATAGCAGGCAAACAAGGTGCATAGAGGAACACAAAGCCTATGTGGTCCTCTGAAAAGGAAAGTTCAGCCCCATACTTTCTCATATTGAGGGAGAAATGTAAGACAAAGTTGGGATTTTTTTGCATTTTCACATACAAACTTACTGCTACCACAAGGTAAGTGCATTGTCCCAGTGTGAGCATTGTGTCCACACATCCATTCACAAGGACATTTTACTGTTCCCCAGCTGGCTTTAGGATAGAACCTTTTCTGTCTTACAAAGCACAGATGCAGTGGACCCTGATAATCTGACAGCTTCTTCCTTTTTGGTTGACATTTCAGAATAAATTTTAATATTTTTTCCCTCCAAACAGAACAAGCACTTTCTTAGGAACAATCTATTTTTCTCAATTTCAGTAGTGGTTGTTTTTTAGTTTGATTAAAATTCTCCCACTCTTCTCAGAGTTCTTCATAATTAACATGTTCACACCTCAGCAGCCTGGGACCATTTGTTTGTTTAGTAGTTTTACTTAGGTAAATTCAGGGATTTCTGGTTGACTTTTAAATGTTTTACATTCAATCACTGAGTTTTCCAATGAAATTCAGACTTTCAGATCAGACATGTCTTCCCCTAGGGAAAGAAATATTTCTTGACCAAGTGTACCATGTGGGATAAAGCAAGTGCAAGACACCAACACCTCAGATCACACAACAGGGTGGTTACACCACTTCAGAATTCAAATAGCCAAACTTGACTGCAGGGTGGTGTAAATACAAGCAGCCTCAATATGCTTCCTCCCTTCCCTGTGAACACAAGCTCCCAGTATCTCCCTTGTGCTTGTCTGACACCACGTTGAGTCTCTTGGAGAAAATAGTTCTGCAGAATGTAATTTGAGAATTTTTTTTGAGGGATTAGTTTTCTTATGTATATGAGTTTTTACACTTTACAGAAGTTCTCCTGAAATACTAGCTGTTATATGACCTAAATCTTCATCATTTTTGCATTAGTGCTTCAACAGGTAATTTCACTGACCTTTAGCAGCATTATATCAGCTGGAAAATGGTGCAATGGAGGCGACTGAAAAACCCTTTGCGTTTGTCTTAGTAGATGTATAAATGTATATTTTGTGATACAACCATTAGATATTTTGTAGTTTTAAATAACCATGCTGAAATTCTAAGAATTTAGAATTTTCTGTTAAAAGTTTTATGGGAGACCTTTGGTATTGTTTTAATAAATTTCTTTCTTTTATACAGCTACCTGTCTTTTTCCCTAAAGCCCCAATATTTTCTTCCTCTACTTCAGTGCAGCATTAGGAAAACACCAATACTCACCAGGAATTTCACAGTTACGCATTATTCATTACTATTATCATGAATACCATGATTCAATTAATTACCACTGACGTGTAACAGTACACATCTCAAAATGTGAATCATAAGCATCAGTCTATTCTATGAAGAGGTTATGATTCAATTTTACTTCAAGCAGGAAACCCTTTGTTTCCAGTAGTCCAGGCTCATTTTGTAGGGGAGCAATTGTCTGCAAACAGTAATCAAGTACAGTCTGCTCTGGACATATGTCTTTCCTACCTCCAGTGGATCCCTTCATTGTTAAACATTTGATGCTGTTCATTTGGGTGAATATCAATGAAGAGACAACCTCAAACAGGACATCTGAAAACAAAACCAAATCAAGACAAACATGCTTGCTGATGTGCAGGAGCCTTCAATCAAAGGCCATCTGAAAACTTGCTGGGTTCCTCAATCTGCCCCTCTCATAATCTTGGAATACAAAGTTTATCCAAAAAGTAACACGTTCCCCATTTATACTGACTGATTTCTAGCAATTGGCTTAAGGGCACTGCTGTGCTTAGAAAGCCAGTCATAGGCATACAAATGTTTTCACTGAGTAGTTCAAAATGGCATTGACTCTTGGCAAGCTGGTTACTCAAGGAAGACAAAACTATTGTTTGATTCATACAACCCGAAAATACATCTGCTTATGACTGATTTGTGTTTCAGGCCTTGCTGCCTTCACATCCACTTCAAAAGACACACCTTTAGTGATTCAGTCAATGCCTTACACAGCCAACGTTTACACCCTATGCCTAAATACTTTTAACAAAAACGTTTTCCTTCCTTGTTTGTCCAAACAGAAGAGCTGCAGTGGTCTGTCCCTGCCTTGGGTTCACCTTGGCTGGCCACAAGGTGCTCACTGCCTCATTTTAGCAGGACAGAGGGAGAAAATACAATGAAAAGCTCAAGAGTGGATATAAAGACAGGGAGGTCATTCACAAATTACCATTACAAGTGAAACAGACTTGGCTTGGAGAACATTAATTTAATTTATTGCTAATGATTAACAGAGTAGGATATTGCTTCACCATGGCCTTCACCACAGGCTGCAGGAGTGTCTCTGTCTCTGCTCTGGCACCTGGAGCATCTCTTCCCCCTCCTGTACTGGCCTTGGTATCTGCAGGGCTGTTCCTCTCACATATTCTCACCCCTTTCTCTCACACCCGCTGGGGACTTTTTACTCTTTTTTTAATCTGTTATCACAGAGGCACCACCAGCATCACTCACAGCCTCAGTTTGGCCAGGAGAGGGTTTTCCTTGGAGCTGGCGGGGACTGGCTCTGTCTGACACGAGGGCAGCTCCTGGTCTCATCCCACAGAAGCTCCTGCTACCAAACCTTGCCACATAAAACAAGTGTCACACACATCATCACACAGAAACAGAAACAATATCTTTTTCTAAGTGATTAAGTCAAACATAAGAATAACTGCCCATACAGATTCTTGGCTTTACACACAAGTAAAAAATTCAGTGACAAAGGTTCAAGGAAATGCTCTTTTCATTTCTCTCTTTCAGGACACAACATGGCTGAAATCCTCTCTTTCACCTGACACTCGCATAGCCAGCCACCCACTACATTTGACATAAATGGGTACAGCTGTGACTGAGTATCTGTATGAAATTTCATGATGAGAACACAACTTTATCCCCTGAGAACAAGTGCTTCATCAAAATAAACTCATCATTCTTTATTTTTATGTTCTTGCCTCTCAAGAAAATGGAAAACCTCTAGCTAAAAATAAGAGCAAGATACCCATAGCATAGGATCGAAATATCTGAGTGAGTCAAGGATAAAGAATTCCTAAGGCTCTTGATAATCATAAAAGAAATGTGTTGGGCCTAATTCTCTGGTAATTACCAATTCATTTCTTACTGTCCCAAGGTATATTTTTGCTGCTGCAGACAGCTGATTCACAATCTATTCTTTGCTAATGTATTACTAAGACCTATTTTGAGAAATCAAAAGGATTTCTCAATGCTGCACAAGCCTTGGGGACTGAGAAGAATAGCAGCAGATGTAAAGGAATCCCAAACTCCAATACTCTTTCTTCTTCTCAAGGATTACCAAATAATACAGCACTTTTTAAAATGGGCTTCATACACAAAATCAGTTATATACCATGTAATGGGTGGGTGTTTGATGTTTGGCTGGGATATTCATTCCATGCTACAAATGCATTAAGAACTGGAAAAAGCACTTACAAACAATGGGTGGTATAACATCTCTTAAACAGAAATCATCACACTGGGGCAAATGCAGTTTGTAGGCAGAATTAAAACTGATCACAGCAAGAGAAGTTTGTTAATCTTGCAGAAAAAGAAGTTGCTCCAAATAAATTAAAAAAAAATAAGGCTAAATAGTCTTTATACAAAAATAAAATATTTGTTTTCTGTATGTTGATACAATTGGGGTTTTTTTTAATTACAGTGTGACTTTGTATTTTATTTCATTGTTAGTTTCAAATCTGCCTTTCATGCTTTTCCTTTATACTCTTCAGGTTTTAGAATAGGGTAGAATAAGCTATTCCAATTGGAAGGCACCAATAACCCACCAGTCCTCCTGTCTGACCTATTTATCACTGACCAAAATTAAAAACAAGTGGTTGATGGCATTGTCCAAATGTCTCTTAAACACTGAAAGGCCTGGAGCATCAACCAGCTCTCTGGGAAGTCTCCTTTGCCTCCTAAAATGCTAGCAGAAGACAAACTCTTATGAAGGCTTAGTCAGCTTTCTTTTCCAAAAGAATAAATAAACAAATGGGAAAATCAGCTAGGATAGTGTAAGAAAAGATCACACTGTATGACAGAAGAAAGAAAATATTCTGTGCTCCTAAATTAGAGATGGTTGTATACGCTTTTCATTGATACCAATAATGTTTTCATTAGTTCCACTATCATGAAAGAACAAATTTCACACACTAAATCTAAAAAGATATTTAAGGAAGGCTCAAGACTACTGAAAAGCAAATAAACCCTGAAAGATGATATTAATATACTGCTAATCTATAATACGTATCTGAACATAAATATTTAAAATATTAAGTCTCTACTGACCTTCTCTTAATATAAATACATAACAAATTCCATTAAATTAATTGTATTTAGATTTTCATTGCGCAAAACAAAAAAAAAAAGGTTTTTCAGGAAATGCAGGAAGATCTGGCTGCTTCTGGAGGCAGAGAAAAAATGTTTTTTTACAAAGCGCAGGAAAATATTATGACTGATAATATTTGTAGTTACCAGACTGAAATAAAAATCTTAGGTTATATTATTAACCTCAGTGGCAAAGCTCAAATTGAAATCAGAGAGGAAATATCTGCTAAAGATCTGCCCAGTGAAATGTTCTTGGCACAAGCAGCCCCGATCAGCAAGAGACATGCCCTCATTCATCATGAGATGTACAATTAGCTTGATACAACGTTTTTAACACATCAGATGTACACTGACAGGAAAACAACACTAGACTTGGTGTCCTTAGAGTCAAACTGTAACAAAGCCCAAGCCTTACACCTGTTGTTGAAAATGACACAAACACTTGTTTCTAGCACCCAGGTAATTTGGGTGACCAAGGCCATAAATACTGGGAAGTCTCACATGACAGACAAACTCCCACTGGAAAGCCATCATGTCCACCTCTCCACTCACAGCTGACTCTTTATATATCATGAATTTCTATCCGAGTTAGAAATAAAATATTTATTCTATGTAAATTTATGAGAAGAATAATTTGGTAATGATGCACTAACATCTGCTTCCAAACCCTTGCTGTTGCTGGCCGATACAGTTTTTCAGAGAAATCACTTCAGTCTATATGTTGAAAAGGGGAAAAGAACTCCCTAGAAAATATTTCTACTGGTTGTAAATGTACAGACTCTTTAAATTTATAATTCTTATTTGTGAGGAATGTGACATTTATGAACAACCATGACTTTGAAGTACTACATTGGAGTTATTCCGATCAAATGATATAAGGAAACATAAGGATTCTGAAACACAGCAAAATACAGCCTTAAATATTAAACATGCCCTTGTTGGCTTTAATCCTTACATATAGAAAACAGTGACAGATTATTTGAGTTGGAGCAAAACTGACACACATTTCAGTGGTTTTCTGTATTACTCATAATTTAAGTGTGCTAAGTGTCAGATGAGAAAAAACTCCAGTAAAAGTCTGCGAGAGAGAGGCTGCCATTCTTATTTCTTACTTGTTAGTGACTTGGATGGATTTGAGGCTTCATCAATTTTAAAATATTTTTATTAAAGACAGATAACCACATACCCTCATGATTTACATCCCATATAATCTTGCTAGGGAAGAACTGGTTACAAGGCAGACATGACATTTCTGACACACAATGCTACTTAAAAAAAATTAAACCTTTCCACAGGGTACTTAAAAGACCTGCAAAGTGTATGGCCTATGAAACTCCACCTGCTGTGCAGGAATAAACTTTACAATAGCTGTTCAAAGCGATACTTTGCAGGAACAAGTAACAGGAAGTGTCTTCTCTAGTGTCTGTTCAACTGTTACAGCAGATGAAGTTGGGGCAAACTGGAATAAATCAGATGAATGTTCTATAACCCAACCATAGGTTACTTTCCCAAAATTATGGGTGGTAAGTAGGTTGCAGATTGAAAATGAGGCACTTGGAAGTGTGAAAAAGTTTGTGTATTGTGCCCAGGGCTAATGAGACCAACAGCACAGGTCAGGTCTTGTGCTCCCAGCTCTCTCAGACAGGGTTTGAGCTGTCCATGTGTCTCTGCCCCAGTCCTAACCCCAGAAGTCTAGGCAGGTATTGTTTTGTTGCTTTGTTTTACCCTGAGTACAGCCAGGATGATTATTTATTTTAACACAAGAGTGAAACAACTACATGAAAATATGGGAGGGTCTCACAAAATACGGGAGCAAGATGAGGTATCTATTGCAATACTGGCACCATCCTCAGCAAACCAAAAAATACCACTGAAAGCCAGATATGCTTCCACAGACATATGGAAAATTATATTTTGCACAACTGACAACAATCAGAGTCCATTTAGAAGTTAAAAGTCACATAAGGAACACAACTTAAGCCTGTAATTAAAAAACTCATACTTAAACATTGAAATTAAAAAGGCGGAAGTGAGAATGAAATTAACCAATTTTAAAGAAAAGTTAATTAAAACACCATCAAAAAATTCATTTGGTTTTAAAGAAGCCATACCATTTTCAAAATAATTTTATTTGTAAAATAAAGACATTAATTTACTTTACAAACATTTTGTCAACCTGTTTTACTTTACAAACATTTTGTCAACCTGTTTAAATCACTTCTTAAATACTTTGTGAGACACATACACAATGTGACATACCTGCAAAATACTTGAGCTGAAAATGAATTAATTAGATATGTACGTCCTCAATAAAGTCATACTTTTCAGCTGTTTCCTTAATAGTGCACATGTATATATGAATCCAGTTAGCAGGTATCATCCAGACTCTCTTAAAAAAAATTATAGATCTTTCTCTGCAAAATGACTCCTATCCTTTCAAAAGATCAATTTCATCAGTAAAATGGAGAGAAATTTCATTCAACATTGCAGCTGTCTTTAATCTTGGGCTCCATAGACCCAGACCTACAACCTGTCCATGTGCTGAGACTCATTATCATCCCTGGCATGAGTTTGATTTTGCCATAGAGGAAACAGAGACATTGCCATCATTTGCAAAGGATGCCAAGGCTCACACAGTCCCCATCCGTACCTCTGAAAACATCTTACTGGATTAGAATTAAATACTTTCGCTGCTCATTTTATTATTTCAAAAATAGCAGACTTCTTACCAAAAAAAATGATCTTTAGAAACTCGTTCCTGCAGAAGATTCCATTTTTTCCCCAAGTCAATAGATACATAAATCTAGAAAAAGAGAAAAAAAGGTAAAAAATTAGATGATAGGAAACTGACAATACTGTACATCTTCAAAGACAGGCCCTATATCACTATTAAAAAGATAGATTTTACACAAATTAAAAGAAAAAAAAACCCAAAACAAACCCAGAAATACATTATCAGCATTACCAGGAGCTCAGTACCTTGTTTTTCAGAGTAAAGCCTTTCACAGAGAAATTATTTTAAAATATTATCTATAAAAAAGAAAATTCTGCAACAATGATTTTGTTTACTGTGAAAACACAATTCATTTGGGGTCAGATTTTTTTTTACCTCCCCATGGTTATACAAGAGGGATGGTAAAAGCCACTTCTCCTTCTTCCCATTCATTGACCGAAGAAGCACAAATGTTTCCTTTATGCTTCAAGCCATCAAAAACACTTAAGCCAGGAAGTCAATGGATTTAAAACTCTGCTAAAAGAGGACCAAAATATATTACAGAAATGCTTAAGAGATTTGATGAGAGATGCTCTTATGGGCTTGCTCCACAGAAACTGCTTTGTAACCCATGTCCTTCAGCACAGAGGCAGAAGATGGCCTGCAGGAGAAGGATTCCACCTTCTCTATGAACAATTCCCCTCTGGCAAAAAAAACAAATGCTAATGATATGATTTGGATATCAAGGGTGCAGATGAAAGATGTTTTCTCAGAATAACATGGGATCTAAAATAGCTCTTAACAAATCTCCTTCCTTTAGCATTTGCCTTCAAAATGTGTTTCCTCTTGTTAAAATAGGAAGTTTCTATCACACTTCTAAAAGACAGATTTGAAGCCCCTCGCTGTCTGCATGCATTTCTTATTTGATCCAATTTACATAAGATGGGTTTTCTCTTGGTATCTCTAATAAGGGGGATAAAAGGCAAGTAAAACTTTTTTTCTCTGATGTAGAAGTCACCAATTCAGTAACTGAGTGTTCTGGGGGAAAGTATCTTATAAGGAGTAGTAAGGAATGTTTATGTTATAAAATGACAGGTTCAATGACAAAAGATAAACCCCCCCACAGTTATGTATTATGTTCTACTATAGAAAATGGCAATATTAATATGTAAAGATAAAGGCTGAGGTAACATAGCATAAACTATATGGGTAAATTTGGTGAAGTTTGAATTAGAGATAGAAGAGAATTTCCTAGTTACTCTGCACTCCTCAATGACTGGGCTTTCTTCCATTGCACACTTGATTAAAGCACATAGACCACAGGGTAGGAAGCTACAATAGGGACTCAGACTGCTTACTGTGGTATTGACCCAGTCAATGCAGAGACAGAAATGATCAGGGATCAAAAATTCTCCATCCTCAGACCTAAATGATAGGGCTGCAGAGCCAGGCTCCTGATTTGCCTGCTAAATCTCTGGTATTAAATTAATGTGGCTTAGGATTTGCTGCAACCAGGGTATTTTACAACATCCTGCTCTGAGCAACCTCCTTGCGGGGATGGATGTGGCTGTGAATGGACTGGACTGTGCAGGGTGAAGAACCTAAGCTGCTTACTTCTTCAAACACTCGTCACCACAGGCATTGCAGAAAAGATAATCATTGGGTTGACCATTTTTCTAAAAAGTCCCTGCTCACTGGGTAACCTCCCTCACCAGACTGTTTAAATCTGTGACAGATGATCATTTAATGCACTATTCTAACCCTGCTGTCTAAGCTGCAAAGAAAGCCAAGAATTCAGAAGTTCCTGGCAAGAGGGAAGAGAACTATTTAGGATAAGGGACAACACTGGCACATGAACAAAGGGATATATTTTTGTCATCAAGGAATTTCAGGAAAAAATGAAAGATTCTTGCTCTTTGGACAGTGATGCCTGTACAAGAGAAGCCAAAGGCCAAACCAAATCCATCCCCTCCCCCCAAACCCAAATGACCTGCTCATACACATATTTCAGATTGAAGTCTAGGAGCTTATGAGTGAACAGTTTGACTTTCTGCAGGGGGAAGAAGCCCCTGCAATCATACTGTAAGGGAGAGTGAAGTAGGACTAATAAGATATATTCAAACTGAAATGAAATTCAGTTTTAACTGACACAGTATATGAAATAGATTAAAAAATGACATGTAACTAACTTACATACACATTGAAATTTCTGTAATAAAAAACCCCAAGTGACCCATATGTATTCTGTTTTTCAACAGAAAACTATTAAATGAGATTAGATGGGATGTTAAAACAATTATTTTAGTGGACAGCTAAAATCTTTGGCTGAAGCAAACAGATCTAATAGGTCTTATAATTCTGCTTGTTCTCACTTGTGCAATAAATGTGCAGAAAAGCTTTTAAAAATATTGAAAATATTATTTTGTTTTGCCATTATTTCATCCCTTCTGCATCCAAATGAACAATTAAAATGTATTGCATCCTTGACAATTTAAAAAAAAATCTAGAAGCATTTATGTAGGCTCAGCAAATAGATAATTGTTATTCATTATAACTGAGGGGTAGCCAGAAAAACAGCATATAGATTTGAGGCAGTAAATGGATTAATCCAACCACATTGACTGGATTTGCATTCATTTATAGTGTCAGCTAGAGGCTAGAGATTTATTTAAACAGCATCTAGGGTTCTGAATGAAAGAACAATGCATATTTTGCAATATGAAATAAGCCCTAAATCGAATCAAAAGCTGTGAAAAAGGCCTTGATGCTCCAGTAGACAAAGAAGCCTTGCTGACTGCTATTCATGAAGGACCTGATTCCTCGCATTCCTTGCAGTCTCCCAAGTGCCTTTGTAAGAAATCATTTGAGTAACAGGAGTTAATGGTTTCTCCTTAGTTTTAGATTGTGTTACATTCTTTTGGGGAAGGTAAAGTTACTAAACTCAAAAACTCAGAGTGTACCGACTCCTCAGGGCAATTTCAGATCAACATTATCTTGCAAGATCATTGATTTTAGTACAGTGACCTTTTCTTGTGTCAAGTTGCAATTTTGATTTTCAACTCCTTCTCTGCCAACATCACTTTATCTTCCTCTCCCTTCTAGGCCAAATATATCACATTCCATACAAAACATAAGCAGGTTCCTACACATCTAAGGTAAAGATGTAGGAGTTGTCAAGGAAGTCTTTATAGTTGATTCTTTTTAGTGTCATTGAAAGCCTGAGAAAAGTCCATCAGGTAACCTAAGCCTTCCAGCTACTCCTGCAGAACTATTCCCTACTGATTTTTTTTTTTAATTATTATATTTTTTTGTCCAGTCCCTTTTTAAGCATGGTAAATAGTAGCATTACTCCTTTGGGAGATTATCCAAGTATAAAATGCCAGACAATTATCCTAACATGCTTAATTCAACAAAACACACACCAACTGCTTCACTTTGTGCTTCTACCTCCTGCTCTCTTCTAACAAATACTCCTCCCCACTTGTTGTGGGCTGGACAATTTGTTCAATACATTTTGGACTCTTATACTTCATGATTCTGTAACTCTGTAACTATAAAAAATTCAGTCATTATATCTACTGTCAGGAAAATAAGTCAGACTGAAAAAAGATGTTTTCACAACAAAGACTTATCATTACTTCAGGCTTCCCTGAAGTATTTTATTTACATAACATGCATTAAAATTATTTTTATTGTGTTAGGATTTTAAATCAAAGCTAAGTAAAATATTTAATGTAATTTTTGACTTTGTTTGGCTTGCTATGTTTTTTATTCTAGTTCTATTCTTATTTGC
Source organism: Cyanoderma ruficeps (assembly GCA_008694505.1). NCBI lineage: Eukaryota > Metazoa > Chordata > Aves > Passeriformes > Timaliidae > Cyanoderma > Cyanoderma ruficeps. Next base: position 36,364,120 of record VZDJ01007747.1, on the reverse strand, counting down.
AAATACCTGTAAACATGGATTAGTTTGGGATCAGCTGTTAAATAATATATTCAAAAACATGTCCAAAAGGATGACTTGATATAACATCACCGGAATCAGTGCAGTATGTGCGAGTTCTCTGACTTATCTCACCACCCAAATATACACTTTCTGTGAGGTATCATGAGGGTAAAACAGACTGGAGTTTACCAATTTCAGTTTAAAACAGGAGGAATGGTAGAGGTGAGTGAAGGCTGCTACCAGGACCAGAATGACAGTGAGTTTGCAGCTGCAGTTTTGGCACGGTGAAGAAGAGATGAGCTACACACTTACAGATGGTGTGCACACTCATCAGTGCTTAGCCCAACCCGCCCAGAAAACTGACTTCACAGTTTACCCAGAAGAAATCTGAACTAGGCTGAAAATTTACAAACATGAACAGCTCCTGAATCTGAAAGTGGCACAAAGTCATCATAAGGGAGATAATTATTCTGCATTTCTACAGAGTCACTGATTCCACAAATCCTGTTCTGCTATATGAGGGTGCAGTTTGTTTTGTATGAGTTTATTTTATATCCTGTGAATAGCCTTTGGAGGCAATATTTCAACTTCATTTCTACTGTACTATAAATTGCTTATAGTCACTTTCCAGGGAGGAGCATGTTTCATTATTATTTAACTGTATTATGCAGAAAGATAAATATTCCCAATATCCATATCAACTGAAAATGCCTGGATTGAAACTACCATAACCACAAAGATTTGGACATGAATAAAATAAGTATTTAAATAAATCTCAAAACCACCATGTGATATCCTTCTGGGCAATTGGTATTTCATAAAAAAGAACACTAATCAGCATTTCAGAATTGCTTTATATAATCTTAATAGAGTAATTCCTAAATTTCAAAGAAATGCAGCATCTTCAAGCCTTACCTTGCCTTCCTTGGTATAGGCAAGTACTTTATCTTCTTCTTTTGGGTGAAAAAGGAGAGTTTCCACAAAGAAAGTGATGGGTTGTTTCTGGAAAGTGGCTCCTTCATCTGTGCTTATGAAAAGGCTTTGGTCACGGTCGTTATGGGAAGAACTTACAAGAATTATCTAAAAGACAAAAACAACAACATACCTTCAGAAGCCTGATTTCTCTGCAAAAGAAAATGCAGCCCTATTTTTTGTGTAAATGTCATATTTTGTACACATCTTACCTTATATATCAAAACTCTGCAGACAAGAAACTCAAATCACCTAAAAGATATGGATTGCAAGATTTTATTAATCCTCCCTGACCAAATCAGTGAATGTTTCTTTCTATAACTTCTCTTGAAATCCAAACCAAACTGATTATGCTCCTCATCTCTGCTCAGAATGACTGCCTTGGGTTTTGGTGATTGTACAAGGCTCATGAGGCCACATGATAAAAGCTCCAGACTAGCAAAAAAACAAAACCAAAACCCTCAAACCAAAAAAAAACCAACCACCCAAACAAAACTTATTTTAACACATCCATATAAACACATCTCTTTATATAGTGAGGTTACTAATTTAAAAAATCATCATTGCCATAGAAAAAGAATGGCAAAAAGAACTTCTTCATAATATCTCTCCATTGTTTCACCATTCTCCTCTTCCTGACATGTTTTGAACAAAAAGGCAATTCACTTTGATGCAGAAGAATATGCCAATAAATTATTTGCATTTCCTTCTCAGGTCCAAACAATGCCTTGACTCAAGATAATATCTTGAGCTGTCTTCCTGTGTGACCTTTATGTCAAGCTTTAAGCAACAAAGAAATTGTCCCCACAAAATTTAATTGGAATTTCACTCATTTCAACTTCTTTACCTTTTGCTATAACACCATGGTTCTAAAACAGCCAGTCTGAGGATCTATTTTGATTGTTTTTCCAGATCAAAAGGGTCCAGTTGGCATTCAAAAATATGCCTTTATCAACTGATAGCCTGCAAAAAAACTGGATTTTCAAAGTCCAGCTGGGCTCTCTCTTGCTCACACTTCAAAAACAATTAAAAAAAAATCCTTAATTCAAAATGTATTTAGAATACTCAGCAAATGGTGCAGAAAACACTACAGAATACTGATCACTGTGATACAGTGACTGTAAATTGCTTACAGAGATAAATGGCAATGAGCTATGCAAATGGAATTACAATAATGTGAATACAGAGAAGGAAAGAGATTAACAAAAACAGTATAATTTTTATGTAGCCACTTTTTTTAGAGCAGAGCTGAAGTTAAAATTTTGAAACTTCTAATGAATTATACAGCTACGACAGCTGGGCTGAGCTTTTACTGCAATTGGACTTGGGGGGAAAACTATAAATTCAACATTTATAGATGCTCCAATTTGACAAGTAACTTAAGCATGTGCACTTGTCCTTGAAGCACATACACAGTGGCACTAATTACAAGGGCTTTTATATACCTCAAATGGGGCACTTAGTGAAGTACATTGTTGAACAAGAGAGACAACTGCAGATACTCCAGGGTTCATGGTCCTGTGCTGAAATTCCACACTAAAGCATATATTAAGGGAAATTTACTCCATTAGTTGCGTGACTAGGTCAGTAAGAAGAGCAAAATAATAACCCATTACGTTGTTATAATCTTGCATTTTTTAATGATATAATTTGCCCAAGAGTAGGAAACCGACATTTTTATTGGAAAGCCTCTGTAAATGACACCTTCACAAATGCCTCCTCTTATTTCTACCGTATCCAGTGGCTTTCTGTCTCTTGGGAAGTGCTTCAAACAGTGTCTGTTTAATTCATTACTATCTACACTCCATCAGTAGCTGCTGGTAGCCTAGATACAGCACTCAAAGATTCTTGTAACACACCCATTTATTGGAGTTTCTGCAGCAGGCATGGCATGAACTTAAAATTGAATGTGGCTGCCATGGGCTGCCCTGTCCCTGTGCCTGCATCTCAAGGGGGAGTGAAGAAGTGTTTATGGCCAGCACACAGATTTGTACTTTTTTGCCAGACTCCCATCTGTGACTTAGGTTTAAAATACCTATTTTCTCTTGGAAATAAATAAATTCAAACTATTTTCCTGCTGAGAGAGATATATAGTGCTCATCCCTGTTGCTTCGTGACCAGAACAATGAGAGAAGGACCTGGTCCCCAAAAACTGCACTAGTACAGAGCAGTAATCTCTCAACTACAGCAATACTGTCTTGCTTTTTTTCCCCCTGACCCTAAAAATGTTACACTTCCAAAAATATAAAAATTATGGCAAAATAATAAAGGCATGAGATTTATAGAATAGGGAGTGGTTTTCACTGTTAATGAGGCTTAAATATAGGCATGTCTAAGTTTCATAATGTGGACTCAACAGCACTGAAATCACAAGAAAAATGTTTGTTATAATGTAATGCAAACACACTGTGATATTTGCTAATGCTATCCTTCAAAAATATTGTGTATCTTTCGGAGGTAAATCTATTTTAAAGAATAGCCTAAAGACTCTAGACTTCTAAGCATATATGGCAGGGTTGCTAACTATTTTCTTATTCACACACACATTATAATTCATTTAAATAAATATTTTTGAATTTCACTCAGTGTTGTGATTTATATTTCAATAGTTTAAACTGATCGTTATGTGCCAGACATACAGATTTTCTTCCCACAGCTAACACACCAGGTGCTCAGGCTTGCCTGCTGGCTAACACTAGTTATTTAGGAAAATGTTCCAGACTAAATATTGTATCCACACTAGATGCCTTCCATAACAAGTTTTATTTACTTTGTAAGCGGAACAAGTAGCAAAACCCTCCTGCAAGCAACTGATGAAGGGATTCAACTGGGACATACTGTCTGGAGAGCCAACTAGCAGTGATGGCTGAGGATTTTAACTCAAACTACTTCCTTGAATAACTGTGTATTCAAAAACCAGAACAGACTTCAGGCACGAATAAATTTGAGCTCCTTTTAAATATTTTACATATGATTTCTCACTCCTGTGAGATTCTTCTAATTTCTTTTTTTTTATGAATTGTTACTTTATATTATGCTGTTTATCTCAGACTTCAGTACTTAATCTCCATCTAGCTAAATAAACCACAATAACACAGGTATACATTCAGGTCAGATGTAAGTCTACAACTTCCAGTAGCTACACAGAAGCAAAAAAAAAATTTCAAGGAGATCAACAGTGGATTGTAATGAAAAAAACTAAAAATAGTATCTCTTATAGATGAACAAAGGGAAAAGAAAAGAAAAGGAAAAAGAAAAAAATCTAATAAAAAAAGAAAAATACTACATACACCATGCCAATATAAGAATTAAACCATTCCAAAACTAAAAAAAGGGCATGCTTTTCCTCATTTCAGAAAAAGTCAGTGAGGGAGGAGTTAACAGAACTATCAAATAAATCTGAAAATAACATAATTAAATCCATTTGTTTAATCTCTGTTTCAGGACTGATTGGCCAATATGCATGTCTAACCATTCCTGCTATGAGTGGAATCACAATCTGAGCCCCAAAGGATGAAAAGATTCTGATGGCTTAGGCTACAGTTCTTTGCATATCAGACTTTTTCTTTCACTGTTACCATGAAGATTTGGAATAATCATAGTGATTACTCAGGAGTCTTAACTGTAGATTTGGCAGCAGTTCAAAGTTATGCTGCAATTTCAAGTGGCAATAAACAGAGGATATTAACATGCATCATTTACACTGTGTCTGAAATATAACCCCCCTCCCCTCAGTTTAGGTCCAATCGAAATTTAAACTCAAGACAAATTTGATCTTAATCAGCACTTTCTCTAAAAAAGGGCAATTTTCTAACATATTACAATTGTGCTGTCTCTTTCAGCTTCAGCAACTGATCTTAATTTTAATTGTAGCTTTTATTTTCCTTTCTATTTCCCTCGTATTACAAAGGAAAAAAATAAAAAGCAGTAATGTCCATGATGAATAAATTTTTACACTCACAGCACCTGACTTGTTAAAGAAGATTTCTGCAGTAAGTGTTGAGAGAGACGAGACACACTATTTTTTAATTCTATAGTCCTCCATAAGGTCAGAAATCAAGACACTCCTCAGCACTCTATACTTACCCTGAAGGAAAAAACCTTATTTGGGTAGAGTAAGAAATGAAAAAAATATAGAGAGTCTTTATTTAAGCACACAGCAGTGATGCACTGAGAAGCCAAGCACGGCCAGGAAGAACCGCCGCTCCCTCAGATCCCCAGTAGGCTGAACCCCCACTGGACAGAGAGGATTCATCACTGGGGATACAATCCTAAAGAACACTGGACCTACTCAAGGAAAAAAACCTTAAATGATCTGAACTTATAAGCCATCCCCACTGAGGTCAAGTAATTTCACAGAACACTTCCAAGGAGGGCTCATCAACAACTACTCTGAACAACAATCTTTCCAGCATCTCATCACCCTCACAGTAAAGAACTTTTTTCCTAATATCCAACCTAAATCTACCCTCCTTCACCTTCAAGCCATTAAGAACATGCAGTGCTAATGCCCAGATGAAGGTGCCTGGCTAAACTGAAGACAAGGCTGCTGAGCTCGGGGCATCATCTGTGACACCATCACAGAAGCTCTGCGCCTACACAGCTCTGAAGGGAAATGGTCTTTGTGCCAGTACTGCCAAGCTCAGGGCAGTATTCACAGAGCTTCACAGCGCTGCAGTCACACCCTCAACATTTTTAAGACTAAGTAACTCATCTATTTGTCTTGGGTTTACAATTTATGTTATTCATATGCTATTAGATATGCTTGGCTGAGAGAGAGATTACTAAAGCTCCTGGTCCCACTTGTAAATGAGATGTTGCTTCTCAGGCAGCACTCATAAAACACACAAAGTGGACTGCAAGGGGTTATGATTTTTATTTTGGATGATATGAGAGACCTGATAACTCAGGAGTGGCTAAGTGAGAGTGAATTATAGGCCCTTTACTCTCAGAGTGGTGAAAAACAATACCCAAAAAAATCAGCCCAAGGTAATTCCAAGCAGAGAGTAAAATCAAATGTCTCCCAGATAACAGTTTAATCCTGTAGATTTTCCCTGGAAGTTGCATTACAAAATCACTCCTCACAAATGTGAAGTTATAAGTGGATCTAATAAGTCTCCTTCTGTATCCAACTGAATTGGGTGGAATACATATAGAAAAGAATTTACATACACCCCAGAACAGTATTTCACTTTTTATGTTAAGAGTTCATAGCTTCCTCTAGAATTCTTACTTTCTCTTGAAGAGTCCCTTTTAAGCTGTCACACAGAAGCATTTCAAAACAGCAACTAGTCTCCAGGAGAACCACCATAAGGGAATGGAAAATGGGAATATTAAGGTGATTCCTGAGAATTATTTGCTACACTGATCACATAATCTCAGGACACAATCAAAGGCCATCTGAAGCAATCCTGGTGGAGCTAATGGAAAACATGTATCACAGTTTCTTCTCCCCTGGGTTGTGGTCAGCTCATTAATCATTTGGAATATCACAACGGAAGGTGCAATATTTTTTTATCTAGTCTCAGCAACATATTAGGCACTTTAGGATGTGGAATGAATATTTAGAAGTCAGGATCTTAAAAAAAGCTGGTTAGCAACTGGAGCAGTTGGTAACACATGAAACATACTGAAGAGCAAGTGAACATCAGAGGTAGCACCTTAAATAGAAAAATGTGTTCAGAGTAACTGGACAGAGCACAGTTGGCTTACACTGCACCTAGGCCAACCTGAAATACTATAACCAGATAATAAAAGAAAATAGTTTTGCAATAGTTGGCTTTTCTTTAGGGCATTCACCATAGTGAAATTAAGTTTAAGGGTGCTTCCATATCCTAATAATGAATGCCCACAGGGAAACAGCTATGGATGTTCTGACTGGTGTTGAACAGACTGAAAATTCTGCCCTATTGGCAACCTGTATTTACCTAAATCAGTCAGATCTTTTGAACTGGACACCTCAAATGGGCTGATGATGCCAAGTCTCTAGGGTATACCAATTACATCTCAATTCATCGGTCTCCTTACTTAGAGAAGGGTCGGATACACAAGCTGATCATTTACCAATTCCTCCACAGAACAAACCTCGTGCATCTATAACCTGCTAGAACCAAAACATCATTGCCACTTGACTACCATGGCAGTGCAAATTTTCATGAGAAATGCTCTCTTCAAAAACATTTCAGAGCAGTACCTCATGCTGCCAGCCTGAGAATTCAAAAACCTGGCACATATTAAGCAAATTAGGAATTTCTGCAATATACTGAGAAAAGCATGACTTTGCCAAAGGTCACAGTCAAAACAGAAGAGTCCTCTGATCTTCCTGCAAAGTCCAATGTTAGCCTGGCCATTGTTAATTCTTCAGCAAAAGTGATCATTTGATGTACCCCCTTGTACACCCCTACGTCCAAAGAGAGCAAAATTTAATGCTGAGATGGTTTGAGGGGTGGTCCCCATATTGGTTTGTTCACATATTCAAAAGTTTTGGTTTAAATTGATGCAATTCAGTATACCAAGAACTAAATCTTTTCCAGTATGCTCTAAATCTGGTCTTTTCCAGTATGCTCTAAATCAGCGGTTTCAATGGGGAATAGCACTGAGGAAGGCAAAGTGCCAATTCTTGTCACAGCAGGGGAATGTTCCCTAACCTGGTTTTATATTGCCCATGAAATAAGAAAATTTTCCGTGTGTCAGAGAAGAAAAAAAAAA
>VZDJ01007747.1:36317311-36356414 GCA_008694505.1 Cyanoderma ruficeps | reverse complement strand
GAGTTGTATTAAAAGCAGAAATGGGCAAGTTTCACACTTTCCCACCAATATTTCCACAAACGTTGGTATTTACCCGACAAAACAGGCACACGCGGATCTTTTTAGCTTAGGCATTCACAGATTAATCTAATTCAAGTTATTTTGTAGACCTCCAACTAAACTGCAAATATTTTCTGCCTGAACACATCGCAGAGCAAAAATATAAAACAATGCTTTCCAAACATGATAATGGATGCATAACAAATGACTGCATATGTGATTTGATCTAAATTAATGAAGAAACAGCTCAAACAGTTCCTAGCCACCAGCCATTAATTTGTCAATAGCAAAATCTGCTCTAGGCTCAAAGAGAAACTACATGGATGGTAGTTAGTGACAGGGAGAAAACATGAAGGAAAGAAAGGCAGTTGTGGTGGCTAAAATTATCACTCATATAGGATTGATCAGCACCTCGTCATCTTCTGTAACAGATAAATACTTTTCTGTCTTAAAAATACTAAAGGTATGCCTTATGGTCCTTAGCTATGAATCTCATCTCTCTTATAAAGCTGTACAAAAATTTTCTGGGAAAACTACAAAAAGGATCTCTCAAAACATTACTCTTGGGAATCTTGCTTTGCACAATTTTACCCCTTCAATACCAAATACTCCTCCGGTGTGCTCACAGGCAAAGGTCTTCCCATAAGGCACACGAGACATCCCTAACACCAGCTGAGGCATCAACTTCAAGCACATCTATTCCTCTCTCTCTCAGTTTTATAGAGCACTTCTCATGGAGATCAAGGCATTTAATGAATCTGTCACAAGTTATAAAAAGAATGAGTAGCATTTTCCAAACTTGTAGGTGAGAAATGTGTGTGTATGTGAATTACACGTTTGCAAACACAAACAAGGTCAAGCAACCAGATGGGCCTCCTCCAAAGCTGCTGAAGCTGCCGACTCTAATCACTGAGAGCTTGCAAAGGCTCAGTGACCGGGAGAAGTTCCTGAAGACTGGAAAACAATAAACATCATGCCTGTCTTAGCATCATCTACAAAGTGCTTCAGATGTGTCTCACACATGAATTTTGTTTTTGCCCATTTCCATATCTAAAGGCGTAGCTGGCACTAGGAAATGATCTGGTAAAATCCTTATCCTTCAGGAAGTATCTGATTCCTTGTGAAAAGTGCAGGCATTCACCCAAAAGGAGCTCTGGTTATAGTTAAAGATTGAACAGGTCTTCTCCCCTAGACCATGAGGGAAAACACAAACCTGGGGGAAAGAGCTGTTCTTAGCAAGTCTTTCATACTTAAGTCACAACAGATTATGTGGGTTTGAAGGAGAAAATGGGAAACAGAGAAAAAAGGGAGAGCAGCAGAGGCAAGTGCTGGAAAAACAGTAATTATTTTTCACTTGAATTTGGCCATATCTCCATTATGTAGGCTACAAAGCTTAATTATAAAAGCTCTTGCTATTGAAATATTTCCCCTTATCTTTGATATTCAGCCCAAATGGACTGGAAAAAAAACCTTGAAAAGCAGAAAGAAAATGTCTTTTAAAGTAATTTTTGGTCCCATTAGGGTGAATCTCATTAATAGAAAAGGACTTCACTGAAGAATAGAGCTTTTATATTCAGAAGCATACAGTACTGCTGTGCCTGATTTTAGCAGCACTGCAGACAATAAACCTTCCTCCACTGGGGCTTAGATTTTTGTAGTTGTAAAATACCCTTTTGATATCGAGGTAGGGTTTCAGTAAATACACATATCTGGTGGCCATTGTGCTAGTTTTCTCTGGGTGTACTTGTGAGTGGTGTTGATTGGTGCTTTTGGAAGAGTATGTTTGAAATATTTTTTCTATTGAAAAGCATATGTTTTTTCCATAACTGAATGTATTACTAACAACTTACATCAGATTTACGAGCATGATTCCTAGGGTCCATGAGAGACTTAAGGGGAGAGAACAGCTCCCTCTGGGGATGCTCCACCGCTTGCACATAGTTAGAAAATATTTGTGGGGGAAGAGATACTGTCTTTGTTCATTAGTTGCTAGTTGAATGCAGTTATTACTAAATGTTAGGTAATTCTGTATATATTCTCACACATGTGAGACAGAAAAGGCTGCACATCACCCAAACCAGCTCAGAAATAGAAATAACATACTCTTGCTCAATTGCTACATTGCAAAAATTTAGGGGAAAGCGTTATTGTTTCTATCTTAGTTCCTGAAAATGTTATTTTGACTCTTTTCCAGTACATTTTAATGAGCAGTTTAAAAGTGAATACAAACATTAATAAATGAATGCACAAACATTTCTACTAATACCCTTTTGTCCCTTTTACTAACATTTAATCCCCCTTAAAAGCTTTGTTTGTTATTTTGTTTGGTTTTAACATAATATTTCACTGGAAAGTTGAGGAGTTTGGCTCCTAGCATTGTGTTTAGAGAGAAAGCAGCTAGGAAGATTTCAGGAGCTTTCACTCTTGCCAAGAACATTGCTAGAGATTCAGCTACATATTATAGCCAATATGGAAAAAGAAAATCCAGGCAATATTGTTATTTTCCATTCTAAGACAAGCAGCTACACAGAGCTCTAAAAACATGAGACCAAGGTTAGTCTTGGAGTTCCAATTCTGATCACAGTTGGATGGAACTCTGCAAACTGACGATTTGGCAGACTCTGGGACTGATGCCATCTAAAGCAGAATACAAACAAAACATCAGCCTGATCACTGCTTTGGCACTTACAGGATTTTGCAGTAGTTCTTGAGGCTGTAACATGAATGTCTTATGAGACTTCACATTTATCACAGTTTCTCTACAGTTCCCATCAATACCAACAAGATGGGAATAAAAATACATGTCCTTCGAGCAGTGTTAAAAAATGGGAGTGTGGAGGAGATAACTTCCCAACACAGCTGGTGAGGGAGACAGCTAGGGAACCTGCCCTGCTGGACCTCCTGCTTAGGAACAGACACTGCTGTGATCACAAAATGGTAAGTTTTCTGTTCTTGGAGAAGCATTTATGACATTTGGAAGAGGGTTGTCCCTTGGAAGAAGGGGCATGCAACTTGGGAGGACAAAAAAGGACATCATGAGGTTACGCACGGAGAAAACTAAAAAGGCCAAAGCCCAGCTAGAACTTAATCTGCCTAAAGCCAAAAACCCCACATTATTTCGTTTTGGTGGCTTTTCTTGTGTGTTTTGGGTTGGGCTTTTTTGTTGTTTTGTTTGGGGCTTTTTTGTTGCAGTCGTTGGGATTTTTTCCTGTTGGCATTGGCCCTGTAAATGACACTGTACTTATGTTTATAAAATCCTTTCCAGTTTAACTGTCCAGCACATCTTGTTATTCACCTCTTATGCTTTAAGCCATCGCAGCCCAGGACCACAGCTAGACACTGATAAAAAAATGTAAGAATACTTGCAGACTTTTTATTGATTGTATTTGAGATAATGCTCCTCAAAACTTGTAAGCACCATCAAATCACCACAATACAACACAACTAACTGGGTGGAGGCCAATGTGTGCAAGATATAAAGGATGAGACATAAAAAATGAAACACTGGGATATATAAAGAGCCTCTTTCACATAATTAAAAGTTAATTTAAAACTCCCAGTATAATCTATATCCACAAAAAAATGGCCTTTTGTCATTTCTGCAAGTGAGTTTCCTAAAAGAAGCACTCATCTGAGACTGCAGCCCATTCCAGAAAAGTAAATAGAAATCACAAAATAATCAACAGCCTGTCCCAGGTGGCATACTAATTTACTAACAGTTCTTGATAATTTATTGCAAGTTAAACAGTTCAGTGACAGGCAGGGGAAAAAAAAGGGGGAAAAAAGCCTTATTTATTCTCTTGCCTGACAATGTCTCACACTCAAATCTACCTCGCTTCATCAGCTTGCTCCTGGGCATTTCTTTGAGAGAATTAATAAGTGGACAAGAAAAAGTTTGTAGAGAAATAGACTATAAATTATTTATTGTTACAGAATACAAAAGGCCTTATAGAACTCAAAAGGTATCAAAGATAACATATTTACAAAAAAACCCCCCATCCTGCTCAAAAAACATGAAACAAAAGAAATCCCACCCAGCCAACCTTCCCCAAAAACCAAGAGAAAAGATAAGCCTCATTCAAGAATTAAGATTGCCTAGGTAGATGGCTAATTTTCCCAAATCGCCTCCAAACAGACCTTTGTGGAACATGAAATATTTTGCCTTTGATAACTAAACAATATACTGTATGTTTATACAAAGGATCCTATTAAAAATGGTTCAGGAAGAATAACCAAAATTTCTCTGAGTTAAACTGTATAAATCCAGGTGGTGATTTGACATGCAGAAATAATACCAGTGTTAGAATTCATAAACAAAGCCACAACAGAACCCCACCATCTCAAATGTGCTCAATGCCTGTAGTCCTAGTTGGGTTTTCAAAGGGCTTCAGCACATCCATTTCTCTGTCAGCCTGATTACAAGTTGCCTGGGGCAAGACTCTCTCCCTGCTTTCCATCTGGACAGTGCCAAGCTCATCACACCTTTGCCTGTAGGTGCAATAATGATAAAAGTAAATAAATACAGCTGCAAAAATCAGACTGGTCACACCCAGTGCTAAGAGCAGCTGAGTGTTTTTTAAAGTAATTTTTTTTTAACCCCAAACGAGGATTTGGTGATTTTTAAAGAAACAATAATTATTTATGGCAGATTAATTCAAATGAGCTACACACTGTCCTCATTTCTGCTGTCATATTCAGAAAGCAGCTCCACTAATTTCATTCACTGTTCTGCTGCTGGTACACTAGTGGTGTGATTTGTAAACTGCTCAGCATCAGAAATTCCCAACTGCAGCATCTTTTATGCTTTCCACAATTTTTAGAGAATTTAGATCTATGCTACAGAGAAGCCTGGGTCAGTTCAGCCTCCTATTCTGGGCATCTTTTCCAAGGTTTATCACTAGGAAGGGTTTTCAGTATCCCAGAGTTACAAATGTGACTTTTCAAACAACCATGGCCGTGGGTATTAATGAAAGGCTCGCGGTGACTGGGGCTGTTGGAATAGCTGCAGACAAGGAGAAAGAGAGCAAAAGAGAACTACACAGGTTCATGCCCCAAGAACCTGAAGTGGCACCATGCTAACAGACAATAATCACTGCAAGCAATTGAGAAGCTGAACTGTTCCCCCGGAAAACATGCTGTGACTGAGAAATGTCAGATTGCCAACAGCTAGTTGAAACAGGATGAAACAAGTTGATGTTTTTGGAGTGGGCTATATAATTTCTGAGGAATGTTAAACTCTCAAAATCTCAACAACATACCCAACCTGTCAAACCTCAGTTAAGATGCGTTCATCTGGTTCCCATCTTTCTCTCAGTGACATTGAGGGACTGTCAGGTTCCTCTGCTGAACAGGGCACAGGATTCTAGAGAAATCCAACTTGGTGGGGTTTCTCGTACAAAACAATTTATTTATTTTTCTAGTGTAAAACAATAATAAACAAATTTATTATTATTTTGTTTATTTCTTTCTTATCCACACTCAAATTTACAGTGAGTGACTATATTTAGTCCTTCAGTTTTGAGAATTCAGATTTAGGCCATAGATTCTTACAGAGCATGGAACCTACATCTACTGCNAAAAAAAAAAAAAAAGAAAAAAAAAAGCTCTGTCTTTTATTAAGACACTTTTCAGAAACAGGCAAAAGCTAAATTTAAAAATTCTACCCCCATCTTCACACTGTATCTTATTAACTAGAGGTTGGCTATCTCTGGTTAACATGAACAAGCGAACATGAACATGTCTGCAGTGCTGTGGATACATTAATGAGATACAGAACATGTTACAATATGCATTTCGAGTTTTTATTGTCACCAGCATCCAAGATTTGCCATGATCAGGCTGGGAATTTATATATTTTGTTCCTCCAACCCCCAGGTACATCTTTTGATTTCTCTCCATTATTCATGTCTAAGTGAAACTGCAAGGTGACAAACTATTACAGAAGGAGAAGGAGAAGGAGAAGGAGAAGGAGAAGGAGAAGGAGAAGGAGNGCTTTGGATACATTAATGAGATACAGAACATGTTACAATATGCATTTCAAGTTTTTATTGTCAGCAGCATCCAAGATTTACCATGCTCAGGCTGGGAATTTATTTATTTTGCTCCTCCAACCCCCAGGTACATCTTTTGATTTCTCTCCATTATTCATGTCTAAGTGAAACTGCAAGTTGACAAACTATTTCAGAAGGAGAAGGAGAAGGAGAAGGAGAAGGAGAAGGAGAAGGAGAAGGAGAAGGAGAAGGAGAAGGAGAAGCAGTGTAGGTTATAGGTAATTTAAATATGCATCTCCATCAAAAGTTGCAGTTAAAGTGATTTCTTGCTGCCCAGTATCTTTAGCATATCTGGGCCTCCCAGGGAAGCATTTGATGGTCTGTAGTTCCCATTATGTAGCTCAATAGCAATGGGTGATCCATCCTGTGATTCTATAACTTCCCATGAAAAAATGGTTTGGCTTTATGTCAATATTCTGTCTACACTTGTCTTCAGAATTACTTGGTTTTTTTTAATCTATTCCTAAATCCCCTGCTATTTTTAATCAAAACAGTCAACTGTGACCTTTGTTAATGCATACTCACTATGCTAAATAAAAGGGGGAAAAAATACCTTCAAAAGTTTCAGGGTACTGTTTTGCAATGTAGTTGTGGTGAAAAACCAATTTGTTGTGGATGGTGCAACATAATGGAAGCTGACAAGGTACAGTAACTGTTTCCCAAAGCACACTGTACTCTGCAACACAGATCACAGCAGCAAAAACCACACAGCTTTTCCTCAACAGAAGATTTGTAATAAAATTACATGCTCACAAAGCCTTCCCTCCCAACACAAGGCCCTAAAGCTATGCCAACTCTACTGTATGTTGAGATGAGACTCTGCAGCCTCCCTGCTGAAGGCTCCGCTCTAGAAAAGGAGCAGTAAAAAGGCCTACCCTGGTCATAGACCAGAATATTATGATAAACTGCTTTATTGGAAGTTTAATACAGACTCACCAGGATATGATTCTTGGAACCCTGTGATGGACAGGCAGCAAAACAAGGCATTAGAGATCCCAGGCTGTATTTGATATTCTCTCAGCAATTCAGTGTAAGACTTTGGGGAGTGTTTACCTCACCTCTCTGTGCTTTATAATATCCATCAACATAATTTAGGTAAATGCTTATGTGCATTGCAGGATTAATGTGTTGGAATAAAAATATGCCCTAATATTAAACTGTCCTTTGCTGTAAATACTCCAGAATATCCTTACCTATGCATCTCAAAAAATAACTACAGAGGTTTCATCCTCTGTGGGTTTCTTCTCATTTTCTCTGCTGGCATTTTGACCATTTAATGTAAAACTTTTGTGGCAATGGGCATAATGTAGATCAAAATAGTAACCACTAAACATGAAAACAAAAACTATTGTGAAGGAAAATAAACATCTGTACTGTTCAAAGGAGTCTCAAAAGCAGATTGTCCATAAAGTAAGTGAATCTTCTCCTCATTCAACTTCACAGCTCCCTGTAGAAAGGACAGAGCCTATGAAGACCATTAAATCTGCTGAAGCTCAGTCTAACAGATGCAAATCTTTACCCAAATAAAATCTCTTGCTATAATATCTGTTTTAATCACATTTGCCAGTGTAAAAATTGTGGCTAAGACAATGAAATCCAGATGTATCTTGGCCTTTGAAAAAAACAGAGTCGGAGGTCTATACAGTCCTTCTTCACTCCAACATTATACAGTCCTTCACTCTAATATAGGAGGTGTTTTAGGGAAGTAACTAATCATTCCTTATGTAAGGTGAGGCTGCAGAGTCAGGTCTGCCGTGACCATCTGTTGAACTAAAACAATTTGTGATGAGCATCTTGTTTTTCAGAGGTGTAGGAATTCAAGCCTTTGAGCTGGCTTGTCCACAGCACACCAGCACTCTGTGACTTTCACATTTTCAAGAAGCACTCAATGAGAAGTTAACACTTGTACTAGCACTCCATTTCTCCTACCCTAACTGTTCTGATCTGAAAGTTAAGCCAATATACCGATTTTCAGTTCCAGTAATTACCACTCTTCAGATTCCCACCACTCTGAAGAAAGACCTGAATCACAGCACTCACCATTATATTAAAAAATATGAATGGACTGTACTTGGACTACTCAATAAAAAGGAATCAAAAGCTATGTCAAATCATGCTGACTATAAGTTGATATAAACCTTTTTTTGACTCAGGCAAAAGGTCACCCTGTCAGCACTGAGAGCTACCTGTGCTTCTGGATGCTGAGTTTGTGTCAGTTTATTTGAATTAATGGAATACAGACTGGATACAGTCTAATCACAGAAAGATTCTTGAAAATATTTTTCAAGGAAACATTTGTGCACAATCTTGATCTGATGTTTTATAGACATTTCTGTAGTCTGCAGAATGCAAAACCATGAGTGTCCCTTGCAGACAGAAGAGAAGACTTGGAGGTTGCTGGCAGTTGTTAGCATTCCCTTAGACCAAACCCCAAGAAAGATTTGTATTCTGCAAGGAGAGCCTTCCTCATTGAGTTAGGGAGTGAAAGGAAAGCAGAACTAGAATACCCATGGACCCCCACTGGAAATAAATAGATAGATAGATAGATAGATAGATAGATAGATAGATAGATAGATAGATAGATAGATACAGAATTTATGACTGAAGAATATTTTTCTTCCCAATATCCTTTAAATTCTGAATAGCAGTTTGGAAAACAATAAGTATGTAACATAGATTTCCACCTGAAATTTTAATCTTGCAAAAAGACAAATGGATAAAATGAACGAAAATCAAGTATGAGTCTTAAATCAAAGCAGTTCTAGTGCGTTCCAGTACAAGAGTGAATATATACCATTGTAGAGAAATGCCAGACAATCCTAAGGTTTAAATTATTTTCTTTCTATTTACAGAGCAAATTTATTTACTAGAGTAATTTTAGGAACCTTTGAAGAACAGTATTTGGCTGCTTGAAAAATATTAAAAAGCCATTAAAATGTGGCATTTGTACAATTCATGTGGACCAGAACTGCAGGAAATCTTAAGTCATGCTGCCTTCTGAATAATCTCTAGGAATACCAGCATTGCTCACACCGCATCACTAGCTATTCCTCAGTCACAAACAGCTGTAATTAAGGAATGATTGGAAAATGTGAAATTGTATCTTTGTACTGAGCTACCAAAATTACTTTTTATCACCTCAAGAGATGCATAAAAAAAAGACTTGTGTCAGCAACAGACAAAATCTTTCTTCCCAATTCATACTCTATACATAAACAATCCAATTTTCACCAAACTGGACCTCTGTTTGCCTTGCTTTCAGTACTAATTATAGATACAGTCAGTCTTACATGAGAACAATACAGGTACATCTTTCCTTGTTCATCATCTCTTTACTCTCAGTCTTGCTTATTTAATTACATCCACAGCAGAACTTGCTACATTTTACAGGGAAAAGCCATTTTACATTTCAATAGTGGCTCTTAGTAATTCAACCCAGCTCCCTGATATCCAGACACATTTATTTCTTTATTCTCATTACAGTGCTGAATTAACACATATCCCAACATTCAACAACGAGCAGCACTTTAGGTGCCTTGATCCAACACAACCGAATTATTGACATGACATTGCTTCCTGAATCAAAAAGCCTTCCTTGTCAAAAGCAATCTCCAGCTCCTACAACTTTCTGCTGCTGTTCTTCCTTTCTCTCCCTGCCCTTGTACCAGTCTTGATTTCCCCTGGAGGGATACTCGTCTTTTTTCAATCCCACTTGGCTTGTTCCTGCCCTGTTAGGTACAAACCTGACACTCCTGCTTCTTCAAATTTTGATTGTCAAACGTATCGGCTGTCTGCTCAGAAATCCCCGTAATTAAAAGCAGTGTGATCCTGTCCATAAGTATTTGAAGGGAAGGTGTCCAGAGGACGGAGCAGGCTGTGCTCAGTGGTGCCACCCACTAGGTCAAGAGGCAGTGGGGAGAAACTGGTGCACAAGAAATTCCACCTGAATAACGGGAAGAACTTCTTTACTGTGTGGGTGACCAAACACTGGAACAGGTTGTCCACAGAGCATGTGGAGTCTCCCTCATTGGAGATATTTAAGAACTGTCTGGACACAAACCTGCTCCATGTGCTCAGGGATGGCCCTGCTTGAGCAGAGAGGTTGGACCAGATGACCACTGTGGTCCCTTCCAACCTCACCCACACTGAGATTTGGTGATCCTGTCCCAGAAGGTTAAAATACAACAGATGTATCTGAAAGACTTGTGAATACTTCTATAACTCTTTACAAACCACAGCAGCTAAGAAATGTGAACACAAAGAAGGAAAGAGATTCTATCATTTCGAATGTTAAAAATCCAACAGACTGAAGGACAAAGGAAAAATACTACCAATGCTCTCCATTTTGTGAACTGATGGAGAAAAACAAAGATCAGCTTAAAAAAAACTTTTATCTTCTACTACAGCACATAAACAAAGACAGTGAAAAAAAAGAAATTCCTTTCATGACACTGTGAATTTTCCAATTATGTCAAAACTTGTTACTCTAAGCCCTTGAAAATCTGGTCTTAATCTTAAGCACTAAGCAATTTTGATCTTTTCTGTCCTTGCATACCATCCCCCAAATCTGTTCCCAAAAGGATTCTATAACTGTGATGTCTGTTGTAGACCTGGGTATTAATGTAGTGCATTTTCTGTTTCACTCTAGAACTTAATACCACATATTTCTTAGGTTCATATATGTGTATATTTTATGGCAGCTAAATGCCTGTTCTCAACATGTGCCATTAATACGAAGCACCTGTAGTATAGAGACATTACTTCAGAACACCACACTGTTCTTATGAGTAACAACTCATCCTTTCCATCAGATAAAAAAGATGTAACAGTTTCTGATCTCAAATTACAGCTGTGATGTCGCGGATGGAGAAATATTCTGTTTAATAGAACGACCTGTGTTACCTTTTGTTAGGGAAGTGTCAACTTTGAAAGGCTTCATTAAAAAGAGAGAACAAATGAGCAAGACAGAGAAGCCCTTTAAGAAAGTTGGGCTGTCAGGTTTTCTCCAAGGAAAGTAACAGTTCTTTTCACACTGCTGTGTGAACTGAATTATATTTGACATTTACTCCAACTCAAAGCTACCTAAAAGTTACACAGCCAATCAACATTCATTAGAGTCAAGCAGATTTATTAAAGTGTTTTTCTCTTCCCTTTTTCACTCCCCCACCTTTACAGATCCTCCATCAGTAACTTTCCAACACAGCATCATACAAGACAGTCAACTTTTTTACTGAGCTCTGTGCATGGCATATTCTAGTTTAGTGAGCTTTATGAAGGTGGTGTGTAACTTCAGAGATAAGTTTAATTGAGAGGCAGGTATCACCACTGATACACAGCTGATGTGCACCACTGCCCTTTTCGCAGTCCAAGCCTTTCTGATAGCAACCCTCTGCCACCAGATATTTGCCACCAGGGGTTTCAAGAGAGTTCAAAAGCCGTAACATTTGAGATTCCCATCCTGCCTCCCCAGCTTCTACCTCTTAATCAAGTTTTGATAAGCCATCACTTGTACAGCAGGTTGTGAACTCACAGATTAGACAACAGAACGCGCTCAGCTGTGCTCAAGGCGTGACAGTGCTGGTCTCAGTGCAGTGAGCTGGGGTTGCAATGTGACAGCATTGAGCTGTGCTCCTGTTCAACAGCAGGGCACGCTTCAGAAGGCCAGGTAACTGAAAAACCTTTTATCTCTCTGTGACATAAAATAGACAATAAAACCCTATAAAAATTATGAAAAGTTTTGCTGCGTGTCTTAACTCTGAGCACCTGATAGTGCTCAGATACATCTATTATGAGGCTTTCATTTGTTGGAGGAATTGATCTAAAAGACTGCCTGCAACACATATGTAAACAGCTGAGTCAGTTATGCATTAAACTATTGACACCAAACAATTTTAAGCACTCATTCACCATGAAAAGGCAGAGCAATTGCTCTATTTTTCCTAACCATAAAAGCCTCACAGTTTCACACCTTTTAAGTCTAGAAAAGGCCACTACAACAGTATCTCATGGGAGCAACACTGTTGAAACCGCATGTGATAGTACTGTAAATTTCTAGCCTCATTTTCACACTGGCATAATTTTGTTGCATTGCTGGATTTTCCCCAGATATCTAATTACCTCTTTAATATTATGCTGCCTATACTTGTCATATAAAAAACATTATGATCAAAACCTTCAAAATGGGGCAACTTTATTTCCTAGACAGGGTTCACTGCGTATGTCCCCTTTTGCTGTACAATGTAGTTCATCCCAAAAAGCAGAACAATCCAAAGATCAAGAGGAGCTGGTGAGAGTCATACTAATAATATCCTGCTCAACAGCATATCAAACAAATCCACCATGGCAGGGTGTATGAATACTTCAGGTTTTATCAGAAGATACTGGGACACCATTAGTATCCAAGTAGCTTCAGTTTCTCTCTACATTAATGGAATGTAATATCTCCTTTCAGCTGAAGACAAGTCATCAGTTGTCACACAGGAGCATTAACCACATTAGGAATTGCACAGGACATGGTGGCAAATAAATTGGGCTCATGAAGTACTCTGTATTTTTTGCCCAGAGCCTATTTTCAAGCAATTTTTCAGTGGCATCTATTACGTCAACAAAGTGAAATACTTTATTTGTACCAGACTTGAAATATCCACTCTTCAGAACAAGCAAACAAAAATTCCACTTTACACAGCTCCTTTCCTTAGTCTGTGTCCCAGAAAATGAACTCTGTGCAACCAAAACATTCTCTCTGGCTTTAGGACAACAGCTGGGGAAAAAAAATTAAAATAAGATCACAAATATGTATGGCTGTCAATTTTCCATCTGAACCATTCACTAAACAACTTATCTTGGTTGAAATCCAGAAACGTTCCATTAATTTTAATGGAAAGACTTTGGAATTAAACTAGCATGGAGCACAATTTGCACAATTTTCTCCTTAATGACAGTTATTTGCAGAAGGGAAGCTTTTCATGTAATCAGTCTGAACACCTGCTTTTGTAATCAGCCTGTGGAATCAGACAGATTACATGATTACTACCAAACATTGTGCAGATACATTCTGTGAGAATTCATTGCAATTTCACATTTTTAATCAAGGTGGCAGAAAAAAAATCCAGTGAAGGAATAAAAATAAGGTTCCATCACAGCAGATATTAAGAGGATGGAAGAGAAGCATGGAATTTGCCTGCAGCCTGTTTCTGAAATAGATTTAAAACTTTTAAACCAAACTTTTTCCACTGAAATTACAGACAAAAATTCATAATTTGGTAAGCTCCACATAGGGCTTGAGATCAATCTTCAATCCACTGAGAACATCCTTAACACCATTTTATAGTAGCAAAGGAAAAAGGAATTGGCAAGACATTCCTTCAGGCTCATGGTACAACATGAAGGACTTGTGTGGATGACGAAAATTAAGACACCAACCTCTTCCAAGTGAGATCTGCTATGATGTTCCACCATTGAATAGAAACTTTCATAGAAAAAGTCATGGAAAGTATGACTTTGGCACACCCTCCACCAAGTCACTGGGCATTCACACACTTTTGTTTTTCTTTTTTATTTCTAATTATGTTGTAAAATAGTTTTCTGTAAAGACCACATTCAGTACCTAAAAAGCTGAGAAATAGCATCAATTCAAAAATCTTGCAGATAGTGAACTTCACATTGGATTTGTATAATAACTAGTTCAGAAGAAAGCAATTGGACTGCATAGCATGCAAAATGCTTCAGCAACAGACTGAAAAATCACTGAAAAAATAAATCTGCAGTCTATTAACCTGATACACAGCAGCAATACAGAGAAGCAACTAAGATATCTGATTGTAAGGACTCAATCATAACACTATTATGAATATTTTCAATATGAGGAACTTCAATATTCAATTCAGTACCCATAGGTATTAAAAAAAGAATATTTGCATCTCGAATGTATAGTATGATTCAAATTCCAAAAATTACAAGTTTCTCTTAGCAGTGTGAAAATATCTATCTTCGATGTTTGAGCCAAATTACTTTGCTTAGAAAATTAAATAAATACAAGTCTTGGAGATTGCTGATTTATTGCATAGGAAAGTTTTTCAGTAAAAAAAGACTTCAAAAATGTTGGTTATCTTAAGCCTTTTAATAAAATTCCTCTAGTTAGAAAGAAATCCCAAGAGTATTCCAGCCTTTTTTTTCAGTTTGATTATGGACTAAGGCATGGAAATGTTATTTTTCTGCACTTTTTTCATGTAAAAAAACCTCCAAACCTCAAAACCAAGCAAATAACAGTTCTTCAAAGGACAGATGAGCTTCCAGCTGTTGAATTCAGCCCAGAAAGACTCAGGTACTCATGCTTCCAGTGTTGCCTGCACTATCTACAAGTTATCAGCTCTCCCAACTACCTGGGGACTGAATAATTTTTGTAATCATAAACTTGCTAACTGTATTATACTAATGGACATACTGTCAAGCAGACTCTTGAAACATTAAGATGAATGACCGCTTTGTCAGTGACAGAGTAACCATAATGAATGACTTAATTTTTAAAAACATAATTACACATGCAAGTAGATGCAGATATGGGACTGCATCTCATGAACATGAGATGAACAACTGAATTTTCATCATCACTGTGGACATAGGTTAGAGTTTTGTGCTTGTAGAGATCTATACACTTTTATGCATACATGTTCCAAACATATGAATAAAGCCACTCAAGACAGTTGCTGAAAACAAAACATAGTCTCCTGGTTTTGTGTTTGGAAGAAAAGCTAAGATCAAGTTACACAGAATAGAAAAGGCTAAGATTAAGACAAAATTTCAATGCACATTTGATTGGATACTGATTTGATGCTTATAAAACATAATATGTTTCATCTGAAAGAAAAACAGGTGCACAAATATAAAGAAGAAATATAGATACAATATATTTTCCTTAGTGTTTACAACAGGACCTCTTGATTTCCTCTACCAAAAGCACTTCTGTGTTGACTACCAGCCCATGTACTGTGGTATGTTGAAACCACACATCATGTCTCGCTGGAAAGAAACACATAATGTGTCACCATTTAATCAGGTTGACCGAGCACAATTCTATTTGTTTGGTCAGCCATGCACATAACTGCTCACATGGTTTGTGTGTGGCTGTATTTGCTCTTAGCATCACAATACCTCCTTTTTACACTACCAAAAGAAACCATATCTTGATGTGCTACTTCAGTATTTATTCCCTCCATATTTCTGTGATTTCCTACTACCTTTAGCAGAACTTGCTGGAACTCAAAATCAGAAAGAAATTGTGAAAACATTAATTTTTCTTATTGCCAGATCTTCTGTCTGGTCTAGTGCTAGACAATCCCTTCTCTGCTTCTGCTCACAGCGAGAGACTTCTTGCTGTATGAGCAGATCCAACGAATGCAGTAGGTTTACTCCTGCAGCCAGATGCTAATGTACACAACAAGTAAAGTCACTGAAGCTGGGTTTCAGGATGATGTTAGTTTACAATAAAACCCCACTCGTTTTCACTGATGTGTTTATTCAGCTTCTAATATTCCAGCACTCCTGTCTCATTCTGGTCCATTCCTGGACCAGAAATGCTGGAGTTGAAATTGCCAAAGTTTACACTGAAGTTGCTTGTGCAATCTTGGCTCAGCATCTCAGGTATTCATCACAAATTAATTTTTGAGCATGTATTCCCTTCCTTCTTGTATATAGTCCCACACACCTTCTTCATTCCTTGGCAAAAGATGGATACCTAACCTTTAAACACTCTTTACTGCCTAATATTAAAACAATCAAATAGCACATACGGAAAACAAAAATTCAGTCTAAATCTTACATAAAGCCAGCCAGAACTATAAGCAACTGAAAAGTCCCACATTAGGAAATACTAGGGAACTTTAATGACAATCACAAATACTTGGATCACCCCTTTGACAACACATGCAGCACGATCCCATGGTTTTGCTATCTGCGCATTTTATTTTCTATTGCCATGGTATCTGCTGGCAATAATGCATTGCTATTAATGTGTTACGAAAGATGTCTGATGTGATTTGCTTCAAAGCCCTGCTCTCTTGTCTGTACCTCATATTAGCAAGAGGTTTATTCAGGATCTGTTGCTCTGTGTTTTGCACTATACAATTCTTGGCCCCATCAGGCATAGGATTCTTACTTTCTTACTTTGTACCACCAAAATCCTTCAACAACTTCTTCACTTCCACCTAACAGAAAAGTAAATTTTTGGCTGCTCTTCCCAGCTTTACAGACTGACATATTTCTTCTTTCACGTCGACTGGCTTTATTTCAGCCTTATTTCATGTCTTCCGTATTGGCCCTCTTTACAAACATGTTGGGGTCAGATTACATTTTCAATAAAAAGAACCTGAGTTCAATTTATTATCATGTTTAAAAAGTTCTTTATCTATCATTGATATCAATATGATGTCATCTCTGGGGTTTTGACCTGCTTGACACTCTGTACATAACAAGCTTCACATTTGGTGAAGCTGAAGTTTAAAAATACTTATTTCTTCTTTTGCTCCTGTTTGAGTGCTCTTGCCCTAAGACGTGTCCAAAGGGAGGAGGAACTTTCTGCCCTCTGGTTATATTTGTTCTTTATCATGCTCAAGACGCAGAGCTGGAGGCTTAGGCAGGGAACACTGTGCTACTTTGTGGCCATTTTTTATTTTAATGGATTTCAGCTATCCTTGTGTTTTAAATCACCAGAAGCCTTTAAGTTACAAGCCTCCAGTAATCCAGTTAAATATTGGGAAAGTGCTACATAAGCATTAAATGCAATTGTTAATATCTTCCGGGGGCTCCAAACAGTTCAGATCACTCTTAACTGCCCCCCTTGGCTGCCACACAGGGCTGTATTATTCATCTCTGGAGGGAGATGTGTCCAGTCCACTTTATCCACTGCCAAATGTGTTTATTTATTACAGCACTTCAGTACATTCCCTAAGCTCTTCTGTTCAACAGCTGGTGGAAGAGGCAGGATTAAAAGAATGCTTCTCAGCATCTTTGGCCATCTTTAAATTTTTCTTCAAAGACATGTATAGGACAGAAGCTACCCCATGGCTTTTAGGAGCAGAGATGATGAGTGATCCTCTTTGGCTGTAAAGCATACCTCGCAGCTGTCCCTGATTTCTACTTCTAAAGTTCACTACCCTCCTTGATCTCAATTGTAACTTTGCTGAAAAACTGAGGCAAGGAAATGTCATGTAATAAAACAAGGAAACAACCTTTTGGAAACAAAATTCTCTTTTTAAAAAATCCACAACAAAAAGGAAAGACTTCATGGCTTAGTGCAAAATTTAACAGTATGTCTGCTTCCAGGCAAAAGCATATTAATAATTTGTTTAAACAATGAATTTTTCTGATGCTACAGATTCTTAAGGTACTCTCTACATGGAAGGGTCAGAGAAAGCAAGAAGCCAAACGTCTTTAAAGGTACTCACTAAGTGAAAATTAATGTGATGCTTTTTTCCTCTTTTAACATACCCATAGGGATTGTTCTATCAGCCAAGAATACTAACAGGTTTTGCAATTCTAAACACAAAATCACCACTTGAAAGAACAAGTTGCCTTTGAATAGTCTCTAAGCCCAGGCCTCTCCCATCTTCATCATCCTTCTTTCTTGGTTTCCTCCCCTAGAGGGAATCCTTCAGATTCAAAGGTGGCATATTGTGACTGGGAACTCAAATGCAATGAGGTTGCATTTATTTGACTTAGGAAATAAACTGCCTTCTCAAAGAACTTACCCAAAAGTATCTCACTCCCTGATGTGACCTTACACATACAGCTGGTCTTTTGACAAATAATCAAATTTTTGCAAGTCTAGAATAGCTTAGGTAAGACAAAATCCACAAGCTAGCATCATTAACCTAGATGCAGGTTAAAAAAAAGCCCCAAAATGGAAGCATTCACCTTGAATCCCTAATATTTAGCATAATCCAACAATATCTTACCTATATATTTTTTCAGAGAGAGTTACTTCTTTTCCAAAGATGCAGTTCATTCTTACTAAAGAACAGAGGACGATGCTCATGTGGTACAAGGAGCGTGAAACAATTGTCTACTCAGAGGGTCCTGCTCATTAAATTATTTGGAAGGCTTATTTCAGACGAGATAGATTCATTGGATAAGGAAGATTAAAGAGGCTATTGCTTCTCAATTGCCACTAGACACGGCAGTATATATCTGTGCTTCACATCACACGGCCATCACTGTGTAGACATGTAACTTGCCTCAACCTTTCACCCTCCCTTCTGTCCATCCATACTCGGTCTACAGCTGCGTCCAAATTCAACAGATTCTCCGGGTAGGGATTACCTCATGTTTTCTATGCACTGCACAAACATTAACTTATTAACCTTCATAACAGCCATGGGAGATTCATCTGAAACCTATTCAAATCCCAGTGGAGGATATGGGAAGATTCAGCTTTGAATCAGGTTAGCATATAAGTAGAGCAAAACATAAGATCCTGTTTAACTTAAGACTACATAAAATCCCAAACTTCAGTCAAGGTCAGTTCCATCCCCTTGATTATTTACGGATGTTCCAGCTCCTCTGGCTGTTTAAAACATTCCTGTTACTTCTGGTTCTGCTTACACCAGGCAGAGTGTTACAGCAAATCTCACAGAGAGGACAAAATGTTCAAGGCTCCTTGTGGCTTCATCAAACCATTTTTAATATTTTTAAAGCAATGCTTATGCTCTGAGAAATGAAGACTTATCTAAATCATTACTGAATGGACCAGGATGCTTGGTTTGATTGCAGCATGTTTTAGCCTATGCATTTCTGAAGTTTATTATTGTCACAGAGTACAGTAAGCACAGG
The DNA here is from genome assembly GCA_008694505.1 of Cyanoderma ruficeps. Taxonomy (NCBI): domain Eukaryota; kingdom Metazoa; phylum Chordata; class Aves; order Passeriformes; family Timaliidae; genus Cyanoderma; species Cyanoderma ruficeps. Next base: position 36,337,500 of record VZDJ01007747.1, on the reverse strand, counting down.
ATATAATGTTTTTCTAAGGTATCTAAGCATACCTTTTCCATTGATACATATTCTTGTAGGTCATTTAGTCACCTTAAAAATTATCCTAGCTGTGGTTAATTAAGATGAGCAACAGAAAAATCAAACAGTGTGACTCTGCTATTTCCACTGTGGTTACTTAATGAAGTTTTAAAATGCTACATGAACCTAATATTTAAATTAATTAACTCCTAATATAAAGGTTTTTTTCTTTAAAGCTATGGTAAGTTAATTACTTATAAAAGGAAAAACATAACTGGAAGTGTTCAAGGCAAGTTTGAATGGGTCTTTGAGCCACCTGGTCTACTGGAATGTGTCTCTGCCTATGATAGAGGGGTTGAAATTAGATGATCTGAAAGGTCCCTTCTAATCCCATCCATTCTATAATTCTGTGATCATACTTCAGAAAACTTGCATTGCTGAGATTTTGGGTTTGTATTTGGGACTCTCTTTTTGCAAATAACCAATGGCAGAAATCCTTAACACAAAAAGAATACCCTTAAATTAAAAACCCAGTTAAAAAACTTCCTTTTCTTAAAGAGCACAAAGACATAACATTGATTCTGCTTGCTAAGGCATATCACTTCATGCTAAACATAGTTAAATTCTTCAGGTTCAGTTTGAAAATTCAGCATTTATTTCCCAAATGACCAAGCAACTGCCACAACCTTCAAAAATCATAAAGGACCCAACCCATCCTGAAATGGACCACTGTGACTCTTTCCATTAAATAGCAGAATATATAAAAAATGAAAACTTAAATTAGTATGTACATTAAACTAGGTAGTCTTGTCCTTGTGTACTTTCCCTAAGCTTTTTTTCAGAATTCATGAACCATAACAATAGGACTGAGAGAACCTGAGTCCAGGTCAAAAAAAAAAAAAAAAAAAGGGTTCTCTTGAAAACTCTTCCAGCCACCTGGTAGCTGAAATGCTTTAAAATATTCTAGCAGAACTTACCATCAAACAGAGCCTCCAGTAAACATAAGCCATGTTATCTAGGGTTTCCTTGCCAAAAAAATATATTATGTAAAACAAACTTTCAACTAGAGGCCAGGTTTGAAAAAGAAACAAATATTTGGAGGAACACAGAACACCTCTGAAGAAGAGCAAAATAAAAGCTTGTCTGCTTTCTGCACATTATTTCTACCACTCTCTTTTATTTCAGCAATTTTTGAATCACTCCTTGTTCAGTGATGACTGTTTTGGAAGATTTTGAAATTTCTTCAGTAGACAGTTGCACAACAGGTAAGGGGCTTAGCCAGGAGAACACTGCTGTAAAAATTCTTCTATTGGAAGATCTGTATTTCTTACTCATTGGAAAGAATGTGCTTATTGGAAGGAGCACAAAAAGCTGGCTATAAAGTATAATAGGTCTTATTGAAAAACTTATATATACCATCTGCAAGCCAAAAAATGTATCACAAGTATCAATAAAGGCAACTTCCAACCCTGAGCAGCTGGTAAGAACAAATATGATTAGTACTTGAATAAATAGATCGATGTCCCCCTGCAAGCCCTGGTTTAAGATTTTATTCTCACAAACTGTAATGAAGCAAATTATTCATTTGACTATAACAGAACTTTGGCATACTGGATGACCTTGACTCACGGCGTGAGATGCTGTCCTGGCACAAATACAGGACTGCAATTTTAGGCAACAGTTTTGACTTTAAACCACAGAATTACAGAACCTCCCAAGGCAGGAGGTTCCACTTGATTTCATTTACTTTATTTTTACTTTTGTCATGCATCCAAGCTTGTCAAGGAGTGAACTAGATGATTGCTGTATTATCTGACAACTACAGCTACATGGTACAGCTACAATGGACATTGTGAACAATTCCAGCTGGATAATTTTTTTGATGATAAAATTTCACCATACAAAGTACTTAGAACTTTTCATCTACTAGAATTCAAAACACCATGCACAGCCTTATATTCTCCCTCAGATCTTCTCTATTAATATGGTACATACTTGAGAGGCTTATCTTTTACAGAAAAACACATTATGCAGCTTCAAGAAATTTGCTAATACTTTTATGTCACATTGGTCAAACTATGATGAGACACAAAAGCGTCAGACTAATAATGCAGAATCTCAAAGTAACAGGCTAAATGGAAAGCATTTATGCTAAGCTATCATTTACATAATATATTTTTTCTTTATAAGTAGTGTAGTTGATCCAAAATAGGATACTATATTAATGGCAAAACCCCCAACCCTTTAAGGTTGGTCATTTTTATCTTAGCCTGGGCTTGATTTGTACTTAAGCTGAAAAGAGGACGTCAGCTCTGGATTCCATTTTCACTTTCCTGTTCAATGACACACACGACATTGAGGTTTTATCCTCATCTGGTTTTAGCTGGAAAAAGAAAATCACAGAGAAATACAAATTACACCAGATGAGCCCAAGGCACACTACATGTGCTTCACATTTCAAATGTTAAATAAGTTAGATCATACAACTAATGAGAAAAAAATTTTGCAAACTGTTTAGGTGGGCTTAAGTGGGCTTAAGTCTGAAAACAGACAGGACAACAGATGAGAGCAAATGAACATGAGCTACTAAGGCTACAGTCCTCAGAAGAGTTAAGGAGAAGATGGAATAGTCTTCTACAGCTGCTTTCAAAGATGAGCAATTGTTTTATATTAGTGAGACCATAAAAGCTACTTATTAAGAACCAAAACGCACTATATCCAAAATGAAGATTACAGGAAGGGATAAAAACAAATGTTGAATTTTTAAATCAACTTCTAGTGCCTGACTTTGATATATCATTAGTGTTCACTTCTTTATTTCTTCAAATATCAGTGACAATACTGAAGTGAATATTGGAAGAAATGCTGAAGCGGGATGTCACTGGGGTCACAAAATACGTTTAACATGCAAGCAGATTTCTTACTTAAAAAGTGGGTCTCACTAAAGCTGAAACAAAACCAAATCCAAAAAATCTGTCTGGAAACTGGTCACTTACTAGGTGGATTCAAAGCAGGAAAGTATACCCAGTACAATGAGGAATTGCAGAAATATGATAGAGAAGGAAGTAGACTTGCAACTAAAAATGGCCATTCTGTTCACAGAGATTTACCCCCAACAGATTGCACAGTTCCCTTAACTGCATACAAATAAATAGAAATCTGGCTGAATGTTTATGCTTTCACTTCTTTGGCAAGAAAATACAACAGCTATATGCACCTCACAATAAATACTGCCCTATTTCCTAAAGCAGCTCCCTCTGGCCACGGAGCAATTCTCATTAAACCCTTTCCTCCCTCTCTTCCCAGCAAGGCAGCACGTTTGAGCAGTGCAAACTGCACCCCAGTGACCACCCATCCTGCCCCCGGAGCTGTCATTGTCTGCGGCTGACTCTCTGCCAGGGAATCACAATGAGAAGCCTCTTCACTTCCCTGTCTATTACACTTTTCTGTAGAGATGATGATGGTGGTGATAATGCCTTTCTAATCACAAAAATAAAGGGGAATGACAAGGCTGTTAATCATTTATACAACACGCTGATATAATGGGGAGCAACATTGAAGTGTAAAGTGTATTTCAGTTATGTCAGCCACAGAAAACAGACCACAAAAGCACACTGGAACTTGCAGTAACATTTTTTGCTAATTATTGGTGGGGAGAGAATGAGGAAAGTGGCCCTCCAATACCCATCACTAATGAGACTCAATTTAGGCCTTTTACATCATCTACTTATGAGAGCAAAGAAAATCCCCACCCTATCTGATAGATATATACTGGGATAAATTTCCCAGAGAGATTTGCCTCAACCATGAAAGCAAGCAGAATGTTAAGACTTTGATGTGAAGATGGAGGTTTAAGATGAAAATCACTCTACAAATTAAAAATTGTGCCTTCTAAAATAACAGCTGGAAAATTTCTAAAATCAATACAGAATGAATGATTGGTAATGGTGCCTCAGACCAGAACCTAGCCGATGCTTTTCCTGGGCACGATCATTAAGCTTTTGAAAGTGCTTATATACTCTGAATAAACTTAATTTGAAGTTAATGTGCTAGTTTGCCCTTTTTTCCCCCCCAAAAAAATTATACACATAAGGATGGACTTGTGGACAACCATGGTTAACTGATTCAGTCCTTCATGTGCAAGTATCAGAAGAATTTAAGAGTGTGCTTATAATGTTTTCTTGTAGCACCAATATCTTTGCTAGTCAGATACTACTTCAGCACCTTTTACAGAACTAAACCCACCAGTACCATCAGGCTTGTAATGAAGCTACTGCTCTTTCTTGGCTGTTTAAAAAAAATAAGTTTCTTTTTAGCCTCAGAACAACAGAAATCCACAAATTATCTACCATGTAATGTGAAAACCCACAGAAAAGACAGGTGCAGACTATGTCCTATACACTAGCAGGATGCTTTTTCAAAGGCCTGTACATGTTCAACAAAAACTAGGCACAGTTTTTTACCAAAATATATCAAAGTATGTATTTTTAAAAAATTATTTTACAAAAATATATATACCAAAATGTAATATATTAAAAAATATTTTACCAAAATATATAGTTTTTACCAAAATATACCCAGCAAAGACAGGTGATGACACATTTGTTGAAAGATTGCACAGAAGACAGATTGGGCATTGTCAATGACAGATTTTCTCCAGAGGCTTTTTTCAATAAGAAGTCAAGAAAAGTGTATACAATATTAATAGCTACTACAAAACCCTCGTTTGACACGGGCACCATTGCACACACTGATCTTTTTGTCAAGGTATGTTCCCTTCAGGTACACACCTGATCCAATGGTGATGTTCTCCAACATGGGACTCAGGGCTGCCAGGGAGGAAAGCAGCAGGGCCTCTACTACTACTTGCATCTATAACATCCACATGCATCTACTACTGATTTAAAACATGCAAAGGGTTGTTAGGATCTAACATGGCAAGCAAACTTGAAATCATATGAAATTTACCTACTTTGCCAACATAAAATTGATCTACAATTTTCAGCAAATCAAATGAACCTGAAACATGTTATTTAAGTAACTCCACATATTGTAAGGGCCAAACAAAGGATGATAACATTAGAAACATGCTATGATATAGAAAACCTTCGTTCATGAAGCGACCTGAATTAAGTCAATCTCAGTGATTTTTTTTAAAAATCCATTGAAATATGTATTTCGTTCAAACTCAGGTAAGTTGAGCAATTTTGAGTTTTACTATATGGATTTATGGGGTTTCTTTTCCTACTGGAACACTATGTGAAAGTTGTTTATTGTTACACTTCAGAAGAAAAACTAAGAATAGTTCAAAAAAGTGATGTAGAACTAAAACCACTGAGCTAGCTCAGCTCAGCTATTGTTGCTAAGCAATTGCTATGTTATCCTACTTGTAAAGTGTTATCTATATACACACACATCTTTTCTCCGTGCCATCTCTGCATGTCCTTGCAGATCATCCTGTACCCTTTGTTACTGACCAACGCCTCCACAGGAAAGCAAAAAGACCACAGTAAATTTTAATTCATTTCTGTTGAAGTTTTAGCTGATTAAGGTAAACGATGACATGACTTGACCTCCCATTAAGAAATGTGTGCAAGTGTTGCTTTTCCAGACAAATTATCAATAACATTTTAATTAAGGTTTGATTGAGCCAAAGCAATTATCACATGGCAGCAGGTAGTGAGCAGTGAAGAGCTCAGGGTATCACTCTTTCCCTGCAAGGGCTGGAAGAAGACAGGGTAATTACTATTGACGAGGCTAATCTTCCAGTTTTCTAACCTCAGGCATGCTCAGAGAGACAAATCCCACTCAGCATTCCTTGTCGACAAATTGGTCATTTACATAAACATGTTTTCTCGCCAACATACGCTATTGTAGTAGATCTCCCAAAGATGGCAGCAGGCCAGACACTTACTTAGCAGCCAACGTTCATGTCTTTTGCATAAACATATGTGCTTTTCTAGCCTTTATGTATAAGTCTGAAGACAAAACCGCACTCAGGGCAAGTGGAGCTTTGGGTCAAAACCTACTGACGAGGATCCCTGCCTTTGAAGTCACTCCCTATTATCATAACAGCATACAGCTATGGTGCTTTTTTTCCCCCACTGGACATTTCCTGTCCCCCCAAGGAAACTTTCAAGGCTTTTGGAAATAAAATTACTGTTAGACAGACCATACACAATTTTTTTACATACTGGTTTAGCTGTCCAAAAACATTACTTCAACACTGCATCTACATTATCCACACAAAGCAGTAACCCATGGCGTGCCCTGCCCAGGTTGTTTCAACACAGCGTTTACATTTGTTCTCCAGATACCAAACTGAAGCTGGGGAATGGTTATTATTTCATTCACACGTTTTATTCACATGCAGATGCCGTATTTATTACTGTTCACCTACTTGTCCCCTCGAAGATCAGACTGACTCCGTTCACAAGGGATGAAGGAACCCTGCCAAGATGCTTATCTGCAATGAGACTAATGTAGATTATTGCAGTAATCATTACTGAAAATAGTGACCGCCCACCCAGCTCCTGGATATTTTTGTGGTTTTCTACTTGAATCTTTTCCATCTGAACTTGTTCTGTGCTGAGCAAGGGAAGATGGTATTGGGAAAATAAAATAAAATCAGGAAAAAAACCCTCTATATCTACCTCTTATTAATTATATGACCTTTATTTCATTTTTTCTTTATTTTTCAATATTATTTTTAGACTAAGCAAACTCAAATGCTGCAGTACAAACTAAATGGATGCACAAAAATATTGACAGAATGTAGACAGATTTTTTAGAAAGTGACCTCTGTCCTGTCCTTCAAACATTTTGCAGGCTATCCCTGCTGATGAACAGCTATCACATCTCACAAGGCTCCATCACACAAGAAATAGGATATCTAATTATTCTGCATCCATCATTGGAATGATCTAAGCTTGGACTAAGAAATAACCACCATGACATCTCATTTAATAGCAGATATATTTAAAAGATAATCTTTATAAAACAGATTTTCTTGTAAAAAAAAGTCACAGAAACAATACACAGAAACCAAAAAAGAAAATCAAACATTTGTGTACATCCAATTTAAAATTCTGCATCTTCTCAATTATTTCACAAGGAAATTTGCAAATGCATTTGCAAATTGTGATTACAACCTTCCAAAGGCTAAAATTCCAATCATCATATGAGGCCTTTTCTGCTTCGCTAAGTACATTTCTCTAAACGTTTCTGACTCTCACTGCAGGTCAGGGGAAATATCGTTAGTATTTATCATTTGCACAGTGTCAGAAAAAACAGTAATGCACTTCCTATGGACAGATGGATGCTATTCTGAAAGGCATAAAATCAAAGTAGGTAAAGAAATAAAAAGAGAATGGATAAAAGCATTCCTAAGCTGAGTACACATTTTGTTGTCTCAACCATATTTGCTTTTCCTTCCACATTTCTTTGTAAATAAATTCGTGGCCTGCTAAAATGTGGGCAGGAATGTGTACAAACGCTGCAATACACACTTTTATCTGGAATCATCCATGCTGAGATTAAATGGAGGAACAGAATCCCAGTGCCTTATCTGAATACATTCCCAGGCTGTCTCCTGCCTCAAAACCCCATCTCTTTTATTTCTTACATGACTAAGGATTTTACCTATACTTTACACTATAAAACCAGAAAAAATCACTGAACTAGTTTTGCTTCCAAAAAAGAATTGTAGAAATTCACTATGGTGAGCAGTGTAACGATGTCTTTGGATACAGGTAGTCCTGCAAGGAGCAAGGAGTTGGACTTGACAATCCTTATGGGTCCACTTCAACTCAAGACATTTGCTGAGACTCAACAAGTGAAAATGGAAAAAGTAACTAACTGAAAGTTGCATTTATTAAACTTCACCTGACAGTTCAATCCCTTTTGTCCTTGAAAAGTTTAGTTACAGCTTGAAGATGACAGCTGTAGATTTCCCTCCAAGGGGTTTCGGAGTTTTCTCTCAATATATTCATCATGCATTGATACCTTTGCAGGGCTGATACGAAGATTACACTTTCTCATATCTGTTGTCAGATACCAATAACATGGTTTCTAGTCAGTCTGTAAGGATTTGGTCTGCAACTTTTCACTCTGTGTCCCAGTTCCTTACAGTCTCCTTGTGATGGGGTCAGCCAGGAAGGAAGGGATAATATATTGGCTATTCATAAACCCAGGCTGTTACCTCCCTGTTTATCTATTTTCAAGAATAGTTATGAATTTTGACATTCCATTACTGCACTAATGAAATCGGAGGAAACCTTCATAGTAAATATTGAGTGAGAATTGAAAAACTTTTGCTGTCAGGCGCCAAAGCTGGCCAAGGAAAATATCCCATAAGGTGCTCCAAGGGCGCCATTGTCCCCAGACCTGTAGGACCAGAGGTCAGTGGGGCAGCATCCTTTACTTTGGCCTGAGTCTGAATCTGATTGAAATAACACTGATAAAATTTCCTCTGCCCAGAGTGTTGCAGAAAGTGTTTCTTCATGGGCTGCATAATTCGAAACCTTAGGGAATTCTGTTCTCTCCCAAACCAAGTATCTCCTCATTGACTGGCACAGGTAGATGGCATTAGTTACCACACAGATCCTGGAGCTTTTCATTTACCAACATTCCTGTAATTACCCTTCCCACAAACACACTGCTGCTGCCATGGGACTCCACCCTGGACATGAAGACAGTTCCATTCAGTGCTGAATATGCCAAGGAAAAGTTACACTTCTGACAACTGCGCTGTCACAAACGAGCATCAGAGCACTTGTGAGCATCAGCATCGTGGCAAGAGATGGGACAACCGCTGAGGAGGAAAGTCATGACTGATCTAATTAAAATAAGGCCACAAGAGGCGCCAGGGAACCCAGAAAGCCACGTCACACCGGTTCAAATCACCTCTCCTCCCACTCCTCCAGAGCAAGAATCACTGCAGAAAACAACCATTTCAAAGCAGGAGGAAAGACTGCAGGAGAACACTCTCCTGCATGTCCACATACAAATGATGTCATACTAAACAACAAATGAAAAACAAACAAAGGAATTAGCACTTTAACCTAATCTACAATAGGCACAGAAACTCAATAACACTATTTATTTTTAAAATGAATGCAGTAGACTTATCTATCTGAGAAAACAAGAATCATAAAATTGAAACAGAATAGCACCTCACTAGATAATATTTAGTTTGCGCACCACCATTTGCATTATAATCATCACCTACTTTCTTCTCAGAAAGAATTTCTAAAGACCAACATAATGAGATTTACAATTTATTGTATTTGCAATTGTACATTACCGTATGAATCTCCAGCATTATTTAAATTTATCAAATAATATTTATTAGTAGTCTAGGAAACCTTTAATTTAGGATCAATCTACATTTGTCAAATAAAGAACTAAAATTTTGAGTTGCAGTATCTTTTCTTTCTTTAAAAATTGAATTTTTTATATTCACTAATGTTCAAAATTCAGTGCCCATTATATCTTTAGATCATGAACTCCTTTGCATCCTAATACACTATTAATGAAATCAAAAGTAAAAACCCAATCCATTTTCACATTTGACAAGGAATTTCTAACATAAAATATTGTATTGCAATGTAAAAGTACTAATGATGTGTTCCTCAGTTTTTCACAGACATATTTCATCTGTCCATATTTAGGGAGGCAAAAAAACACTCAGGCATCCAAAATTCAAATCAGGCAAAATTTAAACAGAGTGCAAACATAAGAGCTACAAAATAATTTTGACTGTAATACCTCCCATATCCAATGGTCCCTGAGAACTGTTTTCTCCTGGAAAAAAAAAAATCCTGAGACGCTTTGAGTTTGCTTTGAGTTTGCTGTGGTACACATGCTGACTTGCCTCAGCTCTGTCTGTAAATGCATGCCAGCTCCAGCTAGGACTCAAAAAGTCTATGGGTCTAAAATGGGTCTAAAACATCTATGGGTCTAAAATCTGTGTCTACTTATCAGGGAGACGTACTTAGCCCATGCCCACAAGCGTGGACAGCCAGAAGCTCAAAAGGCAGAAAGCAGAAGCATTGCTCACATTTTCCTAAAAGCATGCAATGGCTGAGCATTCTGCCTGGGAAGTGCAAGACCCAATACTACATCTTCACCTGAAAACTACTTATTAATTATTGTAGAAGAATAGGAATATAAAAAGCATAAAGCAGAGTCAGAAGCTGCAGTGTGATTTCTGAACTGCCCTCTCTCCTGACGGACAAATACCTATCCCAGGAACACTCTCATCAGGCCACAGACACATTTTTGCATGCTTTGTTTTTCCTGACAAATGGCTCTCAGGCAATTTCAGGCTTTAATAGCACTAAGCACAATTCAGCTTTGTAGTGGCAACACCAATGGTTGGGAACTGCAGAAGGGGCAGGAGCAGGTTATCAGCATTTCAAGGGCAGCAGCAGCTGGAGGGGCTGTGTGTGAAAGGCTAACAGCAGGATGGAGGTATGGGGATCTGCCTGATTTAGAGGAGCTGGCTCTGAGGGACCAGGGATCACAGCTATTTAAGCTGCATTTGGTTGTAGATCTTTCTTTCTCTTCCCCCAAACCATGTTCCTTCAGGGAACCCAGAAAGCTCACTCTCTCCCCCTATTTCCTCATGACACTGCTGACAGTCTGCAGCTGCTGCTACACCTTTGCATCACCTCCTGCAGCCCCAGGCAATGGGCTCCTGCTTTGGGCTGGCCAGACAGTCCAGCACAGTTCACATCCTGCACACCTGACAGTCCTCATCTGTTTTATAAAGAGCACGTGCTGGAAGGTGGGACTGTGGGCTCCATTCCTGGAGCTGGATATTCAAAGAACAACTATGATGATGCTCAGCAGTGTTGCAAATCCTCTCCCAGGTCACCTTCAGACGTGCTCGGTGATATAAGAGGCTTTGAGGGAATGAAGGTGAGGATGTCTCACTGCCCTTTTAGAGCATTCAAGACTTGTTTAAGTTTAAATGAAAATTGCTTTTCTGCTCTTTTTGCTTTTCTTCTGCGAGGGACCTGCTCCCATTTTTACTGGGCTGGTCCAAACTTCACAGCACTCAATAGGAAGGACTGTAATGACGACAGTTTCTTTGAGGCAGACTATTTGATATTGACCTCAACCGTGATGGATCCGGCCTCTCTCAAACAAACATACGCATAAGTTTTTGCCTCTCTCAGTACAGAAAAATACAGCTACAACGAAGAGTTGTGTCTCCATGCCAAAAATGAAACTGGAAGGAAATACATGCTACTTCCACGTTCACAAATACATGAAATACCCAAAACTGTGATGGGTCCCATCACCTTGATTTCCAAAATATGTCCTTTACTTTTAATTGTTTCCATGCCTCTGCAGGCTTGAGTACAACGCCTGCCATAGCTGAGTTTTTCATGGTTGGAAGCATCTGTATATGTCCCCTGTGTTTATGTATTAAGCACTGTTAATGTACTCTACCACTAAGTAACTTCCTCAGTTTAAAATGAAGACATCATAATTAATTTTTGCTTTCTTCAAGGCACTGCTGTAATGGTAATCCAAGAGGGGAGGCAGAGTCTGTATTTCAGAGATCCTCCACTATGTAACTACTTGAAAGGCACTTAGCTACATCTTACAACTGCTTTTACCACTGAGCAATCTTTTCCCAATTACCAGTTACATTCTTCTGAAATAAAAGTATTGGAAAGCCTCTGTATCTCTGTTTAATGTTAAAAGTTGCCATTTGGCCACTGTAACTTTCCAAATTGCAGCAGTTTTTTCCTATGGGATTTCTATATGTTCTTGCCACCATGCAACCACATAGTTATAGCAGACACTAAAAAAGCCTAGAGAAAATTAGACACTGAACTATGAATTTTTCTGGGTGACCTTAAACAACTTTTCCTTGTGATTCATGCAATTAATCTGGGGAAGAAAAAAAAAAACCTAAAAAAACCTCAACAAAACTACGAAACCTTATTCCCCTCTGCAAAAAAACTCCCAGACCCAAACAAAAACCAAAAACAACCACCAAGACTAACAAAAAATAAACAAACAAAACACAAAAAAAATCACTCACAACTGTGTAAAGCTATCTCTTTTATCTTGAAGAAAATTGGAGGTGACGTGTTATCTGAGCTCACCTTGCAACACCATCCTACTACAGGGCTTAGCACATTCCTGAAATTTGGATTTTATAAATTATGTATACTGTACACTGCTAGAAGATACAAGTGCAATCCTGAGAAGTCAGAAGTGCCAACCGGCTAAATCACTATATTTCTTAAAACTTACATTCTGAACTTAGAAATCACCATGAAAATTTCAATTAGTGCAAACTACGGTGTACTAATAAGCTGAGTACAGGAAAACGTCTTAGTTTGCAGCTTTGATTGTACAGAATTCATGGGCTTGCCAGTGAAACATCACTAATGTGGTAGCAATGGATGTTTGCTCATCGAAACATATCAACCTAATTAAGAATTTACTCACCTAACACTGCTTTTTGAAGCCATGTGTGCAGTTTCTCTTTAAAAGGTGCTGCAAGAATTTAGGACATCATAATATGACCCACTATTTCTCAGTCCAGGACTTGAAAAAGTGTCCTACCTCTGGAAATATTTTTGCTGCTATTTTTTTTCCTGCATGTTCCCCACTTCTTCATCACTTGGGTTTTAAAAATTTATTGCTTGTTTTCTGTTTCTCCAAATGCCATTTTCTATCACTCCCTGCTGTCTTCCTCTGCACTTGTCTGGAGCTCAGAATTGGAATGGATTATCTGAACTCAGCACTGTCTCCAGAGGAGTCACCATGATGACAAAATTCAAGGAAGTAAAAACATCTCAGTCACTGATTAGTCGGAGGAAAGGGCCAGACAGGACAGGTGGGGAGGAAAGGGAGATGAGCCCATTATTATTTAAACCTCCCAAGTGAGTCACAATGAATAAAACCCTGAGCTCAGCTGAAAATAGGACCTTAGGAATCAGGAATTATATACTTCAGCAAACATATTGACAGTGTTTCCCACAGAAACATTTCCCATTGAAGCACAACAGAGTTGCAAAGGGACTGTTTCTGAGTTGCATTTTAGAATATCTCACTGACAAATAAACAGCAACACACCTTCACAATTCACCTGTTTCTCCTATTTTGCTAAGACAATCCACAACATGAAGGTATTTTGGGTTCTATTGTTGTGTAAAAATGATGGAGACTATTTCTAAAACCAACCACAATTAGGTAGAAATAGACTCCTCAGCCTTGTCAAGAGTGACAAGCAGTTGGAGAGAAAGCTTTTGGATAAAGTTACAGGCTGCATCCTTTTTCTCTAAAGGAGTGTCAATGCTGTGCACTGCAATGATGAAGGGGAAAAAGGAAAAACGAGAAGTTGCCAGGCATGGAGAGGGAGCAGGACTGATTTGGTATGAATTCAAAGAGCACGCAAACAAAACACAAAATATCTTGGTACACATGTATAGCTCAGTACTTGATTTTATCCCAAAATACCAGCCTAGCAGTACCAGGAAATCACTTTAATGGGTACTTTTTTGTTTGGTTATCACTGACTTCTTTTTTCCATTAAAATTATAGATATGCTGAGTTACAGAAATCTCTATAATAAAATTATATTTAAACATTAAAATAAGTTATTTTAAAACCTAATCAAAATGCCTGCAATGAGCAGAAAATGTCCCTTACTGAAGAAAAACTGCTGTTATTATTGTTCCATGCTACAGCAGATGCCTTATAATCCATATATGTACTCTCCAAAGTACTTCTACATTTTAGATATTACATGCCTCATAAATCAGAACATTTTAGTAAAACTTTTCTGATTTAATAATCCAATATTTTAATATTAATCCAAGCATCTGGCAAAAAGTCTGTTTTGCCTAAAGACTCCAGACAAGGTCTCTTCAGCCCATCACAGTGACGACAGTCTGTGATCTGTATTCCACAAGGAAGTTCAATGGCCCTTCAGGCCTAAGATTTATTAATTTATGCACTTCCCATACAAAGCAGCACAACAGCAGTTACAGCTTATTCCAAGCTTATTCCAAACTGTTTCAAGTTTGAGGGATGTGGACTGATGAGCCAAGGCCAATTTTAGGAGGCTCAAGAAGGCCAAGTGCTGAGTCCTGCCCTTGGATCACAACGACCCCAGGCAGCACTGCAGGCTGGGGCAGAGTGGTTGGAAAGGGCCCAGCAGAAAAGGACCTGGGGGTGCTGGCTGACAGCAGCTGAACAAGAGCCCAGGTGAGCTCAGGTGGCTGAGAGGGCCAATGGCACCTGGCCTGGATCAGCAATAGTGTGCCCAGCAGGACCAGGGCAGTGATCACCAGTCTCTTCCCCCAGGTAACAAGGGACAGGACAAGAGGACGTGGCCTCAAAATGCGTCAGGGTTTAGGTCACTGAAAGGGTTATCAAGGATTGGAACAGGTTGTCTGGGGAAGTGGGGGAATCGCTGTCCCTGGAAGCATTTGGACGTGTAGCTGTGGTGCTCAGGGATACGGCTTTGTGGTGAACCTGGCAGTGGTAGGCTTCTGGCTGGATAAAGGTAGGTTTATGGATGGTTTACGGATGATTTTAGAGGTCTTTTCAAACCGCAAGAATTCTATCATTCTAGGTCTCATACTCTTCACTAACCACAAGTAACTCCCCCTACCCCAAAATGGTTTGACTAGATAACTTGATCAATTCTAGTGGTCAAAAGCTGTCTTCCTCAAAAAAAAAAAGATCACGTTCTAACTGCTTATTCAGTTTCAGATGCAAAACACAGAACAAGCCAGATGTAACTGCCAAGATATCAAAAAAAGTTTATAATTTTCAAGTTCTCTATTTTTTCACATCTACTGAAGGTTTTCATTCTGGTAACAAAGTTTGGTCTAACTTTGCCAATTTAATTGTAATAAGAATTTCAGACATCAATATTAAATTTGTTTTCACAGAACTTTTTTTATTACTTAGAGAATCACTGATTCACAGATTTCTAATGGAAAGGATCATCACAAATCCTAGCCTGGAATCAGCACAGTAAGGACTAGGTGATACCACTTACTATTCAAAGTTCAGCTAGTATTTGCCTACAGTATTTTTTTACATTATAGAATAAATCAACAGTTTCAAACCAGGTACCTCAAGAGGTGAAAGTCACAGCCCATCAAAATTTGCATGCAGTATGAAGTTTAAATTGCCTGGCTGAACATTCCTGGAAAAATACCTCCTCTTACCATATCCATAAATTGCACACCACAGTCACATAATATCTTAGTATTTCTTTTGAAAGTCAAAGGAGACTGCACTACTTAAAATTCTTTAAAATATATCTATGAAAAACTCCCCCAAATATGTAGCTTTCAGTAAAAGAGTCACCTAATCTGTCACAATTTGGATTTCTTAATTATGCTGCAAAAGGATCCAGCCCTGCATTAACTCATGAGCTGCAAGATGAACCACAGGTAACTGAAAACTGTCATCTGAATGACAAATCCATTAAAAACTACTGGAGATTACTAGTGATTTTTACTCATTAGAGAGGACTACCTCTACAACTAAAGAAAAAATGCTGGCATTCAGTCTAAGTATCTCTCTTTTCTGACTGTCTTAGACAAATGAAACAAAGATATGAAAATCTCTCCTGGATGTGAAAAAAAAAATTGATTTGATTTTAGGAGAAGGGCATATTGGGTACAACCTTTAATTGCTGGCATTAAATGCTGGTAAGGTTTTAGAGCACTGCTATTTGCTGAGAAGCCATCACCAGGATGGATAACTGCATCTGTGATTGAGGGAGTATGCTTAGAAATCCCAATAACAACTCACAGAATCCACTCGAAAATACACAGGAGAGTGTTAACCTGACAGAACTGAAGCTCTTTATCCTCAACCACCTTCTTAACTGGTGCTGGACACTCCAAGCACACACATGGCATGTCTCTAGCACCTTTCCTCCTCTCTGCAGCTCCCAGAGCCTCAGAGCTGCAGCTGTCACACACCCACCACCCAGTTGCCTAATCAGTTCTTATTTTCCTGATAAATTATTTGGCTAGGCTCAGGTTCTGATTCTTCCTGCTGTTCCCATCTGTCTTCTCTCACCCCTCTTCCCTTATCAAATGCCCAACATAAAATCTATCAACAGCCAAGTGTAAAAATAGCCCTCCAGCATAGTGGTACATTTTTTCGTTCTTTAAATCCATCTGTAAAAATGGTTGATGATGTCTTGAACCTTGTCTACGGTTTGTCTTGAACCCAGCTAAAGATATAAGGGTTAATATCAAGATATTAACCTGACATATTAACCTATCATAATGGATCCAGACTGCAAGAAATCAAATCACATAACATGCAAATTCCTGCATATCTTTTGCAGATGTGATGTCATACAAGTAGTGTTATTTTCATGCCCATAAGGAATTGTAACTCGTTTGACTTCTCTCCAACACACTCCATTTAATTGAAGCTGTACTTTCTGCCAGTAGGAAAGAGTTGCTAAGAGAGGAGAGAACATAAAATACCTGTCAATGTGTCTCAAAGAAGAAAACATTAATATGAGCCACAAGCACAGGACCGCACTCTGGCATTTTTAAGTACATGCCACAAAAGGATCATTTAACATGGTCTCAGAGAACTGCCTCTTAAAACTTACTTTTTCATTTTTTAAAAGGAACAAAATGCAGAAGTCACAGTAAAAAATTCTTCAGTTGAAGAGATTGATTCCCACCAGTAACATTGCACATGTAAGGCAAAGTCATGATAAGCATTATCAGATTTTTCCACTCTGCAGAAGAAGATTCTTAATGATCTTATGAGGAATTTAACTAAGCTACATTTAGTTAATTTTTATGTTTAACTGCCACATATCAAGTACTCAAAACTGAATTCTATATGTTTAATAAAAATATTAAAGCAGAGAGGAAAATCTACATTGAGGAAAATTTAATAAAATTTTGAGACGACTATGGATGCATATTTCTAAATACTACTGCCAATTTTAAAAATATATATTTTTCTCAAGTAAAAAGCCACCAGTCATCTTTACTCTAGAATTTAATTTATACAATAAAACTTATAGAAGACCTTCTCCCATTTATCCTGAGAACACTGACAACAAGAATGGATAGAGATGTCATAATATGCTGTAAAATAATGTAAACACACATAAAGCCAGATGAGAAAGCCACACATGCTGTCAGAAATCCATCATACATGTACAAAATACAGTGGGGATTTGACTGTCAAATCTCACAGTGACCGACTTCATCAAAGAAAGAATTACAGCTTTGTGTTTTCTTTCAATCGTGGACCAGGATTTTCTTCAAAGCTTTCTGTGAAATTGACTTCTAACAAGTGACCTTTAATCTTTAAAGTCATAAGAAGAAGGTGCAATTCTACAGATGTTATAGCTACAAGAGTGAATTCTTTAACCAATTGACCATTTTTATTAACACAATTGAATTTTAATACAACTTGCCCTAAACCTAAGCAATAATGAGATCTATGGTTTCCAGGTTTCTCATTACAAGCAGGATATCTCAAGGCTTTTCCTTGAAACAATGAACTGAATGAGATCTGCTGCTGCAACTGCATTTGTTCTCCAGTAGAAAACAAAATCTGATGTCACTGTAATGAGACCGATAATACCTTGTTACCACAGAAGAAAGCCTGTGATAAGATGAAGGGATTTCCCTGTAGCACAGAATAAATCTGTCTGAACAAAGAAAGATCATCCCTGCTTATCCCGAAGTACACAAATTTAGTGAAATTTGCATTATAAATATGACTGCAAAATATCATAGTAGATGACATTCTCCTTAAGAGATTTTTCACAGCTATTTACTAGTCCTTCACTCCAACCTCCATATGGGAGATCAAAGTAAAGCTGAACTGCTCAGATGTTTGCCAAAACCAGAAATAGTGTCATGTATTAAATAATTTTATATTTATTCAAACACATAGTACTCAACCCTGACTTTACTAAGATGTGCCAAAGCATCTGCTTTCAATGGATTTTTAGAAGTGCAACTTCTTTCGGGCCAGTAAATAATTTGACTGACATATAAACAGAAATACTAATGAGTTTCCATGAATATAGTAAAATTTAGTGTGATACTGTATTAGAGTGATGCTATAAATGAGACAGTCTAGCTTGGAGGAGAGAAGGCTCAGGGAGGTCTTATCAGTGGAGGATGCAAAGAAGATGGAGCCAGGATATTTACAGTGGTGCCATAACCAGAGGCAGTGAGCGTACACAGAGACATAGGAGGTTTCCTCTGAACATCAGGAAAAACTTCCTTGCTGGGTGTGACCAAGTGCTCTCACCTTGCCTGAGCAATGAAAGTTTGTATTTGCCAAAGTCTCGGTGTATTTATCCCAGAATAATTCTAGTACCTTGAAATGTCACCACTGGAGGATACTGCAGGAGAGGCTCAACTACACACTACAGATCCACTCAAAATCAGGAAGTCAGTGAAGCAGCACCCATTCTGCTCTTTCTTGCCTCTTTTCAACAACCTGGGTTGTACCAGCAATTCCTTATACAGCTTATGATACACACAGCGCTAGCTAAGCTAGTGACAAATTGAATTTTGAAGTAAGTATGTATTTAGAAGATAAGAAATGTGAGAAGTTCTTTCTGGGTTTTAAAATTAAGTCTGTTTTGGATTAGAAGAAAAAAAACCCAAGAGTTTGGTTCTATACTAATATTTAAGTAGGCTAATAGCAAATATTCTGGCTAATACTGAAATTAGTGAGCTTTTCCTACTGTGATGCCTTTTCCTTTTTTTATTCACTGCTTTAAGCTGTTTTACAAATATGCTGAAACTACAGCTTTGAATGGCTTTAACAACATAGGAGCTATTGATTTTTGCACCCAGTTCCAAGAGCTGATGAATGTCCTTTTTCCACTTCAGGAGAAGAGAGATGACAGCTCTTCCATCTGTTGGAACTGAGAACCTTTGTCACTGAAAAACAGCTAGGCCTTTTTTCCTCCTAAGGGAGGAAAACCAGAAAAATTTGGCCATGTAGATGTTCTTTAATAGACAGTGCTTAAATTGAGAGTCTATAGCAACACGGGCTGCTTTCTATAGAGGGTTTGTTTGTGTCCCAGGCACCAGAGCCAAGGGAGATGGCAGCATTATTTGCTGGATGTTGCTGTTACTGCAAGATAAATACAGCAATTCTTCTTTTTATCTGTGAAGTGCCTTTCAGATAAACAGTCTGACCTGAAGTAAAGCCCTTTGCTGTTTAAAAACAAAACCAGAAAAGATCTCTTTTCCCAACAAAAGCAGGACAAAGCAGAGATGGCTTTGGACCTGATATTTAAGACCAGCATCTGATACCATCCCAGCCAGGGTTACATTAGCAAGAGAGGGGGAAAGAAAATAAAAAAATACAAAAGGAAGCTCAAGAAAAAAGCCTAAAGAAATTATGAGACATAGAAAGAAGACAATAACAAGGGTGAAATTTGCAGGACCTTTGCTGTCAGGTTCTGCAAAATCAAAGTCAGTAACAAGCCCTGGCTGAGAAGCAGGAGCCCACTGGGGCCATTAGGACTGGTTAGGACTGAACTACAACTCTCCAGTGGAAGTGCTGTGCTCTGAGCTGCTGAGTGCTGAAACAGCATTTTAGGAGGATAATAATCTGGAAGAAATTTTGCTCTCTCTTTCACCTTTGAAAGACTAGAATGTAGAAATGCTTTTGCACATAAGAATGTGACCCAGGGACTAAGTTTGCTTCTCTTCCAAGTTCAACGCATATTTAACTACATTACATTCTAGCACTTTCATGTACCAGTAACATACAACAACTGTTCAAATACAAACATGTTGTTTCCAAGAATCCAACATAAAGATAACAGATGTTACTACATGCATCATATGCATCTATTACCTAAGGTCAAAGAG
This sequence comes from Cyanoderma ruficeps, assembly GCA_008694505.1. Lineage (NCBI taxonomy): Eukaryota > Metazoa > Chordata > Aves > Passeriformes > Timaliidae > Cyanoderma > Cyanoderma ruficeps. Next base: position 36,317,617 of record VZDJ01007747.1, on the reverse strand, counting down.
GTCTCCCTGCTCCCTCTGTATTTCCCCAATACCAAGTACAGATGCTTGTTCTTGAAACCTCAAACAGTGGAAGCCTCTCTTTATCTCTAGGCTGCTTGTTTCAAGGCTTAACCGTCCTTACTGTTAGAAGTTTTTTTCTGATGTATAACCTAAATCTTCCTTGCTGCAATTTGTGCCTGTTTCTCACTGATCTCCCTGTAAAAGACCATGAATGCAGTCTCTACCTCTTTGCAACAGACGTTTATATATTTGAAAGCTCTGTCATGACACCTGAGTCCTACCTACTCTGTATTAATAAAATAAAAT
>VZDJ01007747.1:36231830-36317297 GCA_008694505.1 Cyanoderma ruficeps | reverse complement strand
ATATATATATATATAAAATCCAATTCCTTCGACCTTTTCTTATTAAGGTTTTGTTTTTCCTAACAGACTTCTGATGGCTCTAGGTTTTTGCTGAGCTCTCCTAAATTGGTCCATATCCTTTTTGACCTTAGGAGAATCAAGGAGGACTAAAGAATTCCTTCTGATGTTTAACACAATATTCCTGTGTTCCTGTCACACACTCCAGATGGTGTTTGACACCACTGACAAGAGATTGTTTACGTAAGTTCAAGTTAAAATTGACTATTAGTGCACACTTTTTCTTGTACGGCTGATTCCTAAGGAATCATTACCCACCCTCTGCTTCTACAGTTAATTATTTCGATCTAAATATAGAAGCTTAAATCTGTCCTTTCTACACAACCAAGCTTATTTTATTTTTCCCGTGGTGTTTCAGTAACAGAATGGCTAAAATGATTTTATATTCGCAGGATTCAGACTTTGTCTTCTAACCATCCTTGTATGTTTTATAATGTTTTTGTCATGACTTCAAGACTGAATAAGCAATCTCTGTCCTTCATTCGAAGTATTTAATAAAAAAAGAGAATACCAATTGGGCTCCTGAAAAGTCCCATTTGATATATCTGTCCGTTCTGACAGATTTTCTAATGCATAAGTATATAGACATCTACAGCTTCTCTCCTATCTATCAGAACTGTTAAGCTGTCAGAATAGAGAAGTGAATTTATGACACTTTTTTCTTTTCTTGATTAAACTTGGTTTCTTGATTACAGTTATTATGCATAATTAGAATCTTCCAGTTGCTTACAATAAAATTATTTATTTCTTCCAATGCTTTCTAAAAAATTAGTTAAATTGACAACCTTGTAATGCCAAGGTTCTTCCTCCTTCCTTCTTTTACAGATGGCATTATGTTTGCCCTTTTCAATCAGGTTTTGCTTAAAAACTATCACGCCACTGAAGGCCAGCCAGTTTCAAAAAAAACCTGGAGCATTTCTTGCCTACAGAGCCTCAGTCTGGTGGGGGTTCTCAAAACACGAGTAACATTTACCACTAGCATAAAGATGGACAAAATGCAGCAGTGGCAGACTAGAAGTTTGAAGTCCAACATTTTCCTCTGCCCAAGAGGATTCAAATCCATGTCTCCTGTCTAAGCAGCTCTAGATATGAAATTCCCTCTCAGAGGGGCACAGCAGGGAGGAACAGGGATTATGAAGCCTTGCAGCCCTTCTTACACCACCCCTGTATTTTATAGCAAACAGTCTTTGCTTAGTACAGAAAGTGAGTCACAAGGATGCAAATCACCCCTCTGTATTCTTCCTCTCTCACTTCTTGCACCTTACAGGGCACAAGGGGACAGCTTCAGCAGGACAGGAGAGTCAGAGCCCATCATGCTGATGACAGCACTGAACCAGTGTCTTTCATCTCCAAAGCAAATATTCCACTAACACAGGACATCAATATCTTCAGAAGTCCCCTCCAAACTACAGTAGATAGTAGATAGACTACTGCCATCTTTCTAGAGTGTGAGTATCTAATAAAGTTCTTTACATTATGTGTCTGTCCAAATTACTATAATTTACAATATTTAATAATATCAGTCATTATTCGTAGATATTCTAAAATTCAATCCTAATATTTAGCAAATTGCTTTGGAACGGTATTTTCTTTTTCACCCCAGTGTATTGAATTAATTTACATCAGCAAAACTGAAATCACCTTGCTAGATAAACACTGATTGAGGCCATGCACTTAGAAGTACTGACATAGTCTGTGTGCCTGAAAATACCACTGCAAGAATGCTTACTCACTCCTTATATTAACTATAAGAAAAATAATACATTAATTTCCTAATACATACAAATACCTATCTCAGTGCACCCATACATACAAAGCAGTGATCACATTCACAAAGCATAGCCTGAGAAGTAGTTTTATATCCAAAAAAGCACATAATCCCTCCCCCCAACAAAAATATCCTTTAATGGTATCTTTCTATATACTATATACTTCTAATTCTACATACTATCATATTTCTAATTCTATATACTATATACTTCTAATTCTACATACTATCATATTTCTAATTCTATATACTATATACTTCTAATTTGCTTTCTAACAGTGACAAAAACCCCATTATATTTACTATATCACAAATTTCTGATCACCATAATCATCCTCTATGCTGGATTGNAAAAAAAAAAAAAAAAACAAACCAGAAAACAGAGCAAACAAACAAAAAGTCTCAATCAACCTACCAAAAAATACCACAACCAAAACTAGATCACACTCATCAAAACAAAAGTATATAGAATCTATTCATTATTCCTTACTTTAGGATAGACAGAAATAGTACAGGTGGAGCAAGAAAAATAGGCAACATAAACACAGAAATTTACTGCAGCTAAGTTAGAAAATAATAAAAACTACTTTATTATAAGGTACAAAGCACTAGCAAGTGCTTAGAAAAGATGCTTGCAAAAGACATGATCACTGTTATTACAGAACCATTTAACATGGGAATGCTTGTGGGTGTTCCTCTTATACTTGTGGGATTTAGCAGCAAAGAAAATGAATACAAATAAAGCATTAAGGATCCTCTCCAGACTTTGGTTTAGCTCTGCATGGCCTCCTTTGTCATTCCAGATGATCAATTGGTTTTTAGTGTTAACAAGAGCTTATATCTTGCTAACATCTGCATGTTTGCAGGTTTAAAACTGTAAACCCTTGAAGCAAAAAAGCTGACAAGTTTACTGGAAGTAACCACAACATATAAACAGCTACACAGTTTATAAATCCAGGGCAATTATACGGTCTTCAGGCTTCATCCATTCCTCGTGGAAGTCTATTCTAAAAACTTTTAGCTTCAATTCAACTACAATTAAGTTTCCTCTTAAATCAATGGATTAGGCTCCAAACACAACCAAAATGAACGATAGCATAGGAACGTCATGCTCCGAAACTCATGCACAGAGCAACACCTCTGATTACAGAAAAGGGCCTAAAGTTATGAAAAACATTGTCTCAATAACTCAGTGGAAGACAAGGTAACCACATCTGTTTTGCAGAAAACAGAAATGCCTACACTGCAATTCCCCTAAAATGCTGCAGTTTGTTTAAAATGCTGTTGTTACATCCAGTCCACCACCCTTTCCTTAATAACACACAGTTATTTGTGGGGAAAATAAGACATCTTGGCAATAGAAAAGTAGATAAATCCTTGTTTATGGATAGCCTGATGCTGTGGGGCACACTCAGTGCTCCAGGTGGAAGGCTGGCAGCAGCCCCAGCCAACTCATGGGAACTGGGAGCACAGCTGGAGTTGAGCTGATGATGATGCCATGCCAGAGAAGCCTCAGTGCCCCACAAATAACATTCAAATCAACTGTGTACAAGCAGAACCAGTGGCAGCTCTTCCCTTAGGGTAGATCTTGACAAACTGTTTTTATACCCACTTGTCTCCTAACAGTCTAAAACTCACCAGAGTCTGAAATTCAAAGCAAACTGATTTTTCTGTAAGTTTTAAGCAAACATTAACAAAACTTGCAGCAACTTCATATTGAAACAGAACTCCAGCTGTCCAAAAAAAAAATCCAAGAGAAGCCTTCCACTCAAGGAGTTTATGTTCTTCTCTCAGAGAAGAGGAGAAACAGCAGACTATGTGCAAGAGGTTACAGAGCCACAACTCCAACTTCCACTGAATGGAAAAAGTCACTGAGCTCAGCTAGGGGCAGTAACCCACTGGAGAACAATTAAATGCCTCTGGTACAAGTGTCAAGTACTTGTAAGAAGATAAAACTCACTGACAGATTTCCTGTATTTAGCACAGAAATACCTTTCTTTTGAAAGGATAATTTACATTCCTACAGTCTTGACCTCCTTCTCTTTGGAGAGAACATCTGAGCCTTTTCCATTCCATCCACAAGTACCAGACTATCTTCTCCCAAATGATATAACTGGTATCAATATAACTAAATATTGGAAAACCATTTTCTTTCAAGTTTACCAGTCAAAAAGCTTGCTCAACTTTTTGCAGCTTTATGGCCACTGCAAGTAAACATCGATCAACTGCCAATATATTTGCCTCCTTGGTAAGTGTTGGAAAGCACAGAGAAGCCTAAGGCTGTAGTTTACCAAGGTAGGTTTTCAAGTTCTAATCAGAATTCCTGTTTCCATACTCAGAACATGTCGGTTCTGCAACTCAGATCTTTGAAGCATCAGTGCAAGAACTATCATCAGAACACATCAACCAGTTAAAGAGTGAATTGAGTAGGACACAAATATTTTGACAGGTAGATAAATACATGAAATGTCCAATTTTACAAATTTCTGCCAGGAAATTAGAACACATGGTATAATATCCCAGCTTCTCTAGCAACAGAATTTTTACAGTCTTGTAAGTGCATCAAAAGGAAAAACAAAGTTAGTCTGACTTACCAGAATTTTTCCTTTCTTCTTATTATGAATAATGTTGAAAACACTACATTAAATTCAAATGTCAGAATCTATTAAAAATGCCTTTCTAGAAGAGGCTTGATTTTCAGGGAAAAGAAATCCATACAGATCTGACTTATTAATGGTTTATTAAAAATTAATTCGTGCCAAGACATGTTCATCTTATGAAAGAAAATATAATGATTTCAGTGAAGATAAAATAAGAAATAGATGTAAAAATATATTAATGGGATTAATCTTAAAAACACATTGTCTAGAAACACCACAAATTAAATGCTAACCTGATAACCAAACTATTAAAAATATTCTCCACAGCTATTTTTAAGTTAAACAAATTTTGAAAGCATTTATTTTCCTGACACTTGATCACTTTGGACCAATAATTTTGATGTGATGTAAATAAATCTTTTGGCAAGCCTTTGCTTAACCCAACAGTGCTCCTACACTAAATACAATTTCTTTAATTAAGTTACCACTTTGTTTTTAAGGGAACAGGGATCTGAGTTCCAGTCCTGTAATTCTTTTGTGAATGTAAGTAAATGGTTTTCTTAAACTAGCTTCCTAGAAGAGAGTTTAAGGAAAAGACTTTGTCCAATGTAAGGCTCTCAAGTAAAATCAACATGAATATAGGGATGTATGTCAAGGTAGTGCACTAAGACATATATATGGATGCTAAAATACTTCTATCAGAAGGAATATAGGGTATAAAAACAAAGTAACAAAAAGGGACAACATCCTTTTAACAACACTATACAAATATGATGCTAAACTAATATTAACAAGAACATTTGTTTTCTCATTGTTACACAGAGGTAAGAAGTGCCTCATAGAATTTTATTCTGATATTTTCAAATGATCAAATAAATTCTAGTATTCCCACTTAAATGATAAAACATCAGTACAAGAAAAAGCTTATGGTTGGGTAGAACAGCTACAATGCTGAAATACAAGTTTTAGGCAGCTGTGATATGAAATAGCTTTAAAGTTTCAGGTAAAAATCTGCAATTTTCTGAAACAAATATTATGTCCCTTTTAATTTGTATGGACTATTTCACCCAATATATCAGATGGAAACATCACACCTCAGGGGTACAGAAAATAAAATCCTTTTCAATTGCAACCATCACGAAAAATAGCAAATGGCATGCTTTGTACTCAGCTACAATTTATTTTAAACTTTAGCAAAACTGAGGCATTCCCCACTCATTGATTGCAACATCATTATATTTTCCAGGTACCTCACCCTGTTTAATCACATTATCAGCTTTTTTCCCTCATCTTCTGCTTCACTATTTTCCAAGTGCTTACAGTACCCCTCAGGTTGGTGTCATCAACAGATTTAATAAGCACATTCTTGACACAAAGGCTTTTTTTGACAGTGAGATATTAAAACCATTCCCCTATTATAGCTTTTTCAACAGTTTTTTATCCAACTACAATAATTTCTTCTGTTGAAGTCAAAATATGACACCTACTGCCTGTCCTTTACCCACAAGGTCTGTTATTCTAGATGAGATGAACATTAAATTGGTTTGACACATTTTGTTCTTGGCAAATGTATGTTTACCATCCTTTATCTCTTTTATTTTTCTAGGTGCTTACAGGTACCTTGAGTGACTTCTTCCAGTATTTTTCCAGTAGTTGAAGTAAAGTATGTAAAAAACCCTCACTGAATAGCTGAAGTTCTGAGTAGAACGGATGTATCAGCTATTAATTTAAAATAAATAACACTTTTAAAACTTAGTTGATTCAAATTTCTTGCAACCTAAAATAGCTAGGCTTCTTAATACCAGAATATTTTCATCTTAAAAATAACAGTTGGGACATTTCAAAAGTTGAGAGAAAATGGCCTTATTCAAATATTTCACTTATTTAAACATGATAAAAACATAACACCCAAAAACCTACCCAATGTTCAGTGACACGGGTTTCAGCATGCCGAGACCAATCATTTTTTAATTGATTGATGGACTGATTTTATTGAGTTTTCTATTACTGTAGTTTTTACAGAACTCAGGACAGTTTTTCAAGCACTAGTACAAAAGACAAGGGAGATGATGTGTCTTTTCCACCCTACAGCAGAATCAACAGCTGTTACCATATCATGGCTTTGAACAGTTCAGGTGATGTTTTGCATCAGCTGTAACACCCTAAGAGAGGAATTGCTTTATTTAAAAGATCACCTTGCTTTATTTAAAAGATCTCCAAATGGGCTGTACAAAACAGATGTCAGCAGAATTTTGTTACTGTAAGAAGTGGTGAGGCAGGTCACTTCTTCCACATCACTTAAAAACAAAGCAAGACACCCAAAACACCAACTCCTTACATGTTTAAGAAACAAAACTAGGAGAAACTTTAAGAGAAGGAACAGACAGTTTTCAATTTCCTACCCTAGGATCTCCTTGCTCAGCAAGCCCTGACTGCCTGCTTGACAGAGAATGTTCAACACAGTTTACTGCAATTTACAGCAAGGCGCCTCATACTACATTGACCAAAATCCTGCTGCAACTTCTTTTCCTATTACAATACTATCACATCTTCAGGTGAAGAAAAAAAATAATTCTGGAGAACATATGCAATTAGACTGACCCTGAAAATTTTAACACTATTAAATGGCATAACTACTTATCCACAACTGGCATTTCCCTCAGTCTTCAATGTCTACACTGTGAGAAAAAAAGATCAGGATCAAGACCAAGATTCACTTGAGTACCAGTTTTATACATGCAAAGATCTGGCTTATTTTCTGTTGACCATGACTTATGTATTGAATTGACACGTAACACTTTTAAGTCACACGCTTTACTACAGACCTACAACTGCAAATAAAAGCTGATAGGTGACTGTCTTCAGTGTAAAACCAGGCAAAGGAGATTATATTGTTAGCAGAAATATCCCTATTCGCAACTAAATTGTGTTTCCCAGGCTAAGCGCTTTAAGAAGATGCATTTCCTTTTCACAGCATGAGGATTTGATGCTGTGATGGGTATATTAATACCAAGCTGCCAGAAGTGCTTAGTAATCTCCTGTGGGTGCAATCAGCCCTGCTCACACTCCCTTCATCCAAAACAGGAAGGAGGAGTGAAAAGAGTATTACCCATTCTCCTGCAGAGAGAGAACAGCTTTAATGGAGCCAGAGACCTGAAGGAGTCTTGGATGTGTCAGAAACCTGCCTAATCCAGCAAAGGCTGTGACATGAGGCAGTTCAGAGAGAGAGGCAGTGACATACACTTGTTTATCTGATAACCAAGACCTTTGTATTCCCACATAAAAAAAATAATAATTTAAAATACCAGCATCAAAAGATGAACCAAGGAAATACCTAGGAAGCTCCAAAGTTAACAAGGAGAAACCTACAGCTGGAGAAGAGGGTTGTCCACAAATTCCTGCCATATTCTGAAGCTAAGGCATCTGAGTAAGGGCTTTGTGGCTCCCTCCACTTGAGATCCAGGTGCCAGAGGCAGGACTTGTACCTAAAAGCCACATCCAAGTGTGATGGATGAAGAAGAACCACTTACACTGTGTTCTGTAGGTTAACATACATAGCCAGGAATGAAAGAGGTGGGGTCAGAATCTTTCCTTGGGTAGAGGAAAACTCAACCTGTCAGGCACCTCAGAAAGGCAAGTCTTCTTCCATCTAATTCCGAGTGCTTTCCTAAACTTGGAGAGAATTTGCTGTGTATCTGTAGAATAGGTGTGTGTTTTTCCCACGGGCAAATTATCTGTAAATATGTTTGATGAGCAACTGCTTCTCTCCTTCCATTCATTATTGAGGTAAGATCCTGAACACCTCAGGGCATTTCAATTAAGCATCTATAATTTACTGGGAGGAGTGCAAGTCAGAGTGCCTGTCCACAGCCTACAGGAGAGTTTGGTGAAGGTGCATTTCATGGCTGCACATCAGAGGGCAGAGTATTTGCAGACAGAGTGAGCTGCTTCCATGGCCTCAGAGTACTCAGTGGGAAATGGGAGAAACTGGGTAATGCACCCTTCGTGGTCTGTGCATTGTACATTACACAGCCACCCAACGAAAACAGAAAATGCCCAGAGCAGGGCTCTGAAGTCAGGTCTGAGTCCTCTGACATTTGGCTGTGGAACAGCTTCCAAAGGAGACACAAGTCACAGCACATTCCTAATACACATCTGTGACTCAGGTGCATGAAGGAGAACAGAGTGGAAGAATTACACTGCAACCCTTAACTTTTATTAAAGGATAACCAAAACACCCTCTCCACGCACAAAATCTGGATCACACTGTGTATTGCAATCTGACAAACATTTCATTTGTGGAACACCATGTGTCCAAGGAAAAAACAAAAATCTATTAAATAAATGTACTTATAGCTGCAAATGTTAAAGGCATTTTTTTTTCTGGAAATAGTTACACAAAGTGCCACAGATCATCCTCATCTGTTTCCAGCTGTGATCTAATGCGTTAGAGGGATGCATAAAACCTCATGCACCTGGAGATTAGGAGATTTCTATAACTCCAGCTGATCAGCTTGCAAAACCAAAGCTTAACATTTTACATAATTTGTACTTTATATTTAAAGTGTGCATGATGGTTTCACATTCAATAAATTTTACTGTACTCATTTTCACATTAAAAATATTCTTCATCTAATTTTCAGATTGCTTGTTATGAATTAAGCCTTTCTAAGGAGTGGAAAGGGTGAATCTTGCAAGACAAGCTTGGTTTTTCTGCTATCCTGAAGGATTCCCCCCACCCCTTGTGTCTATTTAATAGGTTAAGTCTCCACTGAAACTACAGAGTACCAGTATTAATGACTCTCGAGAAAGAACCAATGGCTTGCAAATTAAATAATTTTTTAAAAATGGAGTGGAGGGGAGAAAAGAGCTATTTTTTTACTGATGTACTTACTCTTTATCCTTATTTTTAATGCATGATTGGTGAAATACTACCTTATGGAAGCTGATGGAAAAACTCCTCTGCTCCTGTGATGACAAATATATTGGAAGGGAGGCAGTAGAAGGGAGAAAAAAAGCTGCATTTCTCCAAGCCTGGTGTCTGCTACTGGAATGTTGTGGTGAAATGAGGTTATGCAGAAATAAACAGGGATGTGTTAGAGTTAAATACAATGCTCAGAAAACACAAAAGAAACTAGAATGTTAATGAACCAGAGAGCACAGTTAGAATGCAGAATTAATTTGTAGTCAAGTCAAGTGAAGCCTGAAATTTGCTATTGGATTCTGCTACTTGTTGTCTGTAGCTTGTGTTAGGTTCTGAGGCTTACTTGTTTTTTTCCTCATTCTACTGGGATTTAGCACTTAATAATAAACAAAACTTAAGTATACGTGTCACACTAATGACCCAGAATTAGAAGGTTTCAAAATTGCTGTTTCTTGGCCAACGGAGGTCAATTATACTCTTAATCCTTTTGTAATAAATAAATAAACAAACAGAAAGAGAAGACTGTCCTTTAAGTTGAAAAAACAGAGGGTGGACATGATGCATGACAAGAAGTTCCACATAGTTCCAGGCAAGAAACACACTTGTACAATTCCTCACAAAGCTGAAATTTTGGCCCCATTTTGCAGGAATGGCATAGCAGAGCATTCAACAGTATCTGTCTCATTTTCTGCAGTGGCACTGCACTGCTGGACTGCTTTCTCATGCTGATTTATTTACCTTTTCTAAGCAGCGCCAGCACCTTATCTATTATCAGCACTAATGCCCCTGTTCACCACCCTGGGCTCACTCACAGACGCTTCCACGAAGTACTGAGATTCTGAATTAAGAGATATACACTGGTTTCTGCAGGGACATGTGGCCCTTGGGAGCATCAATAAGTATTTTCTATCACTGCCACCTCGTTTTGCAACTTAATAGATGTTCTCTCACTTCTCTAATAACTTCTGTGCTCTTCCAGTTCTTCTCTTCTGTCTCACTCATTGTGTGTGTGCCCACTGTGCTGGCCATGCTCTGATATTCTTGCTGAACTTGTGCAGTACGACTGAAGTTTCGTCACCTAGTAACCTTAGCTTTTCATCTCCATTCTCAATAATTTCAACTCACCATGTAAATATTTGCTGTCAAATATGATTCACATTTATATTAATGGAATGCCCAAAAGAAAAACATGGTCATTACTTTTTATGAGTTGCTCATGTTGAGTGGTACTTGATAATACAGCACATTTGCACCACTCACTCCTACTGATTGGCAACAACAGGAAGGCAAATCAACTAAAAATCTGGGCATTCAGACAGAAGAAAATGATCTGGCAATGGAAGAAAACCCTTCACAGATCATTCAGGACTACAAGTACTCTTAATTTCACTAATAGATCCTGTTTTATATTCTTAGCAGAGAACCAGGTAACAATTACTAGGTGAAGAAGAGAAGCTAAGAATGGAAACAGGATAGTTTAAGGTCATCTTTCATAATGATTTTTCTCCATATTTTAACATCTTTTTTCAAAAATTATTGTAAAAAAATATTGGCAACAACCTCTTTCAACTAAATATTTAGTGCATGTTACTTTCAGAACAAAAAAGAAATAATGGGAAACTTAAGCCCTGCACTGGGCCTCCTTTATCTGTAAACTTTTATTGAATCTCCATGTTTGCAAACAATAAATAATAATAATAAAACTGAGCATTTTTATAGCTGTTTTCATCCATAAACTCCAAGGTACTCTTTAGTACGCTTGTCTAACTATAGCCAATAATTTTCCCCTGTTGACTGGTTTGGAATGCTCAATGCAAGTGTAGTCCATTAAAAGGGAAATGAGGAGAAAGACTGTCTTGTGGTTAGTGCCTGTGACTGGGAGTAATAATTCTTCAGTTTTATTTCCAGCTCAGACACTGACTCACAGAATGACCCTGGGCAAGTCACTAAGATCAAGAGAGAAAAAGAGAACAAAGTTTGTACCTTTGCTTTAACCACCAAAATGAAGCTTGATTTTCCTATCTGCCAACTATCTGGAAATTCTCTTTGGGTAAAAACCTTGTCCTAATCCCTTGTTCCAGTAGTTGACCCATCTGAAATTCAATCTTCATGAGAAATTGAACTGGTTTAATTTGAATCAATTTCAAATTGATCTCATTAATTTGTTTTAAAACTCAACTGTATACATGCCTAACCCAACTAAACTCTCTCTTAAATAACAGGCTTATTTTGTAAAATATGTATTTTATTAAATAAAATTCCAAGTCAGCAATTTTAGAGCTTCTGGATTAGGAGATGACACTGGTTTATCCTGGTTCACACTCAGCTTGCCTCTAAGGCACCTTTCTATCCTGCACCTGCATTTTGTAGGCACTGTGTGTCATGACTGTCCTCTCATATTATTCAATTCTGTTCAACATATTACATTGTCAAACCATTATTGTAGATTCCTTTTTCCTACGTTTAGCTCAATTTTCACCATGCTATGACTGCTGAGAAATCTGCTCCTAATTCCAACTAGCCAATCTTGTTTTGCAAATGTCTTGGAGGAAAAAACCCAACAAACCATCACGCTCAGAAAACACCCTAACCAGTAACACTGCTCTGACGAGATTAGTCTTGATTAATTTACTCTCATAAGAACAGTGAAATCTTGTCAACAATTTATGAGGTTTAGATCAAACTGTCAACTACTGGTTTTCTCAATACAAGGAAAACCAAAGCAAACCCATATGCTAATATGTGATGTTGCTGCAAACCTTTTCTATGGATTACTAATAAAAGCCAACAGAACATCAATGGCCCCTTACTGAAGTTCTGTCTCACAGTCTCAGATATAGTAGAGGGCCTCACGCATGTTTAACACATTTAAAAGGGAATTGTCATTAGTGAGTGTACACATTTTAGAATCAAATAGATTCTAAATATCAATATCACATAGATTCTAGATAGCCACAAATAGAACCTTCCTGATGTTCATATTTTAACAAAAATGAAGTCACATTTATAAATATTTCAACACAGTGTCTGCATCCATGTACTGCAATAGGAGAAAAATTTCATGTGTTGATTAGTGGGTACTGCTATACACCCTGATTTGAGAAAGAAATTAACAGCTTCTGTTTTTCTTTCAGATCTTCTCACCATCCTCAGATTCTCTATATAACAAAGTAATTTGCTTGTTAATTGGCATGGCACTATCCCCAGTAAAATCAATGGTTTTACTTCATTAATTCTGAGGTCAGCAGAGCCTTCCAAGACATTTATTTTCTTCAATGGAAATTCTTAAGAGTTAGTTTGTCAAAACAGCAGAAATAAAATAAAAAATATAGAATATATGAATTGAAGTATTTCATGCTGTACATTTCTGCCAACAGGATAAAGAAACTCTGCTTAAAACTATCAGCAGCATAGAAACACCAGTTCTAAAGAGAGAATATAACTGAATGTCCAGCTACTCAGCAGAAGGGTCAAAAGGGAACGAATATCTGGAATTACGTTAAATGGGGAGAACAAGAATTTTATTTCTAGCTCTCTCCATTTTTGTGGGTGAAAATTTGCCATTTTTTCTGTAAATTCATGAATCAAAATAAAATTTGAAAACTGTGATTAGGCTGTGAAAGGTTAAAACAAACTTTGTAAACAGAAAAGAGGAGAAATAGCAGAGGACAGAATCTGGTGGTCAGAAAGGTATGAGCACTACTCAGGAGAAGCAGCAGTAGTAGGGACAGATGAGAAGAGAGAGGCTTGAGATAAAAGAACAGAAAACCTGAACAGAATTCTGTTCCACAAACTCAAAAGCCTTCATAATATGTTCATTGAGCAGCTTTATGATGGGAAGCAAAGTAGCATATAAATAATTGAACACCTTTGTGAATAAAAAAATTGATAATAAACCCATCTGTTAGGTTTTCCACAGAAAAAACACGAGCTTATAACATCACAAAAGCATGTTGACAAGAACTTCACCAGGAAGAAAAACATTGCTTGATAATATTTATTATTCATAAAATCACAGAATAGTTCAGCTTTTCTGATACATACATAGAGCAGTTTCTAAAATAATAACTATCCGCAGATTTTCTATCTGTTGAAAACAAGTGAATGCTTTTCACCAAACTTGAACCCTCTCCATCGTGTTGGTTTGATCCTGAACATAGCAACACTTTACGTGCTTTATAAGAGAGAGGAGAAAAGATCAAAGGAAATATCTGAAACATTAGGAGTAACACTGGGCAATAAGAACAAAAATTAAGTTCAGTGCTTGTAGCTAGGTATAACAACAACACAGGCACAGAGGCTACAACCTTTTTTTAAAGTGGCACACAAACGCCAAGAGGGTGTCTCGGGTCTGTATGATCTTACTACTATGTTATTGTTAGTACTGTCATCACACAAAACCTACAGTAGTTATATTTCATTTGCATTTTCCTTTATATGTTGCACATTACCCAGGTGGGGATTGGGCCTTTTCCTGTAACTTCTGTGGCATAAAGTTGAAATACTTCATATGGTACCACAGGAATCTAAAATTCTGACACAAGTGAACGTGTGAGTCTTAGCTCCTGACCTAGCACTTTTTCTGTCCTAAGCATTTCCAATGATTTGCATGCACCTATGCACTGTATATGAAAATAATTTAATACAAAAATCCCCAAAATTATATATTTATTGCAGGTTTTAGCTCTCGTAGTCAGATTTATGAAGATACTGAAAGCACTCAAATACAAATTTGTGCTTAACATGAGCTCCAGGAGTGCCCACAATGGTTTAGCTACACTTTGGTTTTAATCACCAAGTTGTTTAAACATTTATGCAAATTCTACAAGAAGTCTGCCTGCTTCCTCTGGACCCTTAATTTCTTTATAAACCTTAATCAGGGTCTGCAGTTTTATTCACATGACCTTAAAGATTCATGAAATCTTAAATACATAAGAGGTCTATGCAGAAGGGAGCCAGATCTTATTCCAGAATTTCTATTGAACTATTTATTTGATTCCCCATGAAAACCATGATAAGGAAAAGAAAAAAAAGAGGGGGAGAGGAAATTTCTGCAGTTTGCACCTACAACATTATCTCAGCTTTGTCCAAGATTGACAAGACACCTCATTATACAAGCCAGCACGAGTACAAACTCCAGAGGGACACAGAGAAGACATTTATAAGCTCTGACTGAAATTTTCCATGCAAAGCCCAAGGGACAAGCCTATGTTGTTTGCCATGTTTTGGAACGAATTCAGTTCATTTTTAAGCCAGTATTGGGTCATGTTGTATGGTAGATTACCTTTTCCTCTCTAATCTAGGTAGCATCTGGTTAATAAACAACTCAAATACACTGGGGATATGGTAAATCACTGAGAAAGAAGCATGGATATAGAAGTGTTCTAATTTATTTAGAGGAAGTTCTCTTAAGGTGAGAAAATGGTAATTACCCCTGCAGCACAGAATCATCAGCATCTACGCTTGAGGAGCTGTAAAAAAATCAGTCTAAAAACTGGTTCAACTTAAACAGCCAAGACAGTCCCTGCTGCATGGCTCACTGGGGTCCAGACCTAAATGGAACAAGCTAAAGAAACCAAAAAACCCTAAGAATGTAGCATTCCAGTTATAACTGTTTGTCTAATTTAACTACTTCCAAACACCTTTTCCTCTGTCCCTTCCCTGTGCAGAACTACTGCCAAAGCCAGAGTTATTTAAAAGATTTCCACTTGACTTATACCTGCTATGAGATATCCACTGCCACTTCACACTCCGTTTTTTGGTTTGGTTTTTTTTTTTTAATAAACTGCAATTGGGTAGTTACATTGGAACTAGTCTGATTTCACCCCAGCAACCTAGAAAGAAAAAAAACCCCTCGTTTCTTTCTAATGTTGTGGCACAGAGGCACACACCTTGAAAGGGCAACTTTTACCAGTCAGTTCAGACTTTTATTTTAGGACAGGATACATAATATTTATACTGCCAGCAACAATCCAAAAATGTTCCAACCTTTAACATCTGATATTGATAATCCACTGTTTATGGACTATTAGTTCTAGAAACAGATGTTAAAGCCTTAATTGATATTAAGATCAAGTTTACCTTTTTTTTTCAATCTGAAGATATAAAGCTCTTCCACCATTTTGTAGACAACCAGATGGCTGAAAATATTCTCAAGGGCCACACAATTAATTGCAGTATATGGCTCATAACACAGAGCAGAGAGTCACTTTATGTGTGCACAGCTAATTCTGAATGCCTTGAAACACCATCATATTCTCATTTAATGAACCTCTCTCCTGATGTTGCCAGGTAGTGATGTCTCCCTTTGGAAAGCAATGAAAAAAATTATCCCCCTTGCAGATAAATCCAAAGGTGGTAATGGAAAGCTTTGGTCATCCATTTCAAAGAGAGTAAACAATAATTTTGAAATTTTCATCAATGCCATCATGAACATATCTATAATTATTTGTGCTGATTCTTAAGACTTATTTATTAAAGAAAACAAAGGTTTTTTATGATATTTTCACTCACAAGATGATTTTTTAATATTATTGTTGATGTTATTTTTTAAAAGGAAATTAATACAAGTTTAGAGCTACAATCACTGGTACTCCACTGGTGACAACAGAAATATGTTTAATTTTACCTTAATTTCATTTTAAAAGAGACTTGCATTCAGTTTGCACCTCTTGCTACACTGGGCACTAAAAAGATGCAGTAATATTCTGCTTTCTCATGGAATTTTCATTCATATCAGTTACCTTTTAAAATAGCATTTAAAAAAAAAAAAGAAAAGAAATGTGTGCTTTGTAAGTCCAGTGGCTGGTGAACTGCACCATAGGAACACTAACACATATCCAAGAGGCAGGCACATAGATAGTATCCAAAAGCTTCAGTATTAAGTGGCCAAAAAACCCCTCTGAAAAACTCTGAGCCAGTGTTCAGTTCAACAGTAATTAGTAACAAGCATTTGAAAAAAGAGAGGCAGATGCTCTGCTGGCTGTACAGGCTGAGCAGCCCTGCCCCGGGGCCTGCCAGTCACTATGATACAAAGAGGAGCACAAATAATTTAAGATAACCAGGCTATTCATCATCTCCTAATTCTTAACATTTGCCACAGCACATTTTCCTCTTAGCACACCTACAGCAAAGCACAGGTTATTACACAGGGTCATTCTTTTATTTCACTTCAACTCAACTTTCATTTATAAATATATGGGTCCTAAATCTTTATCCTGGAACATTTCTTCTGCTACAGATGTAAATTTTAAATATTTTATAGATTTAGATACATACAGACACACTCATACACTGATTATAGATGACTTCTGATTGCCCGTTAGACAGAAATGATCCACTATTAATATGTGCCTATATTTTAGTACAGGAAAAACCTGGTCAAGTATTCTCATTAGTTAGAGAGTTTGGTTTCATACAGAGTTTTAACCCTACCCTATAACCTTTCTCTCCTCCTTCATCTAAGCACACTTTCTCCTCAGAAACTGCAACACAAAGAGCTGCAATGAACCTGGCTATTTGTGCTCAATGCTTGCACAAACCAAGTTCAGTTTAAATAGGTATTCATTCTTCTTTCATTTGTCAGCCACAAAATAAATACATCTTACATAGTGATTATATTTAAATATCCACCACTTGGGATGTGAATGCAGAAATACATTTTTTTGCATTTTGTTAACTTAAATTATCATTCTTCACTTAGTAATGATATAGGTTCTGTACTTAACAGCGGAGCATAATAAACAAAAGTACATTAAATACATATTTCTGTGAGAATGGGTAAGTTAAGAGAATATTGTTAATGTTGTTATTATTACTACTATTATTAGTAGTAGTAGTAGTATTACCTTAGAATATATGCATCTGGTGGCACGAAGGTTTAAAAAAAACTTCAAGCAGAAATTCCTACTAAGTTTAACACACATGCATTATGGCTTGGAGAGACAAGGACTGATTTTCAGGGGAGATAATCAGCATTACATCCCATGAAAGTCCAAAGAAACAAGACCTCTTCAGGACCCTTGCAAATCCAGGCTTTATTTGCTGTGCATCCACCCCACAAAAATATTTAAGGAATTTAATGCAAAGCCCCAAATGACAGGTTTGTAATGCACAGAGATAAAGAGCTATTGTGCTGGATGGATTTGCAATGGAAGGCACCATTATACTTTTTATCAACAGTATGAAAACATGCAAGAAAGAAATACGGCCAGAATTGCTGGAGAGACCCCAGAAAAGCAGCTGGGAGGGGCTGTGACAAGGAGGAAACCAGAATCATTCAGGAAAAAAAAATCTGTATTACTGCAACTTTTGTTCTACTTCTTCTGTTTTAAATTTAGGATTAATTAGGAGAGTGTACCAAGAAATACATACGGGCTCTGGTCCACAGTGCCCTGGAGAAAGTCTCTAAATTTTGCCCAGCCACAAGAAAATCCTCTTTGGGTTGGTTTAGGAGAACATAATTATATTGGTTATTCCAATGCAACAGTAAAAAAAAAGAATGCTAAAAAAATTAACACACTTCATCAGTGAGTATCTGATAATTTACAGTGTCTGTTTTAAATCTGTTTTATGAAAAAAATTAGTGTATAGAAAGACCATTACTGAAATTAGGGGGAGAGGGGACAAAATTTATTTCAACAAATGGTTCCTAAGATGCTTGGGGGCACAGTTAGCCATGGTACACATATACAGTATCCAACTCAGACTTTACAGGTGCTCTCCAGATTGCACTGCAAGTCTGAGAAAAATAATAGTCCTCTCAAGGACATCCATTTTCTCAGGGTTTAACAAAATAAATCTTAAAGATGAATGGCCTTTTTTCAAACCAGTCTCAAAATTACAGGGATTCACCAGTATGGCAGTCTCTTTGAAAGTTAGAGAAAGCAGCCATAAACAGTTTAATCTCCTGATTTGATGATGTTTTTATACCCTTCACATCAAAACCGAGCAGCTGGTATGCACTAATGAATACGGCCCGTGGCTCCCAGCTTTAAACTCCCTCTTGCTCATTCTAAGTTCTATTCTAACCCAATTTGACACTCACAGCAACAGCAGCTTCTTGGAAATTTTCGGTTGGTAACAATGTTAAGGGTTGGACCACAGTACACTGTACTGAGAAAGGAGAGAGA
The DNA here is from genome assembly GCA_008694505.1 of Cyanoderma ruficeps. Classification (NCBI taxonomy): domain Eukaryota; kingdom Metazoa; phylum Chordata; class Aves; order Passeriformes; family Timaliidae; genus Cyanoderma; species Cyanoderma ruficeps. Next base: position 36,298,817 of record VZDJ01007747.1, on the reverse strand, counting down.
AATGCACACAGCCAGAATGTCATTCCTGATTAGGAAGCAAAAAATCCATGGATTAGTTCTTGGCAGTTCCTTTCCTGCTGCTTCCCACCACCTCTAATCAGAGTTCTACCTCATACATATTTGTCATACCCATCTGGAAGTGGTCTCCGCACTCTTTTTCCCCATGAACCACAAAATGAATGCAGAAAGCTGCCCTGTTACCTCCTCATATAAATCCTGTACAGCCCAAAACCCATCCCAGCTGAAGTGAGAGCCAGGGAATCACACAGCAGAATGCAATGCCACCAAGAGGAGGGGCAGTGAGGCAAGGACAGGAATTCCAGATCTCCTTGGTCAAACAAAAAAGGCATGCAGGCACTTGAAAGGGTTCAAGGAGCCCCTCAATTGCATGTCCTAGTTAAAACGATCCTTGGGCTTTCAGAAAACTTAGTGTTTAACTCAGAGAAACAGGACTTCATACAATCATAGAATCACAGAATTGCTGAGGTTGAAAAAGATGATTCAGATCATCAAGTCCAGGCATCAACATAGCACCACCACCATTCACCATTCAACAGATTATGAAGTGGTATCTCCACATGCTACATTAGCACTTTCAGGAATGATGACTCCAAACTTCCCCTGGGCTGTCTGTTCCAATGCTTTATAACACTTTCCATGATGTTTTCCCCATAATATCTATTCTAAACCCTGTGTAACAGACCAAAGCTGACACAGAAGCACGCTGCATTGCTACATTTCATCCCACAGCTGGAGCAGCAACAGGAGCTCACATATTTCCTAGCTGCTTAAGTGAAAAAAGCTCACTGATATTTGCAACAGATATTTCATGACCTATGAACAGAACTAAATCTAAAAAATTACACTGGCCACTAGACACAAGGTTGAAGTGAGTGAAGTAGGTTTGATAGATCTAGAATTTAGGAAGAAAAAGTACATTTCCCTTTAATTCACTTCCTCTTCCTATGGTTATTCGTATAAGAATAATGAATTCTCATTCTCTTCCTTAGAGGCTCTATCAATAACACTGCAGACAAACCCAATTAGCATTTAAAGGCTGCAACCTCCTTGAATTGCTTTGAGATTCCTTTGAGCTCATCTCCCAGCCAGACAATATATTGAAACTGATTTAGCCCACTCTTTTTGAAATATCACTGCTATTTTGCTCTTAATATATCACAAACAAAAATACGCCTTCATTCTGACAGAGGGCCACATGGATTTTGCATAAAGTTGAATAAATGAGAGCAGATGATAACCAAGCAAGACCCAATCTCATGGTTTCAAACAGTGCATCTATTTTGCATAAACAAATTAACTTTTGAAAAAAAAATCTTCAAATGCGTTTACTTTATACTTCGTTCAAAAATGGTGACATCTGAAATCATCCCAAAGCCATGCTGGTCCAGGAGTTTTGAAATTACTTTGAAAACACTCAAAGCTACTCTCATTTTTGAGGAGGGATGTATCACATTATCATAGCTGGAGATGGTTCATTTGTTCCTATATTTATATTTCCAGTCCTTTTTTCCAAGGCTGGTAAAACACTAGCCTCAATACCATCTTGGGAAATGACTGCATGGGTTAATTACACAATGTGTGAATAAAGTATTTTCTTCCATCAGTTTTTTATTTCCCTCTTCCAGTTCCAATCAGTGTTTCCTTGTTCTTCTATTCAAGCTTTAAAAATAAAATACAAATTCACATCCTGCTTTTCTTTACTGTAATCACTACTTTGGCTCAGTTTACTGTTCCCCTCTTATTCATCTCTCCTTAAATAGTCCAAGGCATTTCAGGCTCTTCATATGATATATTTTCTCCATATACACCTCATTCTCATCTTACCTCTAAACCCCTCTCTCTCTCCAGTGTCTTTCTGATGCAGCAATTGGAACCAAACACAGAAGGTCAGGTGAGGGCAAAGCACTGATTTTTTGGGGGTTTTTAATAAAATCATAGTCATAGTGTTCTCAGTATTTTCCCCTCCCTCATTGTCACAACTTTTGAACATTTTTTTATTCCTTGTCAGCTGTTGCACATAGAAGCCCCAATGTAGCTGTCTACACTGATGCCAAGATCTATTTTTGACTGGATGCTGTTAAGTTAGAACATAAAATTAATTTCTAAATTTAAACATCTGCATGAATATCTAGACCTGAAATAGTTACCCAAGCTCTACGTAATGAAGAGAAATAGGCACTTTAATACACAAATTCAGACATGCATTCTGTGAATTGAACTGCATCCTAAAAATACAGTTTCTTCCACCAGTTACAACTAACTGAGATACTGACATCGACACCTTAGGCCTGAGGAATCCTATCCAATTAACTATCTCTAATTTTTACAATTCCATCCATTTTTTAATATGTTAAAAAAAAAAAGTAACAAAAAAGCCTAAGAAATAAAAAAATAACAACAATAATTTTAGGAGATTTTCCTCCCAGGCCTGAAGCCAGTTTCATAAAGTGATCATTGCCAAACCAAAGAAATAGAGGACTAACAGAATGGGTCAACAATGTTTATCCTGATGACAATATTTCAAAATCAATGGTGTTCCATTCTTAATTCTCACAGTTTCGTCACTTCATTTTTCCGAAGAATTGTCAAACAAGCTTTTCTTTCTTTTCTTTAGGAAAAAAGCTTCCATTTCATCTGACAACTTTCAGCTTGAATTACAGAGTTGGATTCTCCGCTACTTTGTTGAGTTGGTTCCATGGTCAGATTTCAGGAGGGCCCACAAGACACTCAATGTGCAAAACCAAATCCATCAAGAGTTTCTCTGAGACAATGTCAGTTAAGAATTCCCTTCTCCCCTTTGAAATTTCATTCCTATTTATGTCATTGTAGAGAAGTGTAGTTGGGGATGGAAGCAGAGGGAGAAAAGAGGGAAGAAAGCAAGATCATGGAACTGACTTAAAAAAAAAAATTAAAATCTTTCCCAGTAGAAGTTACTATATTGGTACGCACACACAAGAATATGTGATTTTATAGTCCACATAAATAGCAGGCAATGCCTTCTGTAAAAAAAACCCCAAAACCATAAACAACATCTTAGAAAGGTCCTGAAAAGAAGTCAAATTTAAAGTAAAACTCCAACAGCATCATTGTCTTTTTGTGCAAATATTGGAAACTAGAGGGAGATTTTGTTTCCTAATGGCAATGACAGCAGCTGTGCTCAAGAGCTGTCCTGGGTTTTCATTTTGCTTGCTTGTTTTCCAATAAAGTACTATTGATTCCCAGTCAGGTGGTACAAAAGGGCTGTATAAGATAGTCTCTGAGAAAATTACCACAATGTCTTTACTCACCTTCCGCCCTCTCCTTCAACTCGATTTAAACAAAGGAGACTTAATGATTCCCCTGCTTGATGCTTTGGAGAATAGGAACGTGCACTTAAAATAGCAACTGCTGTTTGCTTACCCAATCTTTTATCTTAAATGCAGGCCCTTTAAGAATATGTTGAGCTGATTTTAAAAACTACGAAGAGAATTAGAAACTCTTTCTGTAAAATGAGACATCAAAGTTTGATGTGGAATATGGTTTTGCAATAAAATTTCATCATTTCTCATTTGCATTTCAAATAAACCATTAATATCTTACAAAAGGACCGAGAACTGAGATAAAACATACTTTACACTTTGATATGTTAGCTGTTGTTCATCCCTGTGGCTTCAACTTTTTCTGCTATTAGAGTTCCTACAACTTCACACTTTTTTTTTAATTTAGCCTTCTGCCATCGCCAGTATCTGAAGCTGAAAGTGCTGCCTTGACATGGGTTTCTAAACACCACAAACACCTACAGTACAGATGGGTTATGGCTTCAAAAGCTTTCAAGAGGGACTTTCATCTTATTTTTCTCTTTACCACCTTTTAATGTCGTCAGCCCCCTTTGCAGCAGGCATCATCTGCTGCTGAACTCCCAATCTGCCTCTTGCTGCAACCTTCTGTAACCTGAAAACAAACTCAGGAGAAAGATTAAAAAAAAATCCCATGAATGCCCTAAATGATTAGCCTGAGTTTCTTTGGCCAATACTGCCAAGTTTGCAGTTGTATATAATCTAGGAATGCTACCAGGAAGGAGGGGTAAAGAGAGGTCAGTGGTGCTTGTTCCCAGCATCACCACATGCTGTAAGAAATCCAAGTTTGTATCCACAGGGTCCCAAAGCAGCAGCTGAAAGTTCATGGCACTAAAGCTCCATCTGAACAGCAGCACATCAGGATCCAGAAAACATCTGTTTATTGCCTACCTGACTTGCTTCAAAAAAGCATTTTTAGGGTGTAAGATTGTGATTATTCTGGAGATAGCCTGCCTTTGATTCAGTGAGAGGTCATTTCTGGTTTGTGGGCAGCACGGAAGGATTCCTGTGAGAGAGACGCACACCTCAGAAATGCCGATAAACAGACAGAAAGGACAAACGCAGTCACACTTCACCCGCATTTCCCAGGTGAATGACCTCTGCTCTCCTCTAAAAAAGCACAACCTGACTCTCCCCATTGTGAACACAGACCGCCAGCACTGTTGCCAGAATTTCTGCCAGGGTATTTCTATCCAAAGCTGGTTTTATCAGAAACATATCAGCCAGAATGAGAATGTGGACTGCAGAGAGCCTCAGCACGCCAGGTACTAGGGGAAACCAAGATTTCTAAAGTGAAAACCACTAGAGTTGTTCACAGAGCATCATGTGGATGTTAAAGCTCAAGTTGGAATAGCATCTTTTACTTCTAACTTCTACTTTCTACTTCTAATCTCAAAGCATGCATCTGGTAAGACATTTATCCTGTCTGGTCTTCCTTCCAAAAGGAAATGCTTTGGAAAGTTTAAGACAAGTTTATTTAGCCTTTTTTGAGTATTCAAGCATAAGGGAGAAAACAGTGGTGTCTTTCATTAAAAAGAAGTTCTGTGCTTTTCTGGACACTCATCAATCTAACCCTCATATTTTATCTATAGTTTACTTGTTTTGAGTGCTGACAATATAGTCTGTACTTCATGAGAAGTAATACCTGCCCCAGAGAATGAGGGTGATCTTTCAGTTTAAAATCACAGGTAGTCCCCACTGAATTAAAAAAGATTATTCATGTGTGTAAAGTTCCATCTATACAAAAAGGAAACATATACAGAGCTAAAGGAAGGCTGAAAACCAACCCAACCCTCAAAGGCAGAGGATGAAGTGAAGAGGGGAAAATCAAAGAGTGCTTCTCACCTCCCAAAAATACCACTGAGAACAAGTCTGTACCACTGTCCAATTCTGTAGCATAATTAGGCCCAAATGTCGATGTTAACAGGATTGTTCATATGGATGTGGTTTCCCCAGCTGAGCTCAGCTATTTTCAGCAAAGCACAAAAAAATCCCTATGGTTGAGAAGCAAGTTTTATTTAAAAGTAGAAAAAATTCTAATAAAATTAGACTAAAAAATTGGAATAAAAAACGTTCTTTATGTTAACACTTTCATATTGTTGGCTTTGTACATAATCTAAGTCCTGGTACTTGTAATACAGGACAGCTATACGGTTTTCTGCACACTAAAAAAAGAAAGAAGAAATCAGATTACATGCTGTGCATAGAGATTAAAGAAATTACTCTGACATCACAAAGGCCACCTTTTAGTCTCATATCAGTTAAGCATTTTGGGGAAAAGGTTTGCATTTGGTTTTGGAAACTGCCTGTTTACCAACGCAAATACCTACTGTATCCACATGAAAATTCAGACTGCAACCATATTTTCAGATGAAATATGTGTCCACTCTCAAGTTCCAATGAGCTTTGTATCTATGTGATGCTATTACTAATAATGAATTACTGATTCTCTAAATTAGAGAGGTTTAGAAGTTGATGAACAAAAAGGTTCTAAGACAAGCTTCATTTATTTTCAAATATTAAAAAACTAGAATTAGAAAATGTCCTTAATATAATCACTTCTGCAATGCATTTCTCATTAAAAATAAAATTAAATTTAAAGAGCCAATACTTTACAATATCATAACCACTTTTTTCAATCTCTTGTGTATTAATGACATTAATTCATCATAAATTTGAAAGTAGTTCTTTTAAGCAAATTTCTGTATTTTTCACTGGATACAGCTATTACAGGCAACTTAATGCCTCTCAATTCTACTAACAGTCATAAAAGACTTTGCAGAGAGACTAATATGTTTTAAATATCAACCAGGGAGACTCTTTGAACTATGGTTCCATCTGAACTCAAACAAAGGGTTTTTATGGCCAGCACTGTCAGCCTGAAGAGATGTTTCTGAATTCAAGTGAGGGAAAAAAAGCGAAAATCAATATTATTATAAATTATATGTTTTGTAGAAGTTTGCAGTAATTGAGAGACATATCTTCAGAGACAGATACTCATTTGTTTGTAGACCATGCCACTGAGCCACAAGGGTGATACTGATAAAATACATACATGTGTCAATACTTGAATGAGTAGTCACTGAAAAGGTTACAAGTACAGCAATTCTAATCCAATTATACAGGCAAAAAAAGTCCATAAAATCTATATCAAAAGCTAAAGTCTAAAACTTATTTCCATTCCACAGTGACAGATGAAAGTGATTTCATCCTTAGAGGTACCTACTGAGTGATACATTTTTTGCTATCATTTAATAGTCTAGTTATTTAAAATCAATACTCCCACGCATGCTGTCATTCTTCTTCTCCTGTCCCATTGAGGACTGTGGAAGCAAAGAATTCCCATATGTAATTATAAATCCATTTAAAACAAAATATTGAACCATGTTTTCAAATCTTCTTCCCACTATATGGCATTTTCAATGTAATTACTTCTAAAACTTCCACAGCTGAATTTAGTTTCCTTATTGAAAAGGCCTAGGAACGCAGAAGGGAAAAGGCTAGAAATGCAGGAGGGGATGAAAACTTGTACTGAAGTTCAGCATAGTTATCAACAAGCTCCTCTGGTCACATCCACAAGGGAAGTCAAGACACCTACTTGCTAAAGCAGAGTAAACAACCCTGCCTTTTTAGATGCATAAAAGTTTGTCTAACCACCTGTCCTGACAGGGCTCCCTGAGCCATGCCTGTAAGCAGAAGCATGATGAACAGACACTCTTACCTATCATGCCAGCACAGACATATTGATTGCAGAGGTAAAAAAAGTAAGCTTGTGTATATTTGGGTTCCCTGGTTCTGTGTTAAATTTTGGGTACTTTTTAATTACTGTTATTATATTCCTTTTTTAGTCCCCTCCCTGTTCTGAATGTAAAGACAGAGGCATATAGAGTTGGAATTCAGCTCCTGTTGGTACACTGCAAAGGGTAGAGGATCAAGAGTGCACCTAATCTAAATGACATAAAATGGTGAAAAATACCACCTCCTCCTAGAGACTGTACAGAGCAAAAGCCTCCAGTTTGATACTGAAAGAAGAGCGGAATTGTTGGTTTCCCCCCAAATTAGGTGTTTCACTTTGTATGGACATAAGCAACACAGGTAGTGTTAGGGGTTTTTTAAGTTGGAGGAAGGAGTGTAGGAATTGTTACTTACTGCACTGTATGATCAGCTACACACTAGGTTAAAGAGCATGACACCTACCAGCTTAAAGCCAGACTGGACAAGGACACACACTAATATTGGTTCATTGGGTCAGCAAGAACAGATTTTGAGAGGCAAGAAGGGGCAGTGGCAGGACCTGTCTCTAGGTCCCCTCTTCCATGAATCATCCGGGAAGGCAAAGTCCTGAATTTGGTCCTGCCTTTCACAAGTACCTTTACAGCTACTGATCACTGAGTAGAAAGCAAAAACCCTCTTAGGGGAATGGAGATTTCTCTGAAAATCACAAGCTCTGGGCTGGAGTCCCTCTAGTCAAGGCAGTCCTTTGATCCTGGTTTTACATTGCCTGGACAGATGCTCTTTTCACTTACCCACAGGTAATACAGGAATAACCCCCATTTGTACCAGCTACAGCAGCCACAGCTTTGCAGCACTGCCAGTACACATCAGACATGTGCTAAATACACTTGCTACAGAATTTGCTGGGGAGGCTGAGCAGCGAGTGCCCCTGTGTGACCCACATGGCCTCTGGCACCAGGCAGGAGCTGGGACATTCAGCTCAGCTGAGCCTGGGCCACCTCTGGGCTCTCATGGCAGTAAACACCAGGCACCTGAACTGCACTAGTGACAAGAGCTGGAATTCCAGGGGTTGCCGCGCACTCAGTGACATTCTCAGGGTTATTCTCCTGCACTTCAATTCCATCAAAATTGTAGTTAGATGCTAAACCTTGAGCTAGGCTTAGGCAAAAATGGTGACTGTGCTGTAAGAGGCAACAAAGGAATGAGTAACGGGAGAAATGGGTGCCACATTCAGAGTGTATCCACACCTATCTGCTGAACCAAATGAGAAGATTTAGAAAGTGATGAGAAACTTTAGCAGCCAATATCATGTTCATCCATTGAATCCATCACTTAACAAAGACAATATACAGCAAACATCACATGAAAAAGCTATAAGAGAATTCCACTTGAAGGTTGAGAGAGAGTATGTTGAATCATTCCAGGAGCATCCTGATGTATTCTTGTACATCTCCTTCTGAACAGGATCATTTACTGTGCCATACACATATCTTATTACTGAAGCAGTTTCTAATTAAGAACATTTGGTTACAGAAGAGCAAATATTCAATAGTAATCTATTTGGAGAACAATATTAAACTTTAAAATATACTGGGTGAATTTATCATTTAATATTTTTTAAAATAACATAGTCACAGGAAGCACAGAGGAAGATGCTCTTCAGATATTCATATGATTAACCACATTAGTGATGACAGAGGGTTCACATCAATGTCCTTTCTCTGTGACAGGAGAGGAACAGATTCTGAGAAAAACTACAACAGAAAAGTAAATCTCTGCTCCATGCTTTTTGCCCTACAGTTATTCCACACTGCTATTGCCCACCAATTCACAGCTCAGTGGTTTTCAAAACAAGAGCGGCAACTTTATGTTTAAGAGCAAAAGTGTACTTTTTTCCCATGAATTTCTTAATCCATTTTTAAACCATTGCAAATGTTTGGTATCCAAAAACTCATGCATCAACAGTGAAACACACAAACCAACTGCAGAAGAAGGAAAGTAGGAACATCAGAAAACCCAGATAGACTCAAACAAATCCTTCTCTTTCAAATATTAGTTGGTTCCTCAGAAACACCTCTGACATATTTCTGATATTCAGAATCCCCTCAATATACATGACATTTATTATTTTAATTGTTTAAAATTGTTTCTAATGATTAGTTATGAATCTGGGCTTACGGGGTACTTTCGCGATCACACATCTTCCCTCTCATTGCCCTCCAATTCTGAGGTATATTGCACACTTCTCGTGCTCTGGTGGCACATCAGATTTCAGCAACCGGTACAAGGCAGAGCTACTTCATCCCTAAATTTCTTTCCCCTCCTGGGTAATTACCATCAGTCTCTGCAATTCATTTTAATATCTCCACTACTGTCACTTCAGATGCTCCCTGTGAACAAGAGTGATGGTAGGAGCACCCCTTGACTCAATGCAGACAGCAGAAGTTTATTCCACTGTCTTTATTGTTTCAAACTTACACCTGACACACTTGAACCAATCGATTATCTTCACTGTGCAAATCTGAAGTGGGAAACAACAAGGTGCTTACCTTCCTTTGATGGTTTTAAAGTCAGAGTAATTGTTATTTAAGCGTTCTCAATCTAAGATGTGATTTTACTGCAAAAGGAATGCACTACAGTATAGCAGAAAACAAGTAATTATCCTGAACAGCAATTAAGTTTCTCACAAACTCAAGTTGAAAATCTATTTCATCCATGCTAGGTTAAAAGCATTAAGGAAATTGATCCAAACTTTCATATCAACCAAAGAGTATTATTTAAAAATATTAGACAACTGGAATTGACTTTTTTAAAGGTATTTTCATTTAAAAATTAAGTCTAATTTGAAAAAAAAATTGAAAAAATAAAAAAGAAAACGAGAAGTTATTTTGTGTTTTTAATCTCACAATTTAACCTTACTTCTTTTAAAACATTTATGATTACAAATTTTGCCTCAGAAATCCAATTGTCTATGGAATCCTTTACTTCCTTCTGCAGATTTACCTATATAAATTTCTCTAACGATATTACTATAAAGCCATGTTACTTTAGGGAGGGCCATTTGTTTTCTCTATGCTTTTGTAAAGCCAAACGCTTTCACTGGCAAGACTGCAGCTTCCCATATAAAATGTTTATACCCTTTAAAAAACACTTTATCACATTAGTAAACTTAAATTGGAGCTGTCAGATTTCTTCAAAGTATCCTGAGGAATCTGTCAGCAGCGTGGCCACGTGCATAAATTCTGGCATTTCTTTTCACAGTATATCAAAAACTAGACGGATGAACGATCTGAAACTGTTACGTGCATGCTGCTGTCTGAAAGAGTTGAGCTGTTTGGTTTAATGCCAGACAAATGTTCTTCCAGCTGCACTTATATGACATAATCATGATGTACAGCCAACGGTCACATTTACGGCCTGCGATATAACACCTTTGGATACGTGAAAGCAGCAGGCAGCACCCTGCCCATTTGAGTTCCCAGTTCTAAAACACAACCTTCAGTCAAACACTTCTCACAACAGACACAGGTCTGTTTTAACTCACAGGTCTGCACCAGCCATCAGCAAGGAGATGCTCAGAAGACTTGGTTGGGATGTTGTCATTAGCCCTTGCTGCCAAATAGTGATTTCAGGGAACCATACCTGCCTTTACTTTACTAGAGTAGAATAAATAGCAAAATATGAGCAGCCAAATGCACTCAAATACAACATACACCTACCAATCTCTCATATCCTCTTGACCGAGTTCAGCAGAAAGAAGGCCGTCAAGCGCATCATCTACTACTACATCTATTAGTACAGGCTAATGCAATCAAAATGAAAATGTAAAAAAAAAAAACCACAAAAAACCAGAAAGGAGAAATAAAGTAGCCAAATATTATCCAGGTTTAAGGGTATTTGCTTTTCTTACAGAGAATTTTGATGAAGGATTCAATACTTCATATATAAAGGAGATATATGACTAGAGTAACAGAAAACAGCAACCTGTTGTGGGGTTACCAAATACTGTCCGCTTAAACCACGTTTAGGTTTTTCAAATTCAGATTGCACTGTTGATCTGGTCTCTCTTCATCTGCCCTTCACTAAAAGAAACTGATTTAGACACTTCGAAATTGTCTAGCTGTGGAGGAAAGTGCTCTAAGCTGAACTAATTGTTGTTGGCTTTCTTCTTTTTCTTAACAAACAAACAAACAAACAAGCAAACAAACAAACTCCCTCCCTCTGTTTTGTCCCTGTATGAATATTACAAAAATTATTATGAAGGCTTCAATTCTTGTAGCTGCTGGTTAACAGTGAATAAGACTCACGAGGGAAAAGAAAAGAAAAAAATATAATTGAGGATTACATCCTTAGATATCCTAACTACTACCATACTGAAGTATGTCAAACACATTCTTCTTTATTAAAATCTTAAAACCAAATTCTCCTACTATCAGTGCTACTTAATTTAATAAGCATCTCCATACATCTTTAGTATCTTTAAAAACACTAAGTTTTTAGAGAGAAGTTGAGAGAACTGTTACAAAATCTCAAACAATGAAGGGAAACATTCGGAGCTGAAACGATGTCTCCATCACTAACAGGAGATAGTACCCTTGAAAATCTCTTTTGTTGTCCTTGGGATCTTTATAGCGATTATTGCTCATATTTAAATGGAAAAATGGAACACCAATCCTTCAATTTAAATGGCAGCCAGACATCATCTATGTCACCTCAAATCCTGGGCCCCAACAAATGAATAAATATGGATGCAGACTGTCATGGTTTCTTTCCCAAATAATGGACAACAGCATACCGACTATGGATTAAATTATTTGCACACTTTTGTGTATGAATAAAATACATATTTCACACACCTATTCACAATATCTATAAGCAAGGAACTGCAGGATTTACTACATGAATATTTGTTACATTGAAATTAATTATGGAACATGCAAAATTGGCACTTATTCAGCCTTTATATATAAAATGAAGGACACATATTTTGTATTTGCACATCAAACTTGTTTTGAATATGTTTTTATTTTCCCCGACAGAAGAGAAAGCCCTCTAGTAATCCTTCAAGAATTATTTTCTTGCAGCAAGATAATATTAATAAATATAACCATGATGAAAAGTCTACAAAAAGCATATTAAAAGCTGAATTGTATTTACAGAACGTAAGTTTGAACATGGTCTAATTTGCACCCATTTAACCTGAATTTCCCTGACTTAATAAAAAATTCAAGCAACCTCTATTGTTATTCTACAGTAGCAAAAGCAACCCACTGCTCATTAAGGTGGGAGTTTAAACTCAAAGACACAGAAAGAGCAGAGTCCTTCGCTCTCTTTACTATGGAAAGACGCCTCAGACAAGTTATGTGCAGTCTCCGTAGTTATGGAATGGCAGCAGAAACATCAGCTACTAACAGCCCCCCCACAGCACCTTCTGACTCCTTGAAAAACAACAATTAAGCAATGTAGAGGCAGAGGTACTAACAGCTTTGGACTTGCCCCTGGGCTAGGCATAAGTTGCCTCTTTCTGACCTGTCTTTTTGTAACAGCTACCACATTTTCACTAAGACTTCATTACACTGAAATTGACAATAAGGCAGCCTTTTTTTTTTTTAATGAATACTGATACATGGAAAAAAAAACCCTGATCCCATCAAACCTGCTTTTTCAATTGTCATATACAATATGCTTCATCAAGTACTCAGACTGCTCAGATCTATCTCCCAAACTGAAAAACAAGTTTTCAGATGTATTTACATCTAATAATTTTCCAGGATGTAATAATTGTTAACTACAATTCTGCAAGGAATCAGCAAGTTTATATTTAACTTTATACCCTTCAACTATTCCAAATACCTTATTTGTATTGTAAAACAAATATTGCTATGCAAGAAATATATGAAGCTGTAATACCCATTTTAAAATTACTCTAATGTCTTGGTTCTTTTAGAATATCGTGTCTGTGCAACAGCAAACTAAACAAATCTTTTTTGGTTTGAAGAACATCCTGACATGCATTTTAATGCTCCTGAATATTCTTTGTCATCTGCAATAATAAATTGAGAGTCAGTGCTCAAGGAAATAAAAAAAAATCATCTGAAAGGCTGCCACTGGCATAAGAGACTTCTAATTGAAATTTTAAAGCTCTGAGATGTGAAAAAATCTGAGGTTTTTACAGGGGAAACACTTTTGTATTCTAGTTTTATATGTATGTGTATGTATATATATGTACACACACCATTTCATCTACAGCCAAGGTGACATAGCTCTCACTGGTCATTACATAGAAAACTTGGGTTCTAGCTCCAGTCCCCCAATTCACAGTATCACAGAACCATTAAGGTGGGAAAAGACCTCCAAGAGCAGTGAGTACAACCTCTGACTGATCAGCACCTTGCCAACCAGACCATGGCACTGTCACATCCAGTCCTTTCCTGAACAGCTCCAGGGACGGTGACCACCTCAGCAGTGGTGCTGAGGAACACATTCAGTGCAGGGAGGCCTGGGAGCAGCTGCAAGTTGAGCCCCAGGCAGGAGACCATGAAATGCCTTTGCAAAACAAAGGGCCCAGGGACCTGTGGCACCACCCAGGGACTGGACACTTAGGACAGGAGCCAAGGACTCACAGACATTTTGTGCTTAGACTGTGAGAGGTCTCTGTTTGAGGCCCCTCCTCGGAGGCACCAGCTCAAGCTATTATTTTGTTATTGCACCAAGATTAAATTATTTAAACAATTGAGACCTCTGAGACTGTGGTATGGGAATCCTGGTCTGGCTGGTGAGTGTGGGGGCTGTAGCTGTGGAGTGGCCTCGGTCCCAGCTCAGGTGGTGTGGATGTGACTCCCAGAGCACCTCCTGGATGGTTGGATAGGGAAGTTTCCTAAACACCACCATCTCCCTGGGCAGCTCATTCCAATGCCTAAACTCAGATCTACCTTACAGGGAGGTCTTCAGTACACAAAATACAGCCTCAGGCAAACAATACCAGGCGTATTCAGGCCATACCAGAGTACGCTGGGGTCATAAGGAACATAATCTTTTAATAATTGATATGTTTACATACAAAAATTGTCTAGACAACACAGATGAGTACAACTTCACCAGTATTAATTAAGAAAAACATTAAGACAGAACAGGGGATGCTATAACTGGAGGAAGCATCTGAGACAGCAAAAAGAAGTAGTTGTTCTTATTTATTCGCATAAATATGTAGATTATCTTTGTTCCTCCAGTGACTGCACTGCCTAGTTTATGCTTCCCTTTGTAACCCATTTCTAAGGCACTATTGTGGAATTGGGCAGCACTTTCATTCAAAACCTCAAATACACAACTTGCAGATATTATAAGAAATATGTTTTACCTTCCCTATCCTCCAAAACATAACAAGACAGATTTTCTCACACTAACCCCAGCTACCTTCAGTACAAAGATAATAGTGCCAGGTCAGTGGACAGAGAGGGCATTATTTTCTGACTCCATCATTTTCTATGCTGATTTAATAAATATAACATTACTATGATAACAAAGAGATTGTATTTGGTATATGCTTTTAAGATTAGCCATATTTTTAGGAATTCTTTGTAAACAGAGCTTCTTCCTTTGAAGCTGGATTTGAAAACATTGATAGTGTTTATCCCAGAAGGGAAATAAACAAGAAGATTCATAATTAATGTATCAAAAATAATGAGTTATATTGAGAGGGAACTTTAGCTCTCTGTCTCATGATAGAAGAGTCATTCCATAAAAGTGACTAGTAGAATACTTTAAAAAAAGAAACATTAACTCTTTCCTCTCCAGTCCTTGTTATGAGATACGTTATCCTAAACAAATTTCTCTCTGAGACAGGATATTAAACTAAGCAGATCACATCCCTCTACCTTAGATTGACATCTATTAATGTTGGTTTCTTAGCACACAAATAACTCTAATAATGAAGTTCAATAACAACAATAGTCCATGCATGCATTCAGCCAGGGATTAGATTCCAAAGCCAGTTATTATAGTTTATTCAGCTACCAAGTATTACCTGGCCCATGGCAACCACCAGTGTATGCAGTCTTAGACCACAATAAAGACAAATGAATGCACTACAGCTTAACACACCGTGAGGGCCTGTAAAAGATAACTCACATGACTTTGTCAGACGCAATACGTGATTGTGCATTTGAGGCGTTAACACCAAACTCATCCCTCCCAGCTGTGGACACCCAAGGGTAATACTTAACCTATGTGTATGACATGGTTTGTGGCATTCTACAGTGAGTGAGACTCACACTGGGCTAATCACATCCCAGATGGAAGGAAATGCACCCTCCAAAGACCAGGCCGCCTCCACGAGGCAAGACTAAGATGGAGGTCAGGAAGGTAAATCAAAGATAGCTGTGCGGGTTTTGGAATTAAGCTGGAGCCTTGTGTACTAATCTCACTCTCCCCAACTTTTTGCTCCATGATTAAAATAAACCAAGAAAAATCTGAAAGCCAGCAGCTCCAATGGCTCCATGTTTCCACAAGGCATAAATAAGCCTTTTCCTCTTCTAAGCTGTTGGCTAATTCTTTGGCTGAAGCCCACCTCTCCTACCATTGAATGAGGAATTGATTGTATAAGGATCCCTCTTCTTCAGCACAGATTTGGATGGCTTGACTTGGATAGCTAGTGAGCCTTGATTAAAGGTAGTTATTTTGCACCCAAGATGCTGAAAAGCCTTAGTTCTGCTACTTCAATTGTCTACAGCAAAACCTCCACCACAAGGGTTGAACAATTCAGGGGTCATACCATCTCAGCCCACTACAGGTATTTCTTAGAGGTCATCTGAAACTGCACTGAATACACAGAACAAAGCATTGTTCCTTCAAGGAGGATAGTACTCAACCTCGGATTAGAGACACACTGTGAACTGGCAGCATTGCTGTTAAAAACTGTTAATAATTCATTGTCAGCCCCTGGAGAAGAACAAATTAAAAATGCTGCTTGAAATATCATCTTTATTGGCAATACTGCCGAAAAAAAGAGCAACTTCTTTTCCCTATTCACTGCTTGCAAACACACAAAGAAAATGGCTTTCTTTAAAGAAAGCTGACATTTTACATTTCTGATTTTACTTTATTTACAGAGGATTCTGATTCTGTCTACTGGGAAATGACATTTTCCTTCAGCTACCAAAATGAAAATATATAGAAAAATGGTGGAGCTGGCATTTACAGGAAATACAGCCAGAAAATTACAGACGACAAATAACCACTTGTGTTTTCTATAATCAGACAGAAATATGAATTAGAGTTTGTATTATTGTGGTTTATTTATTATTCTTTTTATGATCTCAAGAAAACAACAATAGAATCCTTTTTTAAATCTACCTTTGAAAGCACCAGTGTCTACCAGAAAGGACATTTCTTGAAATTATTGTCTTAAGAGTGCAATTTTAAGGTTTTTTAGAAGGTAAAATATTATAACAATGAATATATGTAAGTATAGATTGATCAAAATAGCAAATTAATTCTTATCTCTTATCCAGGAATTACCATAGATATTTATTTTAAGATAATGTCAAAATTATCTCGTGGATTTATTTATAGCCTTGAAAATGCAAACAGAAAGATGAAATACTAAACTCACAATAGAATTATTCAATCAAATATATTACATTTCACCCAAAAATAGGATATCGGGCTAACAGCATATTCTGGTTAGGCAGCACAATTTGACTAAGAATGCATATTTTTATTCACTATTTCTACAAACTGTCAGCAGTTGTAGAAACACAGACTTTATGTTTCCAATGACAGCTGACAGCACAAGTCAAGTAACCAGCTTTCCCTTCCCTACATGCTTGAAGAATTACAGTATCATTTATCCACTGCAAAAGTTCACAAAGGCCTGGCAGAGAGAGATTAATATGTTTCTTTATGAAGCAAGCAGTAATGTTTATATCCTTCCTTCTTCTTGAGCAGTGTCTGACTGCAAACCCTTTGTATAATCAGGCTGGATGGGTGTCACTGGAGGCTCAAAGTAAAATAAATGCAAAAATCACACTTCAGAACAAATGAAGGAATACTAAGTCATTGTGGAAGAACTTAGAAAGGATCAGCAATGTTTCTGGTTTTCAATTTACTTTTCTAGCAGAGCAGCAGCTGAGCACTGCAGACATCCCCATCCATTTGCACGGCAGGGCCAACAATACCCACCCTGAAAAGCCGAAAGACTGTATTCCCAAATAGTTTATATCAAATACAGAAAAAAGCCTTTTCCTGCACACTTTCAGATAGATTCTGAAAAGTGAAAGCAACTAGCAAATGACACAGTCTCCTAGGAGATAAAAAATCAGTTGTGTTTTACACACAGGAGCTTGGTTACCTCGTTCCCAAGCGACATTTTCATCAGCCTCCTGCAGGGCTGCAGCCAGGGTGCAGCAAGGGGGAGATGCACTGCTGGGAGCCACGAGTCAGCAAACCTGAGTGCTGAACCTTGGTGATCCACCCAGGAGTAAAGCAAGCCAGGGGACAGCACAGTTTATATTCTGCACTCACCACGAAGTTAGCATGGATTTGGTACCTTTAGAGGAGTTGATCGGGATTGACCCTGGTGTAAGTGCTCTATGTACCAAGCTGCACCTCAGACTCCTTCTGAAAATCCAGCTTTTCTTCAGTTCTGCTGAAAGCAATTCATTTGCTAATACCAACAGTCCCACTATTTTATCAGCTGTAACTGAGAGATTTTCGACAACTTAGCTAACAATAGTCCTAAAGAATTGCAGTCCTTTGGGTATTTCATCTTTAAAAATAAGGTAATAAGGATGCTAAAAAGAAAATAATCCGGATTCTTCAATACACATTTCTAAATCAACCCACGGAGGGCAAAAATTGACAAAGTTTCTTCTATGAACATGTGCAGAGCACACAGGCACATGTTTAGACACAAATATTCCCTTTCCAAAGCATCCAACACTTATTTCTTAGTCCTGGAGATCCAGGAATGACAGGCCTACAATTGTGTTTTTGTTGAGGCATTGAAGAGACTCTCTCAACAATTTTAGGCTGAATTCCCCCACCTTCAAATGACCTTCAGAGTCCTAGAGAATGAAACTCCCAGTGGGTGGCTCAGCTTTTTTAAAAAAAAAGGAAGCAGTGACAACCACTCACTAGAAAATTATTTTTGGTTGCAATTGTAGGGTGGGATTTTCCAAAGCTCTCATTGCCTAGCTTGCTCCCACGGGCTAAGAAGTGAAGTGTGCTATGATCTCCAGCAGGAAGGCAGATAAACAGCCTTCAAATAGACAACCTCACCCAAAATTACAATTACGTATTTTGCAAACAACTCAAGGAATAGCCAGCTGCTCTAATTAGAGCTTATATAAGTGAAGCAGCATTTGGGGCTCCTTATCTCCCAGAAATTTGTCACCATCAATGATCATACAGATTTTAGTGGACAAAAAAAAAAAAAAAAACAGAATATCAGCTAGGTAGGGTAAACTACAGTTAGCAAATAAATTTTCTCAAATGCAAAATTTTATAATGGCACAAATCTGTAAGGAAAATAAAAAAGCCATGGAAATGCTCTAAGAGCTAAAAAGCCAGCTTTACCATGTAAGGTCTCCAAACTCAATCTGTTCAGCAAGAGCAAACTGTTCTTACTTAAACAAGGAAAAGATGCAATGAAAGAGAAATGCTCAATTTCAATGCTGTATGTATGTTAGGATATGACAGCTGAAAACTGAAATAAGAAGACCTGATGTTGTGGTAGTGAAATAAACCAATTTTTAAGTTCATGTTTTTGTCTGGTCCATGTTCACATAAGATTTAGGAGCTGGGACAAAATGTTACCCCAGCTCACCAGACTCCTGTGAGGTTTCCTGTGCTAACTGCATCATAACCCTGGTTCTGCTCCTTACACATCTAGCCTTGGTTTTCTCCACCTCCTTTCAATTTCAGTTCTACTCATTTTTAAATACAGAGGTGAATTTTTTGCTTATGGCTTCCTGCCAAACATTCCTTCTTTCATGTTCTTGAGCCCTGGCTTTATTAGCCTTGTCTATCAGTATGCCCAGAAGATGCTCCCTCCCATGCACCTGACAGGCTCTTCTTAACATTTCCTAAAGTCCTGTCAGCAATGAACTGTCTTTCTTCTTAGTCTGAAGGAATTCTAAGTTTCTCCTCTCTCCTCTCTTCTTCATCCTGCCAGTGTGAAGCATTCCTTCCCTGGCATTAAGCATTCTGCTGAATGATCCAGTGCAATAAGAAGAAACAAATCTTTGGAAACTTACTTAAAAATTCAATGATTTTAAAATACGAAAATTCATCTACAATGATTCTTTAAGCTTTTTTTCCTAAAGATCTTAATGCTATCTGTAGCTGCTGCTTTTATTAAGATAAGAATTAATGCATTTGTATTTTGGAGCAAATTTATATAGTGGCCCAGATGCAATTAGTGTTCAGTTAAAATTTGACATTGGGGACTCCCAAATCCAATACAGTCATGCACTAATGTGCAAAATCACTGCTTTCCAATAGATCTGCCTTCCCATCTTGTGCTACTGAGACTTTGAGGAAGATTTTTCAAAGGGTAATGTTGGGTTACTTATTTGAGAAGTGAGAGGTTCTGGCCACTTACAGGTGACCTAGAAAAGGGATCTAGTGGTACCTGCCTGATCTAGTTGAGGTGTTAAGGCTGGGTTGGACTTGATGATCTTGAAGGTCTTATCCAACCTACACATTCTGTGATTCTGTGATTCTGCCACAGACCATGGACAGCCAGGGTGGTACACTGACCACTTCGCTGTGCCCCCCATTTGCTCTTGTTTCCTCTAAAAAGATTTTTAGAATTTTTTTTCTTCACATTGAAACTCCTATCAGGTGGCTTGTATTTGCTCTACTACTTTTAATCCTAGAGGAAATTCCCACCAAATACCCCACCATGGAATCCTCTCCATGCCTCCTGAAATGACACATGCCTTTTACTGAAATCTCTGACACCAATAAATCCTAGTGGTTTTTCCTTATAGAATATCCTGAATTGGAAGCGACCCAGAAGGATCATTGAGTCAAGCTCCTGGCCCTGCAGAGCACCATTCCCAAGAGTCACTCAGTTTGCCCAACAGTATTGTCCAAACACTTCTTGAACTCTGTCATCCTTGGTGCTGTGACCACTGTTTTGAGGAGCTGGTTCCAGTGCCCAGCCACTCTCTGGGTGAAGCCTATTTACACTAGGCCTTTTCCTTGCTTCCTAATTCTTCATTTCCGTACACTGGCTCTTATCTAAAATGACAATTTCTACAACTATCCAGATAAACACTCTTAATTCTCTTTAGCACCTACTTTTCCTCTCTTAAGTATGACTTTGTGTAGCAGATCTGAGGTCAGTTTAATCCAGCCCTTTATTTTCTTTTAGAAGATACTTGAAAACATCTGAGAAAAGAAGTTTAAGACAATACAGTATCAGTATACACCTACCTTCTCTTCCTGTAAGATTGAGCAGGTTTGCGTCCATGCATACAGCAACAACCCTGCCCTGGTCTGACTCCCTAGAATTTATTAAATATTTAGATTTGGATCCCTTTTGATTTCTTTTGTAACCAGTCAGTGGCAATTTGTGTCTTCTTCTTAAGGCCTTTACTCCTTCCCCAGTCCAGGAGCTCAGGCGGTTCAAAATTCGTGTCACAGAGTGGATACAGGGCAGATCCATGAGACGCTGCTCCCACAGATCCAGAGGGACATCACTGACAGGCTCAGCCACCAAACTGCAACAAAGGGATTTTGTTTGAGGGTCTCAGGAGGAATAATAGAACTATACTTTTATAATCAGCATGTCCAGTGGTCAGGTTCTAGCATAGAAACTGCTGATCCAGTTACCAAACTTAACCAACTTGAATTTCAGTCATGTGCACATTTCTTGAAGTGAGAAACACTAATATCTTTCAAATTAAAAAGTTCATTCTTTCATATCACTGTTGCAGAAATTCATATCTTTGCCTGATTTATTACAAGTAACCTCTTGAACATCCAAGGAAATCACTCACTCACCCTTCCACTACAAGCCTTGAAGGCTTCAAAAATCCCTATTGATCCAACGCTAACTCCCCTGAATTCGTAAGTCAACAGCAGCAGTGGAAACTCCATCTTGCAGGCCTTACTGCAGAAACCCATCTGTCAGAAGCCTGGTAACACACACAAATGTTTTCTCAAAGAATTGTTAATTTGCCTTCCTGCCATCTGTGACACTTTGAAGAGTCAAAAGCCAATATTGCCTGTCTTGATATCCAAATTTCTATTGCCACTGCTCCTCACAAAGGTTCACCAGTAGATCTGCACATTCTGTAGATCTGCATTTCCCTGGATAATGTGTCTTTTGCTCTTCACATTCTTATTAGCAATACTTTAACACAGCAGTTCTGCTCCCCCCAGAAGGCTTCTATGTCTCATACGGGGCTGATGAAGCTTCTACAATGGAGTTACAGCTGACAGCTGAGAATATGTCTAGCAATTACAGATTTCATCAGGTCACATTCTCAATGAATGCGAAAAAGAAAAATCCACCTTTACTAAAAGAGCCATGGAATCTAAATATCCTCATCAAGCAAAGCACACTGATATTTCCCCTTCAGCAGAAAATACCTGTGTTAAACTGAACAAATGACAACTTGCTTCAGAAGGGAGATGATATTCACACCTGCAGCCAAATCTGACTGGTACCGCACTGAAATAGTTCACTGATTATATATTTCAGAAAGCATGTATTGGCATGCAACTGAGAAAGATGCTCAAGTTCTACAAATACATCAGTAATTTTCAGTACATCCTATGCATTAATAATATTAACACATAATTTTATAAAGACTTTCTTTCTTTATTAATCACACTGACACTCATTCAGGGCAAATTCTAAAGGAATTTAGTTACTTCAATCATGCCTTATTGATCCTAGTTTCCTGTCAGAACTAACACCTTTCTCATTATACCCTACTAAAACAATGCCCACCACAGGTTGTTACCTAGCTCAAAATTACCTGCAAGAGGGTTTTAATCTACAGATAGAGTTACCTTTACCTGGAGACCCCCTGCCTACTTATTTTTAGCATTTCTATTGGAGTAATATTAGACACAAAACTGTATAGTCCCCTATTTCCCATGTCTGCAGGAAAACCCGCCCAATATTAATACAGCAGTTTTCTTGAAAAAGACACCTATAGCACCTCAGTAGAGGCCATCTGAGGCAACACACAGCAAAAACTTTTATGACCAAGTAACCAATAGAAAATGGCCACAGACACTGAAGTCTATTTAAAATGGTATCACATACCTAGTTGTGTATTTTCCATTACATTTTCCAAAATAACCCCAACCAAATTAGTATTAGTAAGAGCCAAAAGACTCCTCAGCAGAGATGGAGCTCAAATCTGTCATGTGTGCATATTATCCTGAATTTAATTTCTTCCTGAAGGTTAACAGTGCACACACAATTGAGAAAGAACACAAAGACAAAAGACCTGGATTATACAGAGATCAACTATTAACAAACTCAAAGGTAGAAAAGAGATCCCCAGCTCACTATGCTCATCTCCAGGCATCCTGTGATCTTGCAGAAAGGACTCCTCTAGTTCACCTATTTTTTATGTACTTCTGAGCTGTCATTATACCAATTCACAGCCTGCATCACAGTTCCACAGGTTCAGAAGTCACATTTTATTGCTTTGGGAAGTGTTCAACAATCCCCTGGGTGTAAAGAGAGGTATGAACAGCAACACACCCCAGTCACCCATCCAAGATATTCTTAGAAGTAATAGTGACAGCAATTCATACCAGGAGACATGAACAACGGAGCAATCAATAAAATCTATCTATAGTTTCAAGTCATTTTATAATGCATGGTAGAAATGCAGACGGAAATTAGGACTTCCTCATTAACAGTTTTCATTTGTCGTGTCAGAGATAGAAAAACTCTGCAAACAAAAGTTTCCTCTTCTAGTATTGATTTAGAAATGCAAACTTAACACAGGAGCGTAAGGTTTTAATGGCAAACACACACAAAGAGCAAGTCAATAATGACAATGAAAAGCCAAATTCAAAATAATCTTCACTGGCTACTTCTAAACATCTGCCTCTCAGAGTAGATTTCCTCAGTCTCTAAACAAATCCGGTCATAGCCATATCAGTGATATATTTCATCTCTCATTCCAATTCTATGACTTCTCATGGTGAGATGACATGGTTTTTTATTAGTTTGAGAACAAAAATGTATTAAATGCCTACGTTTTTAGATTGCTACAGTGAAAGGAAGTGAGAGCCTCCTCCCTACTAGATTAATAGCAATTATTACCAACATTTGTATCATTTCTGGATCTGGCCAACACTGTACAAGACTACACCAAGAATTACAGCAGCAGTACTTTTATTTTTCTTTTTAAGAATTATGAGGGGAAAAATGCCATTCTTTGAAAAACAAACTTTATACAGTTGAAGAATTTCTGCTTTTCCTAAATCATATGGAACTAGAAGTACAGTTTAACAAACAACTTTTCCTTTTTCCACATACATCTTTTCTTTAATATTTTGCAAGCTACTTCTTTGTGCAATACACTTGCTCAGTTAGGACCACTCAGTCCTTGCAGCAATTCTGAATAAAGGAAAAGGAATATGAAAAACTGTTTAAATCTGCAATATTAAATGAGTCATAAACAGTGGATTGTTATAAACCAGCCCTTGAGTTCAACTTGAGGATAACACAGCACACAGATTTTAATACAACAAATGATCTAGCAGGAACCAAGATGAGCAACAATCATTACTGTGACCATAAAATCAAATAAAGTAGCAAGCTGCAAACACTGGCCACACACCACTCATATAAAATGCATATCCCAAGGGACAAAAGATCAAACCCGTGCCAAGAGACCCAAATTACAATTTCTTTTTCCACATCCTAGCCTCTGTCTGATTTCAGGGAAATCGCTTCAGCCAGTCTCAATTTCAAAAGTGTGCACCAGAATATTAGGAGAGAGCCAGGCAAAAAAAAGTCTCTAAAATGGTTTAATTACTACTTAACAGAAAGGTTTGGAGTTTTGCTTGAAATGAAGGGACAGTTGAATCTGTGATTTAATGTCTGAAGTCGATGAGTGCATGGGTGGGGGACAAACAGGACCCACTTGGAGTAGTGCTCGCCTTGCACTCGATGCAGGGAAGGAAGGTAAGAGCCACCAAGGTCAGGTCTGCTTTATCCCTGCTGCCCTGGAGGTGGAAACTGTCAGGATTTCCCTGCTTTTACTTATGTATTTAAGTGACTTCACTGTGACCATGGCTGAAATGTCCTGGTTCCTGCTCTCTTAAGTAGCTGTTTGCTAACTGAAAGCTTAAAAATCCGATGACCTTCTGTAGTTGCAGCAAGGTGTGTGTTATCCTGCCAATATCTACTCTCTCGTGAGCTCCACACTCATTAGTTGACTTTAGGCATGATTGCCATAAAGGTGAAGTAGCTGAGCTTTAAATAGTACCTGCGTTGTCCTATGGATATTTATTCCATGGCTACTCTGTAATTAAAGGCTTTATCAAACAGTTTGGGAAATTCACTTACAAAACACAGTTAAAGAAATGTGAATTGTTTGAAATTACTGTATTTTCACCCAGCAATTCAGTAGACTGCAGAAATGCAGCCAAAAATCTTTAACAATTTTTAGACTGGGAACAGAGATTAGCAACAACCATTTCACACAACTTCTGTTATTTTCAGAGAGCATTAAAATATACTGACCTAAAGACCAATTACTCTTCTGCCTCACAGACATATGAATGTCTTGGATCCCACAATATGGAAAACACAGCTCATGATGGCTGAACAATATGTTATATTCAAAAAAATTCTCCAGAATGGATTTCCGTGCAGGAAAACAGAATGATATCTGTTTTTTCCCCTCAACCAAAATGCTGCCACTTGGAGAGCTAAGAGACAAAGTCAATAACTCTTTTTGATATGTTATCTGGGTGAGAGTTAAGCCTGCTTCCTACCCTTTCATAGTTAATTCTTGCCATTCTAAGCGTGGCTAAAATAAATCCACAGCAAATCAACCCAATATAAACATGAAATATCACATAAATACAGATCAGCTGAAGTCTACAAAGCTCTCCTCTATAAATCAGCTTATTGTTCCAAGCCTTCATTTTAAAAGCAGTGAGAGACAGGTTAAACACGATGCTGAAGGATGCACACACAGAGCACATTACAGCTCCAATTCAACCTTTCTAAAGGTAGTCTGAGGAAGTGCAGTAAACTCAGTAATTTCAGTGAATTGTGCTGCACAGATTTAAAAGATTTATTTCTTTCTACATCCATCGACATTCATTTTTCGTGTAATTAAACTGCTGTCATGGATCAATGAGCACAGATAACAACTAAAAGTAGCACAAGAGCATCCACCAGCAATCTTTTTCATTAAGTACATAACCAAATAATATTTGTCAGGCTGCAACACAAAATGCATCTAAAGGATCTCATTTTGTTTGAAAACTGAGGGACAGCCAGAACTTGTGACCTTCTAGAGATGAGGACACAAAATCAAAGCATTCAGGAGCAAACAAGCCAGTCCTTATTACTGATATGAGGTTTAAATCTGAGGTTTAAATCTAATTTTTAGAGGTGAGGCACCAATGAAAATATAAACCCAGTTAAAATGACAGCTGTTAAAATTAGGCCTCAGCAATTATATAATCATAAAGCAAAATAAATTCAAAATCTTCAACAACAAAAAAAAGTAAATATTCCAGATGTGTATAAGAAAATCAATTTTTCACATTTTGACAAGTTGAAAGTTTTTTTAAATCATTGTGTAAGTAAGAAGTATCACTTAGAAAGTAGGTGAAGAGTAATGAGAGAATACAGAGAAAGTAATATTTGAGTTTTTTAATCCAGCCCCTTGATATTTTATTGTGTTTATTTGTGTATTTATATTAGCACTGCTTGAACACAAAAATCTGCTCCTATACTAACAATGACAAAAAACCCCTCCATCATAACAACAATATTGCTTCTAAATACCTAAGACACATTTTTTTTTTTGTCAGGGAAAGAAAGAGATCTTTAAGCTAGTTCTGACAAGTTTTGCGGTCTTTAGGAACCTGAATTTGGACTTTGGCATTCTCTTTTGACTTTGGCCCACTATTAAACCAATTCTTTCACAGAACTATCTTATAAAGGTCTGTGTATTAAAAGAAATATTTCACTTTGTGTACAGATCCCACATGAACAGCCTTTGTACCTGGGACGGTGACAGTGGAATCACCACAGAAAGCACAAAGCATCACAGCTACACCATACAGAAACCAGTCAGTGATGACATCCATTTAATAAAGCTTGTGATTGCTCTATTTCTTCATAAAAGCAAAAGCAATTTCAGGAAAATCTAGAACAGCAATATGTCAGTTTTCAGACAATCCTGGCTAAAAAAGATGCATATTTTACATAAAATTGCATAATTTTTTACATTTGAATACTAGCAGAATTTAAAAGCATTAGCTGCATTGGTATTAATAGCCTTTGCATGCTTAAATCCCACAAAGTGGGACTACTTCCCTTAGTTTCCATTTCTCAATGCTTTAACTGCTAAAAATGTCCCTGTTCCATTGTCCCTGCAAGCATATCTGTACCAGGCAAGACACCAAGTGAGTTTTAGAAATCTCAAGAAGAGGCATCTTATTCAATTACACCATCCAAAGATATTCACACTTTATCTATAAATGACTCAGAAGCCAAGACAAGGTTAGGACAATGATCTACCATTGACTCATTTACAGCCCCACATCACATTTGCAAGGGTGCTCTCAACACACAGTGGTAGGAAATGGTTATTCAGTCCTGCAGGATGATTGGAAGCTTCATATTCCAGGTATAAAAAGAGAGTCTCAGTCCTCAATATATATTACATTTCTAATTAGCATAAAAATACTATTCTGCTTTTCTGAAAAGGAGAACTGTAGCTGACAGGGTAATCCCAAAGAGAAATACAATTACTTGTGTTAGTCCTCTCTTCCTCAACAGTTGCTCATTAAGGGCCTTGATGCAAGTGAAAATGGTGTCAACATTTTCCCTTTATGCAAAGCAGTAGCTTTCCAGCATCTGATTATTTTGACATTTCTAGCTGAAACAAAAAGCATTTCCAAGTCTGCATTGTCTGTAAGGGATACAGAGCGTGGACAATCTGTTTATTCTTGCACATTTGCTTTCAAGCTTTACCACTTGGTCCATGTACGAAGAGGAGGGCAAAAAGCAAAGCACGCCAGGAAATGACAAAGGGAATACAAGAGAGGAGAATATCTGCTTAGATATGCTGTGAGCAAACTGCGCACTTGAAGAAAAGGGAAATATATGAAATATGAAGCAATGACCCCATCACATCCAAAACAGGGTTCAATCTGACCAGAAAACTGCCACTCCTAGGTGAAGATCCTAAAATCTGGCTCTGCTCCCTTTGTATATTGTCTATGGATTACAGACAATATCTCCCATGCACTGGTGGCCTCCACAACTCTCTGTGGAGGCAATTTACAGGAGTTTTTGTGACCCTACACTGACCAGGTTTCTGCAATCAAAAGACCACACGCAACTGAAAGTCAGACATGCTGTGGTCCCCACCACAAAGCTGCCACACTGAGCCACGCAGGGGAAGACAGAAGAAGGCCTCCCACGGGCTGTGCTCTGCAACTGCCCTGCATCTCTGGACAGCCCCAGCTGAGCCTGCTAACCTAGCTGGCTGGCAGTTTCTCTACACAGTGTTTGAAAATCCTAGCAAAATTCTCTGCTGGGAAGTAACAAAGACAAGCTGACAGTGGCAATCAGCAACAAGTACATGAGCAGTGGTTTTCCTGCCACAGGACTTCACGTGCTGGCTTACCGCTTAAAGGAGAGCATTTCTGTATTTTCATTTAATCTATTTATGTACATTATTTAATGTATTTTCATGTTTCACCACCTTTTTCAGCATGTTTCCTACTCTTACCCTGTCCTGTTCCTTTGTGCTGCCCTTGATGCTTTCACAGACTTAGATAAGGAAATTGTACTCAAATATATAGATCTGTCTTCTGCCACTATTACAAACACCAAGCAACACCATATACCATATAATTTTTCCTCTAGAGCCTTATTCAATATGAACAAAGGAAATAAAACCCAATCCACAGAATTTAGTATTTTTTAGTATAGTTTTTAAGCTTATCTATACAATTTCATAGAATGAAGAGAATATATCTAACACATTACAATTATTCCACAGGGAGAGAGAAAAGGGTAAGGCAAACCAAGAAAGTAAACAAAATAACTCTGGCAGGATATACTTAGATCTCACCCTACAACTCCTCCCACACAGAAGAAAACACACAGTCACTGAGGCAAACATATACAATATTTTTTACCACCTTATTGATACAATAATAAAACCACTGATTTTAAGAAAGCATAAGTTTTTCTGAACTTAATTTAAATAGAAAAAATCCTATGATTTCTACAGGGGTACAGTCTTGCAGTGACTATTGTGTTTATTATTAGATATCCTAATCTTACTTTCTTAACAAGGATATCTTAGATTAGACAGTGGTGGATGTCAGGTAATCCACGCCTTTAAGCCCACAGAAGTGTTACTTGAGACAAAAAATCCCAAAGGCAGCAAGTCAACAAGTTCCACTGACTCCATCAATGCTACCAGACAGGGGTCTGGCCCACCAGACACAGATACATTTGTCACAAAACTGTGCCACAACAGCATCCTCACCAGCATCCCTTGCTCTCCTCAGATGCAGCTCTCATTGCCACCACTCTTCTCTTAACCTTCAAGTCATCAAATGATATTGCAGATGGCTCCACTTTGCTTCTGGGTTCCTTCTGTATGTCATCTGCTGACAGCTCAGAAAAGATATATCACTCACCTTCTTCCTAATCAACTTGGGCTAATACAGGCTAGTGCAGAAAAAAAGAGGCAGTGTGGGAATGACTAACACGCAACAAGGAACTGAATACCTGTGCTCACATTTATAAAATTAGCCTCAGTTTTAGCAAACAATTCCTTCTAACAGAAGAAAAGAAGCTCTATGACAATGTAGCTGTTGTACCTGCCCTCTAGTTAATGTGCTGCGAAGACCTACACACACATTTTGTCTGCTTTAGCAAAACAACTAGCTGCTCCATCTATTCCCTCAATCTCTAGTTTAGCTTCATTGGCTCTCACACTGACTTAACTGGTCTCTTCCGTCCTCGCAAGTGCATTAACAAAGCTTCCCATCAAAGTATCACCCAAAGTACTATTATTAGCTCAGCTCTAATCTAGCACAGAAATTGAGAATGGCTGCAGCTAGAGAAAAAGCCTATGTAGATGTTACTTGTCTGACAGCTTCAGGCTTATTTTCAACATGTTAAATAACTCAAAAATTACTCAGGCAGCTATTCACTGACATCAACCCCTGCACAGCTGAGTAAGTAATGTTAAGGCCCTGTAAATGGAAGGAAATCCTATTATGAATGCCAGAAGGGGCATCAGTCTTTTCTTCCAAGCCACTACTCCCTCTGAATGAGGGAAACAGCACTAAGAAGGAAACACAAAGCCTGATTTCCAGCAGTTACAGTAAAGCAATACATTCTTCCAAGGTGGGAAAAGCTCCAAAGGACTCTGGAGCCACTGAAATATTGCCACTTTCAGAGACAAATCTTAAACATGAAAATCTCTACAGTACTAAAAACTTCATGGAGGCTACACTGAGTAAATAACACGTGGCTGTTCTGCTTCTTGCAACTTATGGATTTTTAAATTTCCTTTTGTCACTTTCTTCATTCAGGCTCTAAAAACCCAAATACCATCAGCCAGCCTGCAGTCAGGCAGCTCTACAGCCTTGGTCTTGGGGAGGGAAGGGGGGACAGGGTGGGGGAAAGGGAGCAAATAGACACACAAAGGGAAACTATTAGTCACTACAAAATGTCCTGCCAGGGAATGTTTGGGAAATACTGTTATTGAGGTGCACATAAGCGTAAGCAGATCGTTTCTGTCACTTCAGAGGAAAAAGGGGTGAGGATGAAGGAGGTCTTACAGAAGGGGATATCTGTGCAGAAATGGCAGTCAGTCTGGGCTAACCAGAAAACAGTAGCTCAACCTCAACGCCAAAGTCTCTCCCCATTCAGAGCGAGGAAATCAAATTCCATTCTCATTTTATCTTGGCATAGATCTTTTGCTTCAACCTCTGAATTACACCAGTTTCTGTGATTAGGACTCAGGACCATTATTTATGGCCTTTAAAAAAAGACTGCACTAAGCTGAGAGTAACTATGTCTAGTATAAATACAAGTTAAGCAATGGGTAAGTTTTAATTCAGACACATTAATCAAAGAAAATAAAGCAATATAAAAGCATCTGGCAACACACAAATTACTAAGACTGAACGTCTCACTTCTCACAGTAATTGTTTCTTGGGTTGATAAAGGAGGCTTTTCTCCTCTCAACTGTCCTGAAAGGTTTGCATTTTCCTCCCTTCTTTGAATCCCTCTCAGGTATTGCTATAATGAACATTCCTCCTGGAGACTTCTGGATAGATTCAGCATGTTTTGGCTACAATTTTCATGTGACAACTACTAAATTTCACCACACGAGCACCACTGCAACACTTGCTGGACTGGAGCACAGTTCAGTGATGTATTAAAAATGAGAATGCTCCATCTTTTCTCTGTGGCTTCTGCTGTCCCAGGTGAGCAGAGATCAGCCCTGTAACACAGCACTTACCTGTAGGCCACCAAACTGGCCTTTATATTATTTTCCTCATTAACTGCCCATATATCCCAGGGAGATGTTCCTCTTTATGGGTTCACTTGGAAAAGAAGTGAAATAAGTACCTTCAGATGATTATGTTTTACAATGACAGCTATTTGTCTGTCACAACCAGCCTGACAGAAGCTTTTTCCTTCTTACAGAAATTATAAAATACTGACTGCTTGTTCCCTTAAAATGACTCTACCCTTGGCCCTTAATACACAAATCTTATTGTTCCAGTGCTCACACACAGCTTGAGCTTTCTTTCATTTAGTTAAAATGAAGAGTATTTAATTTCAAGATTGTGTGGATTTTACTAAATAATTCATGTCACTGAAACCAAATCACAGCCATGGTCTCAGTCACATATCAAATCTTAGTGTAACTTACATGACATAACATAACATCAGAAAACGTAACCTTCGAGCAGAGGATACTCAGACTCTCCAATTACTTCGCACTTACCACTAGGGGCCAGCAGTTCACCTGCTGCTGCTACACCAAGGAGTACCTGGCCACCTCAAAGAAATTCTGCTCCCTCTTCCACCTGCTAAACCATATTAAAATAGACCAGAAATTCACACCCACGTCTTACACATAAGGAATACCTCCCTTTGGTCATAAGAAGTACTTTATAGAGGGAGAGAGAATTAACTTTGGCCATTGTGAATTTAAAGGATGTACAAGAAAAAAAAGTAGAAGCATTACAGTGGAGGAGAATTATGGGGGATTTTTGAGGGGTTGTTATTTTCCTCCACTGAAAGCTATCAGCCCAAGGAAGGGTGCTAATTGTTTTCAATATTTTAATGCTGTCTCTGAAATTAGTATCTATGGCCTGAGACATATAATTTAACAATTGGCTGTCGTTCCCTCTAGCTGTAACAGGCTACTGAGGGAGCAAAGACACAGCGGATTTGATATCTCATTCCAGAACATTCACTTGAATGCAATCCCTTGCTTTGGAAAATGGCAAGCAGTAATCATCTGAAAAAAAGGTCTCTTTTTAAATACCAAAAAAGTAAATGTTCAAAATGTCTTCACCATATATTTATTTATCTTTACTTGTTTTGAAGACATAGGAGCAAGCAAGAGCTACTAAACAGCACCTTTATCATACAGCTATTACATCACAGTGTCAAAATTACAAGGTAGAAACCTCATCTTATCACAGCCACTGCATTACTGTAGACAATTACCAGATTATGCAGCTCTGGACAAAACCAGCTTAGCATTCTTTCGGGTTCCTGTGGACTTAAATAGCACCCATCTCCTAGGAATTTTGTAATTTAAGAGCACTAAAAGAGAACTACTGAAAGAGATTAAGAGATTAAGCCATTAATTAAAAGTTTTATCTGATATTGAAAACCAACCAACCAACTTCTAGAGGGGATGAATCTGTATAAAGGACAAAGGCTTAGTTATAGTTGTCCTTAGTTACAATTTTCCTAAGGAGCAGACAACCAGGAAAAGATGAGCCCACCAATTTTATCCCCTTTCTTCCACCTCTTTGCAAACCAGTGGCTAAGACTGCAATGCAGATACTGCTCACACAGGAATACCTTCAACAATACAGTTTCTCCTTGAAAATTGGAGCTCCTTTAACCACTTTTGCACTATGCTGTGAAATAAAGTCTCAGGTGTATTTTTTCCTACATTAGGGAGGTTCCATAACAGTGATGGCTGATCCCAGCTAGGAAAACCTTGGCATGCTGCACTCTTTGAGAGCTGGGAAGTGTTAGAGGTGGTAAAAGGTCTCTTCAAAGTCTGAGCAAGGAATCTCTAAGACTAAACCTAGACATTTTCCCCACCTCACAGTAAGCAAAACATGTAGGGAAAGCAGTAATCACATGCAGTAAGCACAGCATGTAGGGAAAACAGAAGTCACATGCTGCCCATCAGCCTCAGAAAACCCCAAACACCAGACTCTCAGGTTGATGTGACAAGCAGGGGTCCCCTGAACACAATGTAATTGCACCAGTTTATACCAGCTGTGAGTCTAGCACAGGGTTTTTCTAACAATTAGCAGCTGGTATAATTCTGTTAAAACTCTCAGCACAGTTCAGCTGCAGGTCAGTCTGGTTTCAAAAAAACAAAGATGATAATTTTGGTGAAACACTTGCCTGAAATACAACAACATACTCATTAGGAAACTCAGGCTGCTCCTACCCTCAAGAGCATTTATTAACCCTTGCATTAGGTTCCTCAAATCCTTTCTGCTTGCTGTGTAAAACCAGCCCTGTTTTTCCTGCTGCCTCTATTTTGCATTGCCACAGAGGTGTGCTTGTAGCTTCTCCTCACAGTTTTAGAAGTCAGTAAATAGGTTTCAGGACAATAGACACTCAAGACCCTGAGTATCAAAATTCTTTAGGAAAAAAAAGACATAAGAGGAAGTCAATTCCATCTGTTCAGCCTCACTGAACCCTTCCCTTCTTTTTGCATGGATTTTCCATTGATATCAGGCTTGCAGCCCCAGCAAGAGGGATGGTCAGGCTATTAAATTTACCAAAACAAATAACACAAGCTGATGAGAAGAGTTTCTTGAAGCAATCATCTTAAAGTATGGGAGAGGATGTAGAGGCAAAAGGGCTCAAAATCAAGTGTTGTTATCAATGAAACTGTTCACATCAGTAGAGAATTGGTGTACCAGAAGAAAAAATACATGGAGAGAATGGCTGTAATTCCTTAGCAGGGAGCCAAATTGTAGAATAACATATCTCTAACAGACCTACTTAGAAAGTCCTTCAGTAAGTATGCCTGGGTCTGGTAATTGCAGCATTCTTACAGCAGTAAATAGATTACTAAAAAGCAAGAGCAATCCTGGGGAAAATGTGATTATAGGAATCGTAGGTCTCATCTAACTATTTTGTGTTATTTAGCACATATTTTCCAAGTAGTAGAAGACCTGCATTTTCAAACAGAAAAATAACTGTTTTACCAAATCCAGGGAGAAAAAGGCATTTTGAGAGATTTGCCCATTAACATGGAGCACAGAGGTTTGAAGATACCCAGACAGGCTTGATTAACTACTGCTTTTTCTTGACTGGCATATCGTTTGCTCAAGAGGCCCAACACTCACACTGAGCCTAGAGTTTTAACGTGCACTGGAGACTTAAAACTCCCCGAAACTTGAGACTGACACGTCTGTCAATGTATAAGAAAAGAGCAGGTACACTGTGATAGAGGTAATAACACATAATGGAACTCACAGTTCCAAGCATAGTCTTGGAAACAACAAAAAATATGTTTGTATTCAGAAAAAAAACTAACATCAGTGTTAGTAGGTCAGTTAGACACACTATAATAATTTTGTTTGTTATTGATTTGCAGGTTTAGTATGCTACGTTGAGACGGTCTTTCTCTTTTTTAAAGTAGTACACTCAACTCTAAGAATGAGCCCTCTGAAAATCTCAAAACATTTGTTTCACATTGCAGTCACTGCTCTGAAGTCTGCAGTGACAGGCTCAGATCCCAAAAACCAAGTTTCTCCTTTTCTTCTGGAGAAAGTCCACCAGCTCACAACAGTGGGGGAGACAAAAGAGATCTGAAGTGATCTGAATCTTTTCCTGTGACACATGCAAACTGACAGGTGTGGTTGGATATAGCTGCTAGAAAATAAAGTAAGCTGGGCAATTACAGACTTGTTATTTGTCTCGGGAAAAGAGAATTGTGTAATCAGCAGATCTCACTGAGTTATACTGATCAAGCCAACAATTGATGCCTCTTCAGAAACCTGATGAAAATGCCAACACAAAGGCCACCAGTAGGTCCTCTGCACTTTATGGGGAGACCTGAAAGGGCTAACCAGATATTCTGTACAGAACATACTTTGTCTATAGGCATCGTGCAGATTCTCACAGCTTGTCTGCTTTAAAAAGACTTCACCAAAAAAAGCCCAATAAAATTCTACCATTGATACCCTGTGTGCACAGCCAGCAGCTCATGCACTACCAGTGAGGATATATGCCCAGGAAACCAGGCATGAGAACACTGTCAGTTAATTGGCTTGCAGGCAGCACTCTGCAAGCAATCCCTGATGCCGTCACACACAAAGTGTGACCCACCTCAATGGTGTCTACCTTTCTCTGTGTCTTTTTCCACAAAAAATTGCATTCCGGCACCTCACGTGCAATTTTGCCATGAGTTACACAAATTTGTCTAACTTCACCTGAAGTGAAAGGCATAAACCAGTTTACCTACATAGACATACTGTAAATAAAATTAGACTGAAAAGGTGAAAAAAACCCCCATCAATAAACAGCAAAAAATGCAATGTATGGAAAAAGAAAAAAAATCTCAGAAGAGTGGGTGGCTCTGAAGAGGGGTGAATACTCCATGTGCACACTATGTCTTTCTCTTTTACCAGAGAACTTGCTACAAAAGGAGCTGGCAAACCTCTTGCCTAAAGGAAAACCATAACTAATGGAATCTGCCAAAAGAAATGAGGAGCATTTAATGAATTTCAAACCACAACTTCAGACATCCATGTAACTCCCACACAATAGATCACCAGTGCCTCTCAGGTTCAGCTGGTCTCCAGCATGCTGTTAAGACTTCAAAACAGGAGGGTTATTAAGTAAAAAGTCAGCCAAGTGACAAAAGAACCAATATCAATACACAAAATGCAACCAAACCAAGTGAACTTGGGTCATCTTGCTTACAACAGCATGGCTTTCCATCCCTGGGGAAATCGGGATGCTCTCAGCCTAACAAGGCTGGATTCTTGTCTCACTTGGACTCCAGGGGCATGACAGCAGCAATCTTTTGGTCCCATCAGAGAAGCAGGAGGGAGGAAATGCTACAACCTTGAAAAGTCTAGTTCAGATACTCACAAAAGGGAAAGGATGTCAAGGAAATTGTAAATAAATGTTTAAAATGGGTATTCTGGCCAACTGGAGGATTGA
Source organism: Cyanoderma ruficeps (assembly GCA_008694505.1). Taxonomy (NCBI): domain Eukaryota; kingdom Metazoa; phylum Chordata; class Aves; order Passeriformes; family Timaliidae; genus Cyanoderma; species Cyanoderma ruficeps. The sequence continues at coordinate 36,263,069 of VZDJ01007747.1, read as the reverse complement.
ACCAACACATTTTTGTACAGTGAGCTGCGTGAAGCTGGTGACTTCAAGACTCAGAGGATCTATTTTAAAGATTTATACTGCAGGTTACACAGCATTTTCCTTTCTCGTGGTGTCTTTAACTCTGCAATACAAAACCAGATTATATACATAAATGAGCTGACTCACACTGCTCATCTTATATGAAAGAGTCTTATGTAGTTTTAAATTTAAGTTAAACAACTTAAAAAATAAAAACACATTAAGTGAATCATACTCTCTGACTGGGAGGCCCATGAAACTGAATTCTGAATGTGTGGGGCACTCAGGCACCCCAGAAACCCAGCAGGAGGTGTTCAGACTAGACCCCTGCTCAAGCAGAAGAGCCTGGGGGCTGACTTATGAGGTTAGTACCAACAGCTAACTTGGGTTGAAAATACTTGTGAAAAAATTTAGGGTGGGAAGGAAGAAGAAGCTCACAGATACCCTGTGGGGAAGCCACAGTCAAGGCTGACCCCCCTCCCCAGCTGCAGCCTCATCACCACAGAGATTGTGCCTGGCAATCTCTGCCTCACCACAGGATTCCCCTTGGCTCTGAGCTCCCCATCCCACAGGGAGCAGCTGCCCCACCCGGCACCCTCTGACATCAAATACTGAAACTGGAATAAATTGAATAGACTTCTTTAAGCCAAGGCTGTCACTCTGTGTGGTGAAAATGAAAACTAAATAGCGCTCTAGAATTTTAAAATTAATAGGAAGGCTAAAGAGATGACAGTATAATCTGTGATAAATAATCAAGTAGCTTCCCCAAACCTGTATGCAAATACAGTAACAAGGTCTATTGTTTCAAGTATAAGACAAGGTTCAAAGCGAAAGAACTGCTTTTAAAATATTTTTTTAAAGATATTGTAAAAAAAAGTACTAGATCATATAAAGTATATAAAAAATGGAAATAATTTCAAGCTATTTGAGTTTACTTTCTCAACTCCATCAAGACAATGGATGCTGTGATGTAGAACCACATCTCTACTTACTGATCCAAATTAATAATTTATCTATAGGTAATGAAATAAACCTTTATTTTGCAGGTTGGGTTGGTTACATTACCAGATCAGTAAAAAACAGGTAGATACCTTCAAGGTATTCTGGGGCAAGGTATCTAGTCTACTTATAAATGGCATTCATGAATCACACAACCAAAAAAAGGAAAAAAGAAGAGAAAACTGAAAAGTATAGTTCTTTTTTAGAAACATATTTCAATTATTGAACAAATATCATGTTCAGAGAAAAACAGTTGCCCTTCTATAACAGGCAGTTTTAATGAGTCTATTTCCATAAAAATGCTTGATTTTCAGCCTCAAACCACTCCAGTGCCCTCCTTCAACTCCCTTGCTAGGCATCTGATTAAAAACAAGTATCATGGAAAATATTCACAATTTTATTCATTTGAGTCTTATTCCAGGACTATTCTCTGATATCACTCTTAGCTGTTTCCCATGAAATGCTCTAGGGGTCCATTGCTGATAAACACTCACATGCACACACCTCATCCCACACTCCATTTCAAACAATATGGATTGATTTATGGACTGTGATATGGTCTAATATCACTTACAAAATCTTCTACTTTCTATTGCAATGAGAGTAACCGAGTCACCTTCACAACAGAGATTATTATCTGCCACTTCCACAAGAGATGGAGGTTTCATTTCTCTACTCTCTGACTTTCAAATTAGCCATTCACAGCTCCACAAAGGTAAACACACCCAACCCTACACTCTCACCAAAAACTGCTGCATCCCCACAGAGCAGGAGCCCCATGAGTGAGAGCAGAGCAGCCAGCCTCCTCCACAGCCCCCTGGGTGACAAGCCTCTCCTGCAGGAAGGCTGCTGCATCAGACTCTATTTGAAAGACAAACAGAAAAAGCATCAGTACTCCTTTCACTTAAATCCCTTGGCTGTCTTTCCCCTTCAGTCATTTGGGGGTTATATCTTTGTCTTTGTAAAAAGAGCTTCTTCAAGGCCAACCTGCTGAACTCCCTTTTTAGGAGGGAGGGAGAGGGAGGAGATCCTTCTGGTGACCTGTGCTGCCCTAAAATCATATTTAAACTCTCTCACTGGGAAACGAGGCTCTGGGACAGATCCCCAGCACATACAGATCCTTCCAATACAGACCAGCTGCTGTGTCACCTCTGTGTGGTCTAAACCTGGACATCTTCCCTGTTTTGGTGGTGCTTTCCATAACAGTAGCTTAAATCCAACTCTTACTATTGGCAGAATTTCAAACCCCTTCACACTACATTTGCCTGAGTATAAACAGCACTGAACCATGCAGTGAAGATACAGCCCAAATTTCAAGCTCTTCCAGAAGAGCCTCCAATGAACAGCCAACCAGGAATGCAGCAACATTATGATACTCCGTTAATCCCTTAAGAAAAAAAAAAATGACAGTGCTTTTTCTCTATCATTACTATGGTCATTTCACATACTACTGTATTTCAAGACTTAACATTGCTCTGATTCACAAGCAATAAAGGAGAGAATAAAAAGACAGTGGCTCTACCAGGCCTGCTCTTAGTCTGGTTTGGTTTCTTTTTTGGAAATGTGCAACTGCTGTGAGGGCAATGAACTGCCCATTTCTGCTAAAGATGTTTCTTCAGGAAAAACCACGGTGGTTTTAGTCCTCTTATCTCAGCAGAGGTCCCCTGAAAGCTGCACTGAAGAAACAAAACAAAAGCACATCTGATATAATGTGCCTGACTATTGAGAAAGAAAGGCCCCACAACCTTGAAACAAAGCCTCCAGCAAAAGATTTCTGTGTGCCCTGTGACACACAGAGCCATCAGCAATCTGTAACTTTAAAAAGAGCTAAGAGAAGGCTTTCAATAAATTGCATTTTTCTGTAAAAGAGGGACTTAATTTGCTTGGGGGAAAAAAGCTACTCTTCTCATTTATAAATTAAAATATGGAGAGGTTCCTGTCCAACTCCTCTGCTAAAGACTAATTTTTGTACATTCCACCTTACTCCTCAGTTCCCAAATGCAATTGTGCAAATGCTTAACTTTAAGCACTGCACTGAAGCCCATAGCATCACCCACTTGCTTAGCGCCAAACATGACCAGTTTAAATTCCAGCTGCAGCAGAACACAGAAACCAATCGAAAATCCAGGGTTTTATTCTTCAGGTTTGATGAAACTGTGACCAGTGCTCTGCAGGGCAAGGGGACTGTTGAGGCTGTTCTAATACTCATCTTGGAGATAAGAAAGGACACAGCAGCAGAGCAGGGAAAAGAGCCCCGTACCTGTAGCTCCTCTTTGTTTCAGACAGCCTTTAATTTCTCACCCCCATATACTAATGAGGTAATTTGTTAAGCAGTTTCAGTCCTGATCAAGACATTTGAATACCAATCTTACTTTAGATCTCTACTGAAGCTCCTTGAATTAAGGTTTGCATGACAACACCAACTGCAGTCTCTGCGTACAAACTGTACAAAGCTACCTGACACCAAAACAGGACTGTCCAAGTCAGTGAACAGCTCCCATTGCTAGTGAAGATGATGGGAAGAAATGCTGCCATTGCATCATCTCCCTGGAGTTCCTATAGCCCCACACTTCTTTCTCCATGGCTTTCTAACTCAAGACTAGAATCAGGATTTGTCTTTTCTAAATAATAAAGCCTGGTCCTAGGGGGCAATGGGCAAGGGGTGAAGTAGGACCCTTTCACTAGCAGTGGTTGTTAAGACAGAACGTTATTACTCAATGCAATGATATATCACAGCAGCAGTGTACAAGAACGCTTGAAATGTACAAATATAAAAGAACTTAGGCTATAAATGAGGTAAACATTCCTAAGCAAGCAAAAATTTTTAAAATTTAATTACATTTGAAATTTAATTTATAGCCATTTCAAAAATAGTTTTCCAATACACAGACCAAAACTTTCCACTTAGCATTGTGTTTTAGCACAAGTACTTGTTAAAACTAACTGAATACCAGCAACTCTTACTCCTTTTTTTTATTTGAAAAATCAATTGTTTGCTGTGGAAAAAGCATGAGCAAAGAACACATTTAAATTCCAAAGGAAAAAAAAGTGCAGACAATTTTACTTTCATAATAAAAGTGGACAAATGGGCCATTCCTTGTAAAGATTTATAGATCAGGTACTGTTGTCATAGCAGGCCTAAAAACATTTTTACTACACTTAAAAGACTCAAGAATGCTTTTGTTTGAGCACAGAACTCTTCTAAACATAATGCAGCTCTGCTAACAGCCACCAGCCCTCAAGTGGAAGCCCTTGGAGAGGTATTACCCTGAAAGCCATTTATCTTTTACTTCAATTTGCAAGCAAACACCAACACAGAGAGCCATTAGAGAACAAGTGCTCTCTGGATGCTGAAAATCAATGGAAGAAAATTAAAAATCAACAAAGCTCTCACATAGAGCCTCTTAAATGAAATGGCCTGTGATCCAGTCAATCCTAGTTAAGAGGAGAGTAAAATAAAATCTTAATCAAGGATGAGCTGTAGTGACACTTCTTATCATATTTATATTGTATATCATGTACCTCCAACTATGATCTGTACTGTAAGAATATAATCTGGTAATAAAGAAACTCATAGTGCATAGAACAATCAAGAAACTATTTTCAACACTCCAGTTCTAATGCCAGGCTAAAGGTTGATTCTTCAAGAAGACTGTTGACAAATGAAGTGGCATAAGCAAACACAGCAGAAGTTTTGTACAATATTTTGACAAATGCCCCTTCAGTTATATCCTCAAGAGTAAACTCAGCTAATTTACATCTTATCAAACTCAGGTTAGATCCTGTAGCAGCACTGGGAGCAATACACTACCTGTGATGCTCTTCCATGTTGCTCACAGCCATGGAAAAATAAAAAAAATAAGGAAGTAAAAATATTCAAAATATTTGTCTATGCTGTTTTACCTACTAATCACTGTCACCCATGAACCAGTCAAACCACTGCTCCTGAGAACCTGATCAGGTATAAAGATGGCAAAAGAATTCAATGTCATGTGAATGAACCTCTCTGTTCATTCACAATAAACATGCAATAAACATGCAACAGCATGAGGTTTGTCAACAAAACAGAAGATCATTCAGCAAGGCAATTATTAGCCATCCTAATGTGGCAATTTCCCCAGGATGTAATAGGTATAGCACAACCAAGCATTTTTGTCTTACATGTACTGAAATAATCTTTACTGGTTGAATTAATTTCTCTATTATTCCTGAATAAGAAGAAGGTCAGTGTTTCTACTTTTGGTGATAATTCCTCAACGTGGCAAGCAGAGAGAAGATGAAAGGATTTCCTTAGAGCCTTTCTAATTTCCTTTATAAATATGACTTCTGTGAGGAAAGAGGAATTCTGAGGTAAAAAATAAACAGAAATGAGAGACCTTACACCAAAGGCTTGTCTCCCCATTTGCCGACAGCCTGTTCAGCAAATAGAACCAGTAATTCTAAATTAATGTGTAGGATAGGATAGGAAACTAAGCACAACAGTTTTGACTGAGAACAAGTAAAATGTAAAGATCAGGTCTCCAAGTTATCTACCGTGGTAAGGTTTGGTTGGTGTGCAACGGCACAAGGTGGACAAGGTGCAGTGATGAATCTGTTAATTACTCCACAAGATCAACAGTCTGAGCCTTTGATATGGCCATGGACTTCTCTGTTAATTTATGTATCATCATCCCAGCTGAGGCTCCTTGAGTGAATCATCCATAGTTCGACGTTGTGGAACCACCTGTGTTTCCAACCGCAGCCAGATAAATCTGGGTGGAACATGGTTTCTCTTGCCCTGTTCTTTCAGAGAAGAATCAGTGCTTCAGGCTCTTCTGTGAAACTCCTTTTACTCAGCACAATGGAATTACAGACCCAACCAAAGCACATAATTCCATCACAGACTTGACTGTTACCCCTTTTGATGGGGCTGTTTTCATCAGCAGCAAAGGAAGTTCCTCCTCTTTGCCTAGGACTGGTGATGAAATTGCCCGACCTTCTAGAAATGTACGGACTTTGAAAACCTTTCATCTTTATCTTGTACAAGGACTATTTTTCAAAGGCTTTGCAAGCTGTTGGGAGCAAAAAAGCCTTTAATGATTACCCCTTTTTCCTTGTTTACTACTGTGAGGGTGCTAAAATGTGGGCATCATTGATGTCTTCTACCAGAAAATACAAACTTTAAAGTACCCAAATGGCCGCCTATCTTATAATCATGATGACAGATGGAATGGCATAGATGAACACAAACATAACAAATGTAGGACTACATAAATCTGCAGAATTGACATTTCAAGAAAATTGTTTGGCAGTCAAAGGGTTTTCAAAAATGACAAAAATTAAAATTCACAATTTATTCTTCCAGAATAAAGACAGTTTCCACAGGTGACTAACTCAGGAAGTCTTAGATGACAGATTCAGTAATTTTTAATAGGTAAGGGAATAGAAGCTAAAATACAAATTGTACTTAAACTTTTTGTTTTCACTTCGGAGCTTAAGATTTCAAGATAGTTGTGTGACAGAGACAGTATCTCAGGACATCCTTCTTTATTGTAAAGCTCAAGAAAAATTTTAAGAAATCACAGTAGATTTTCTCTGATTATAAAAGGCAAAGGTAAAATGGAAGCTGCCAAAACCTTGACTATGTTCTTTGCTCTTCCCAAGCAAGGCTCATTTGATTGCAATTTGATTCATCAGATGTTATTTTAACACCTCTTGAGATGCACAAAGTTGATGTCTATGGTCCCTTTAAGACAAGAATATATTTTTCAAGGCTCTAGGCTGCCAGCCACACTGCAGTGAAACATATGCTGTCCTGTTACTTCAGATAACAAACAGCTTCTCTTTCGTTCAGTGATTCAGCCACAGAAATAAATTATTTTGTCTCCTGAGACTTTTGAAATGAGTGAGGTTTCTGCAAACAGGCATCAACTGCATTGTGTTTACTGGGTAATATACTTCTAAAACAGGGCTAGATTATTTCAACCAAGGTATGATAATTCAGCTGCCTTTTGTAAGCAGCAGCTGAGGCAATCAGTTGTGACTCTGCTATTCCCAACAGCAATCCTTATGGAAAGACTATAAACATTTCATACCCACCATTACACGTGATGAACAAACATTGACAATCTACTGTATTCTGAAATGGTCAGTAAGTAACCTCATTCCCATGAGAGAACTCCATTTAGGAAGAGAGTTTTAGATTGAGGAAATACGTGTAAGATTACAAAGAGGTCTGCTGACATTGTTTTAGAAACTTGAAGTGCTGACATCAGTCACCAGTTCAACCCCTTCTGGCACTGCTGCTCATACTCTCATTCCCGCATGGAAAAGCCTTTCATCCAGATTATGGGCTCTTCACACAGAACTAGTCTCACAGCAACCATCATCACAGTCATTTATTTGGAAGCCACCCATCGCCATGGTGCACCCAATCCCCTCATCCAGATCATTAACATCTTTATCAGTGATCTGGATGGGGGGATCACAGAATACCAGGTTGGAAGGGACCTCTAGAATGATCTGGTCCAATCAGTCTTGGCAGAAGAGTGCACTTGCAGTAAGTTAACAGATAACATCAACTTGGGCAACAATGTTGATCTGCTAGAGGGCAGGAAGCCTCTGCAGAGGGATCTGGACAGTCTGGATTGATGGGCCAAGGTCAGTTCTATGAGGCTCAACAAGGCAACAGTGCCAGGTCCTGCCCTCATGACCCCTTCATGGGAGTCACGTCCCTGGCACTTAGGGACATGAGTGAGTGGTGGCACTGGCAGCATTAGGCTTATGGTTGGCCTTGATAATCTTAAAGGTCTTTTCCAATAGAAATAATTCTGTGATTTCATGGTACCCCAGTGTGAACTGGGGATTTGTACCCTGGAGCTTTAGAAAGGAAAGGAGTTTACATAGAGGTTTGAACAAAATAATGCCAGGACATTTCTTTCTTCTAAGAAAAGAGGTAAGACACTCGGAAAGCAGAGCACCAGTTGGAGGTGACTCTTGACCAAAACTGCATCTGATGTGCAATTTTTCATCCGAGGTACAGCTCCCTCAGCTTCCAGTGCTGCAGTGATTAGCAGTGCCCATGCACAGCTGCCCAGCCATACAGGCTGAGCTGAATGCTGCTGCTGCTCCTGGGGTGAAGGTGCCAGGAAAAGCCCCCTCTAGGTCAACCTGCAACTGGAAGGGTGGGAGGACAAAAAGAGAATTGGAATGGAAATAAGCTGCAATGGAAACCAGGGAAACACATTTTTGGAGCTTTCCCAAAAGCAAAGTGGGGAGAGACGTGCCATTTCCATCAGCCCACTGCTCCCAGAAGCTGACTAGAGTCACAAGGAATAAAAGGAAATCAGGTCACAGTGATGCCAGACCTCCCCAGGTTATTATTCCAGTTATTGCTATGTGAAAAATCAATACTCAAAACACATGAAAGGCCAGATTGAAGCACTGTGCACTGCTAAACAACAGCCCTAGATGAAAGGTCATCAAACTGGAGTACCTCTGATTACCATATAATATACTACAACAGAGCTGGGCAAGCCTAAATTGAAGGTTTCCTCCTGATGTTTATGATTCCTTAAGAAACTAAAGTAAGCTGGAAACTTCAAGGGGGAAATACAATAGCATCTTAGTGTGCAACAATCAACATATATTTACCAGATTAAAAACTAAACTGAAAATTTACTGTGCATTCTTACATAATTTGTAATTTTCCTAAGATCTACTCAAAATGCTACAGCCTTGAGAACAGACCTTTTTTAGAGACTTCTGGTAAAAGCCACGGTAGATGTCACTGCCAGTTTACAGCTATAATGTTCTCTGGGGTAATTTTGTTAGCTGAAGCTGCAGGAAGGCAGAAAGGGGGACTCTGGCATTCTGTCACTAAATCATTTGCTGATTTTTAAATAAACTTATTTGCTATCATGAACATTTTGAGTGTTAGACTCTCTTTTTCCTGGGTGATATTTACCTTACAGTTCTGAACATGGCTTAAATGCTGTGGCAGGTGACAGAGTAGTGTTAAGGAACAGCAAAGTGTCCAACCTCAAACACTGACAAGCTGCAGTAGTTTCTTTAGTCAGAGAGCAAGCAAGCAAGATGCTAAAAAACCAGCACAAATAAAACGCAGTGTGCTATCAAAATGTTCCAAAGAGATAAATAACTGGCAATTGCTTAAAACATGGACTACTTAACACAAGATAGAAAACCAGAGTAGTATCACCTGTAGACTGCGAGCATCAGCCTAATGAATTTGCCTCTTAAGATCTTAGGTTAAAAAAAGGAGTGGAAGAGGATAATGCCCTTACTAATGAATCAAAAAAATTGAAAAATATGTAAGTAAAGCAGTATCCCTTATGGCTTGGAGGTAAACTCAGAGTTATAAATATTATCTATTTATATAAGTCAAAATTTTACCAGCTATCAGAGTAAAAAATGTGTAAGGTTTTGGGACTTACCAGGTTATTAAAATGTCAAGGCACTTTCAGAAAAAAAAAAAAAAATTGGCCAGAAAATGCTGAAATGGCAAAGTTTATAATGCATGCTTTAATTCTGACTAGTCTCCCAAGCCAAATGCTAATTTTAATTAGGAAAATGTATTATTTTTATAAGTAAACCTTGACATAATTTTAAAGTACTACATTTGAAAGGGTGACAAACAAAATATTCCACTTTATCTCATTGGTTTTCCTTATCTTAGCTCCACCAACACTTTTCCAAGCAGTTTTTAGTTTGGAAGTCAAGATATATCTTTTTTTTTCCAGAACTTTTCAGAATATTGGTAAAAAATTCTGATCTTATCCTAATACAGCCATGTGGTAATGGTACTTTACATGGTAAATGGTTTATAGAAGATAAGCGTTAATAAAAATTGAATTCTGTGAACTGTGCAGAAACACGGGGGCAATGTTTTCCAACCAAGTATCTAGAATTAAGGTCCTAGGTGTGAATTCAACTCTCTGCTCCACTTCTATAACTTTTTAAAGGTATAGTTCAAATTGCTTCAAACACTTTAGAAAAACTTTAAAACTTTCATTGTCTTCAAAAATAGCTTTGTACAAAGTTAACAAATTTGGCTCAGAAGTCACATCTTTAGTCTTAGAGATATTTTATCTTAGATAACAGATAGATGAATATTTTATCAAACTATGTATATTCACCTATTAAACCTTAAAAAAACCCACAAAGTGTAAAAATCTACTTGATCCCTTTTAAAGCTAATTATGATCTTACCATTGAAAATAATTCCTAAATTTCAATCTTTGATTGTGGAAATAATAACCTTTCTTAATTTTTTTTTTGGTCATCCAAATATACTTTCATGTATTTGACTACTGATATTTATGGTATTGATAGATCACAAGCTCAAACTCCCCTGTAAACTGGTAATAATGCATATTATTTAATTAATCTAATATTCTGTTGTGATGGCAAAGACTAGTTTTCAAGATTAGTCTTCAAGCTGAGAGACTGACTTAGATATGTGGCATATTATTAAGTTTCTCTAATTTCTTTCCCATGCAAGTAATTTACATCTTTCCATTTCCTCATCTGTAAAAGGGAAATCTCATGACCTCTCCAGAATTCCCAAAGTTATTAACAGGAGACGCCAAGTCATCCACATGCACATAAAATTCTGAGATCTCATGGCAGAGTACAGTGCACAAGTGGTTTTAATACGGCCCTGCAATATACCAAGCGATACATTAGTACTTCCTGAATGGAATTTTAGTCCAGAATGGACACTTTTATAGACTTTGTCAGTCTAAGTCAAGTGAAAAGTTACAGCTGGACCTCACAATAATATACAGCATGTGAGAGTTTCTGAGGAGCATTTGCTTTGCAATTCCAAAGCCCAGCACAAACCCTGCATCCCTCAGACTTACACAGCAAATATGTAAAAGGAATAATACAGATCCAGCCCCAGACCTCCTGCTCCTGTGCTACAGCACTTTGCAGAGCAGAGAAGCATTTCTGAAATCCTCATAGCAGCAGGCAAGAGAACCATTGCCTTTTCTGGAACCCACAGAAAGAACAAAGTGTGAGACACTATTATCCTCGTGGATAGACTGGAATCTTTAGCCAAACCCCATTAATTTACACCCTCCAGCACTGCATCCCAAACAAACTGCAAAAGCATTTAAACATAGAGTGATGCAATCTGTAAAAAAAATTAGTTCATGGGTATGGCTGAATGAAAGAAACAGGACATATATTAGCACTAAAAACTACTCTAGTGCATTTAGTATCTTAAATTGATATATTAGATTATTCCCAGGGATGCCAGGCCGATTCCTGTAGTCATAGTTACACTGAAAGCACAGCTTTCATGCAACTTGCAGTCGCCCGTTTTTGGCACCGAGTTTTACAAGATAAACACCCGCAATCCCTCAGTGCTACCTGACACACTTCCATCCCAGACCCTCCCCGCACAGACCTGTGCCTTCTAGAAAAGAATGAGAGCATCTTAGTCAAATCTGAAAGCCATTTCAAAATCCAGACTGCTAATTTTGTTTAGAGGACTGAGAATAAAATAATATATCTGTAAATTGTAGATCCAGAAACTGCAGCAAAAAATAATCCTGTTTTATTTGGGGCAAAAAGCTGACATTCCTCATTTCAGTGACAATGAAATATAACCATCATATTCAAATTATTACCTATGTACTGAACCAGCCATAACTGATAAATGCTAAACAACCTTAAAAAAATATAGGAACATATTTATAAAAATATTTTCAGCATGCTGCAAATCTTAAAATGCTCTTGAATACTGCAGAATCTGACATAAAAAACACCTGATAAATGTGCATTTGAAATGGGATCATAAAAATACTTGGCACTTATTTAGGAATCATAGGTGATCTAGAGACTTCAGTATTATGGTCTTAAGTTTATAAACAAGGAAACTAAGACAGACTAATTCTGTACTTTTTGCAGAACTTTACCTTGCAATCTGATCTCAGGGTAGGCTGTCAAATCATGTCATGTCAAGGTGGTTTTGCACCAGGCAAATGCCATTACAAGGTATGAGGCAATAGGAAGTCAGGCTTCAGGGAGGCTCAGGCTTACTCAAGGTCATAGAAACTGATGTCAGGTCTCCTGGATAACAGCTCCCTGACTGAATCATCCTACCATTGTTGAAGTGATTCATTTTATGAATGATAGTTAAGAATGTGTCAGCAAATTTATCATTATAATTATCCAAAGAATATTGTGATTTTTGAATAGCAATATAGACCATTAACTACATTCTTCTAAATAATATTTGTCTTTAGTAATTGTAACCATGAAAGAAAAAGAAAAGCTTTAATATCATCTACAATCTATGTGTGAGGTGGAGGAAGAAGTAACACTCAGAAATGGGAGAAAGAAAAACAGAAAGAATTTTGGAAAGAGGTTAGGAAATGGAAAAGCAGAAAGAGGCAATGAAAGGTTACCAAAAAAAAAAAAAACCCACCAAAAAATGGTGAAGAAATACCTGCTAGTCACAAACTTAAACAAGCTTGCAGAAGACCCCTCCTCCCCAAACAGGCAATATTAAGGAGAATCCACCATTCATTTCATACCAATCTTCTGTTATGAAGGAATAGCAGCAACCTAGTGCATTACTTCCACAGATGGAAAAAATCTGACTCCAGCACAGGCCCCAAAGAGACCACATCAAGAAGGCTCTAGAGGTGGCTTAGCTGAATGTGATATTCTAGTTTCCAGGAGGAATAATCTTGCTCTCACAGAAATACATCGTGTGGAAAAAAAACCCCAAAATTAAAATTCTGTTTTATCTTTGCATGAATTTTTGCTGACTGTGCTCAAACACATGGGTACAGGCTGCTTTAGAACATATTTTCCACACAGGTCCTGCTTTTTCAGTAAACGTTTGCTGCTGCTGCTGCTGCAGGCTGCTGGGGCTGTTGGGAGTCAGGGCTCATTTCAGAATTAGAAACAGGTAAACAAACAGTTACATTCATCCCCTCTAGTAAATGCCACAAAGACAGTAGAATAAACAGTTAGTGGAATAGTTAATTTCCACAGTAGTTTAGAAGTCCTGCTTGTGCCATGACAGGCAGATTGCAGAAGGTGACTGGTATAACATCAGTTTTACTCCTGGAAGATTGGGGGGCAGCAGCCCCATGGATTCTCAGGGGGGTGAGCACACTGCCAGCCCTGCAAAATGGCCATGGCCACCATTTAAACCCTGCACATTTCCACTGTGCTTCCATGCCAACTCTGGGGAAAAACGTCCTGCTGCATCTCTGCCGCTGAGAGAACCAGAGGAGCCTGTGGGTCAGCACAAGGGGAGTCGAACAGCGGCGAAGAGAAGCAGGATTTGACACACCAGCAGATCGGACAAGGCTAGCGTAGCGTGAAGCGTGGAAGCTGGGACTCATCGCTGTTCCATCACTGGGAAATGAGAAGGAAACACACAGGTCTCCAGGAGGAGCAGATGATCCATCAGCAAGCATGATGAATATGTTTCAAACACACTACACCATTATTTTCTTGGGGCTGTCTGGGGAATACAGCTACTGTACACTGTCCTTGCAGACCTCCAGAATGGTACTCATCTCTTGTCAAATACAGTTTAGCAGCATTCAGATAATCTCCTTAACATGGACCTACTAGTTTCTACCATTAGACTCTGAGTTAAGATGAAAGAGTTCCAAATTTCCTCCCTTCTGCGACGTGATACAGCCTCTTGGCATGTTGTGATGTTCAGTAAATAATTAGACAAAAGTAATCTTAACGTACAGGATAATTGCAATTGATACAAATAATCTAAATCAGTCACAGAAAACCTTCATCTCGCCCATTCAATAGAGAACTGACCCCGTTCTATAGACTCACCTGTACCCATTTCATCCAAGCAGATTTGGCAACCACTAAATTCTTATTGAGTACAGTAAGAGGCTTGTTACCAATCCTTCATAATTTCCTCTTTTCAGTTATTTTTTCTCTCTTTTCTCCTGTTTCCTCTTGCTAAGATTCAGCACCACTAATGCAGCATATCTTTCTTTCTTGTTTTATCTGTGACAGAATTCATGCAGATTGAGTATCTCTGTATTCACCCTTCATATGGACACTTCTCCTTTGGACACTATCCCATATATTATGATTTGCCTCCTTGTTATATTTAATTCTGCAAGTTCCATACTGCATCAGAAAATCTTCCAGGATGATATTCACCTGGAAATGTATAGCTTTAAAAAAAAAGATGTGCATGATCCTCGTAACTATTGGTTATAAGACTGTTGTAGCTTTTGCTAGCACACAAGAAATTCTCTTCCATGCTGGAGAAAAGCCTCATTCAGTTCTCGCTCAGGTCTAGAGATCTACTGCAGACATTTATGGTTGATTATTTGAGTTTCCTTTCTCCCTTAGTTGTTATCCCAAGCAGAGAAAGATTTCAGAAGTACTTTCAGGTGAATGAGCACATGGGCAGGCTGGACAAGGAAAACACAGAACTTGTCTGGTGTCCTGCACAGCAAATCCTCACACCCCCACCTACTCTATATTTTTCACTGGCATATGGCTTAAATTTAGAATTGGGTCTAAGAATCTACACTTTAAAATAATGAGCTTTGAAATAACAACCTAGTCTAAATTTTGCAAAATTACCCTTATTTTTAGACATAGCAAATCAAAATCCCAGATCTTAAACCCCGCCGGCATGGAATATTGTGCATTCCCATTCCCTCTGACCAGCCACCCCCTCAGCAGCACACCCTCCCACAGGTGCTGAGGGCAGCTTCAGACCTGCTTTCTGCTGCATGCTCTTGATTGACTGTTCCTATTTCTCTGAGCAATGACCCCTGCTCATCATAATAGCAAATAAAACCTTGCTGAAAATACGATGCTTGGAATCCTTCTCTTTCCAGAATTACTGGGAGGAAAATAGATGTCTCTCAAGTGCAGAATCATATGCACAATGGTCTCTTAACAGTTGCTTGGAGGTCTTTTCCATTTTCACATAAATCTTTTTTATGTTGTACTCCCACTGACTAGTCATTTTATTTTTGGCTTCACTACAGTAAACTTAATTTAACATTACGTCTTTTTGGTAGTTGTTGGTCTGCTTTTATGACTAATGAGTTTTAGACAGGACATTCATAAAAACAGAACAAAAGCATCTATAATGAGCATACCGTAAAGACAGGCCTATTTTTCCTCAGAATAATTGTATGCCTGAGCAGAAAAGAATACAAAAGTTGCACATTAGGCTACAAAATCACAGTGGAAGGTCAGTCTCTAAAACTTCAATTGAGATTTCTAAGCATCAAATGAATTCTAGGATAGGATAATAACACAGAATGTCTGTTCAAGCATGCAGCCATTTAGCTCACACACCTTCTACCTCGATGAACAATTATCCTACATGCTGTGGGAAACCTACTTGCTGGTCATGGCATTTGTATTTTTTGTCAGGTTTGTTGGCCTGGCTGGTTTTTGTGGGTTGTTTTCTTTCTTTTTTTTAATATCAAGTGCAGCCTTTAATGACAGTGTACTTCAGGTGCAGAATATTTACTGGTTCCAAGAGAGTAGAATTGACACAAAAATTTCAGAGGCAGCTTCAGCTCACATGGTTCAATGTTTTAGTAGACATGCATTCAAAAAGGTATTCAATGACAAACCTGTCATGATCAACAGGAGCTGGGGATTCCTCCTAGCTCTGCACATACAAGAACAGGATGGAGAAATGCACAGAAAGAGTTTTGATGGAAACAAAACTAAATGAAACCCTTCTCTGTCACATTATGTAGGAAAACATATTCATAATCTACTGGTTAGGAGAGAGGGTACTCTCAAATAGAACAGTAATACTGCTCCTGCCTTCCACTTATTGAAAGGCTTACAAGGATTTAGAATATGACAATGACATAGGAGTTACACATTTTTTGTGCAGCCCTGTATACATACAAAGTGTGACAAAGCCCTGGTTCCTCACCATAGTAGAAATCAGCCCAGCTGGAAAGCTATGGCTTCTACCCTCCATTTAGCCAGTAAATAACTCACATACTTCTTTAATAGCCAGATCCCAAGCCATTGTTTCGTCCACAGCTTTAATTTTCAACAGTTCCACTCTGTTTCTCAAAGCTTTATCTGATTTTTTCCACATATACATAGTCACACCCCATCAAACAGCATCCATCACACCCTCCCCATGGATGTCATAGGTTTGGTGGTGCTGGAGGAACCTCTGCTGTGGACAGTGACTCCAGCTAACAGCTCAATGAACGCTCTGACTGAGTTCCACTTGCATTCAGCAGCTTCCTGGTTGTCAACAAAGCAACTGCTCATCAGTTGTGTGTGAATAAAATCTGGGATTTCTGCCCAGGACTGCCTTTCACAGCAATTTACCAACTAGCAAAGTATGGGTGAGGGAAAAAAAAAGAGTCAATTATTGGGCATATTTCTGGTAGTAACTGGAATATCTGAAGACAAACTGAACAGTTACGGACTTAAGCCTTAAGCAAAATGATGCAGTCAGGTCACATTAGTGCTCTGATGGTGCATCACTGGAATAAAACTGAATGGTGACACTGCTTATAAGGCAAGAACACATCATGGTAGAGATTTCAACATACAGACTCATATTCTGTAATTTCACAGGGAAATGTTCCTGAAGTAACTACTCATCTTATTGAAAGGAATATTCCTTAGCTGACTACTAGTAAAAGTGCAAGATATTTCTGCTCTCTCTATTTGCAGATGTTCTGGCATGGTCTCTAAGGAAACTGATACTTGAGTAGAATAATTCCTTACAAGTAAATGTAGTCATACTGCATTTTGACAAATTCCACAACCAATTGTTCTTTTCTGAAAGACAAATGTCAAAATGATGTAGGACTGCATTTACCTGCAAGTGCTTACAAACACTGCTCAAGACAACTGCATCTTGGAAAATGCTTTTATAGCTTTGGCAAATACTCTTTTGCAAAGTGTAATTCATACTATTTAAATTATCAGGAGTTAAAATAGCGTATATAGCCTACATCCTTATTATTATCATAAGTATTCTGTCTTGTTTATCAAGCAAGAATACATGTTTGTCACCTTGTCTTTCAGTTTGGAAAAACATACAGCTATTGGTTATTGTGACAGCTGGAAAATATAAGTGTTCAACCCATTTAACTAATAAGTTAGTGTATGCACAATCAACATTTATTTTCTCTTAATATCAAAAGCCTGAATATAAACTGCTTAGCTGCCTGTTTTCCAAAAGCATATAAATGGAAGGATGGATGCACCAATTGCATTAGCATGAATTAAAATTAAAATATGCACTGAATGTGAGGGAAAAAATCAGTGTGTTCATCCAATTCCTCCCCAGCAACACTCCATAAAATCAAATATGTAATTTCTACATCCAACAGCATATATGCCCCAAAAAATGTTAAATATTTTATTGATAATTTAGCTCAGTGAAACTAAATTCTGCTAACTTTTTTCTTCTGTAGAAAGACTTTACTTTGTTCACCTGATTCCAGATTGACACTATGGAAGCTGTAATCTCATACTCTCTCAACCAGGTACATCACACTTCTAAGTCACAATTAAAATGTTGGTTTGGAAAACAGAGAACACAAAGCAAATTATTTCCTGCACATGTTACGTGATGAGTTTCCTGCACCATTTGATATTGTTAGCATGTGCTAATTACTGAAAAGGAGATAATTGCATAAATTCTGTTGTTTAAAGTGCAGGGACAACTCTTTATCACTGCACAACACTTCAAGGCTGCATAGGGAAATGCTATTTTCTGACACAGATCAATGAAAAAGTGCTTCGAATCGAAAAGTTAGCATCAGAGAGCTTACACAGCAGGACTCCCCTTCACTGCTCTACAGCTTTGCAAAATCATATCAATGTCTTTAGCTGCTGGTTTATGCTACACTAAAACCAGACAGAATGCAAAACAAATATTAATACCTCCTTAGGAAGTGTGAACTCTTAATTAGAGTCTGACCTTGCCTATTACTCTGCTGTTTCATAGCACTTAGGGTAATGATCTATGATCCTACTCGGTCATTTGCAGGTAGGTGAAAATGTTTTCTACTTGTGCAGGTGTCTGGCCACAATTCAACTCTGACTCACAAACAATACAGCCACAGTTCACAACTCCATCCCATAATTTCATCAGAAAGGTCCATTCAGAGCAGCAAACAAAGCCCTCTAAAGCTCTACCCTCAGAGATTTGCCATAATTTCTTGTCAAAACTAGGTTTCATAGCTTGAGTCCGCAGGTAACTGCAGCAACACAATTTCTGCATTAGAGTTCTGCTGCCTTCAGCCAGAAAAAGACACATAGCGAATGAATTTTACCTCAACTGTCAAAAGATTGTGAAGACATGACCTTGATACAACTCCTTCCTGACTCTTAACTTAGGCCTATAACAGTACTCATCACAACTTGTTCACAGAAGGTTAAGAGAGAAATGGAATATGATGCCACTTTTTGAATTAATGTAGTGAAATCTGCAATACGATTTCACATTTACTATATGAAGCTCACTTAGAGGTCCATTGGTGTGTCTGGTATAATTGCAGCTCACAGAGTGGAGGCAAGCCGAGTGAAAGTCTAAGCCACTCCAGGAGCTGGTATAGTGGAAGCTAGGAATTGTAAAAAGGATATCAGCCCAAGAAATAGACTGGAGTCTTCCAGCAGATATTTCATTTAATTGCATCTCAAAACAAACAAACAAATAATCTCCTACTTCCTGTTTGTTTCCCACAAGAGCTCTAGTCACAGCACCCATACTGCAGAAGGCAAAGGCTGGGACTGGGAGATTGAAGAACTGCCATGGTAGATGGAGAACAGGTTTGAGACCATCTAAGGAACCTGAAGGTGCACAAGCCCACGGAACTTGACGAGAGGAATCCACAGGCCCTGGGGGAACTGGTGGATGAAGTGAGCCAACAGCAGTGTGGTACTTAATTGCCAGCTGGGGTTGAACCATGACCCATCTCTTTGTAGGAAGCCACGGTTTGATTCTGTTCAGACCCACAACAGTCACAAAGTCAGTTACAGAGACATCCAGAAGATAATTCAACCTTACTGTCACAGAATTATCACAAAAAAGTATGATTTTAACAGTATGAACTGCCTGGAGATACTCATATTTCTCCCTTGATTTTTTTTTTTTAATTTTTTAAATTTTTTTTTTTTTTTTTTTTTTTTTTTTTTACAATTCNGATTTTTTTTTTTTTTTTTTTTGGTAGATGGAGAGCGCTTCGCCAGGTACCTAATTCTACAGAACTTAAATCAGGTGTGGTTAATGCTCTGATGACACTGAGGTGGGAATGATGAGCTTTAAATGTGCAGTATCTGTTCTTCCACAGATGAGGACAAAAATGGCTAAATGAAATTAAATCATAGAACACTTTTTAATATGTTAAGTATTAAAAATCCCTATAAATGTCTTTTATCTTTGCTTTCATGTATTTTCCCAGTCACTAAATGCTAAGTGGTAGCATGGGACTACTTATGCTTTAAATTTAAAGTGCGTGTTCAGTTCCAGTAGACACAGTCAGCACTCCAGTTTCTATTTTCAGCACATTTTAAAAGATGTGAACTGGCTGAAGAAAACTCACCCCGTAGTGATCTGAAGTAACATCAAGAACAAGTGAAACCCTGAGACTTCTGCTCAGCTTAGAAAAGGGAGTCAGTATTCTAAATATTCTATTACACCACAGTGCAACTTTGCTGAAATTTTCAGGGAGACAGGTTCCTCCATCATCCCAAATAACTTGTGTGAGATCAACTTAGTCTTAGTGCCCTAATCAAAGGTCCAGCACCTAAAATTTCCTATTACAACAGACAAAGCTCTTACAATGTGAAGACTTCCCTCGTACCTTCCACATGTGACTGCGAAACCTCCAAGAACAGCCTGAAGCCATTGGCTACAGCTAAACCCCACGGCTTTCATCATTTTTCTACCACATATGCATGTATGTATATTTGCATGTATTAATATATCTCCCTCTGGCATCATTTAAAGGTGCTAGAAATCCTTTTTGTTCTGCTGTTTTTGTTGTTTGTATACCAATAAAATGCATCTTCGTAGAAGCAAATATCCACATAAAAATAGCATATTTGTATTGACTCAAAGGGACTTACTGTATCAGATGGATTTCAATATCATAATTTTAATATCATAATTTATTAAGCAGAGTTTGTATCTCTAAGAACTTCAACTTATGAATTTAGTAGAATATAGTGTTCTTGTGAACACTGGTGTGCCATTCAGACTTGAAATTTAGCAGGGATCTTACTGCTGTTTATTTTTTCACACAAGTGGCACAACCATATTGTCACTGAACCCTTGTGCTTGGGCAGGCTTCGATATTGTAGCTGATTGAGCTGGGAAAGATCCTCCATGGGGCTGTCATCCATTTCATCGTTCTAGCTTTTATTCCAGAAACTGAGAGGGGTAAAATTTTTGGTTTTGTTCTTTTGGACTTGAAACCACCAGTAGTTCGTATATCTGAGATACACAGTCTGAAGAAACTTCATGTTTGTTGGCGGTTCCACTTCAAGAAACAAAAAAAATAATAAAAAATGTATTACCAAGCTCAGACATAGCACAGCTTGGGCACAAAATTCCAGTGACAATTTCAAGAGAAATATAATAAGTACTTAATCATCAAGGCAGCCTCACTGACTTCCACAGACTTTTGACTAAGCAAAACAGACAGACAAACACAACAAACATTGTTCTTCCAATCAGTGGCTTCTACCTGAAATCAGTGTTTCTGTATTGCACTGGAATTAAAAGTCCCTTATCAAGAGAAAATTCTTATTTCATGAAAGATCTACTGTGCTCGTGTTTCACACTGTACTTCAAAATTTTTGCCATTTAAATCACAGGCACTTTGAAGACACAGAAGAGCTTTTAATGTGTTTTTTTTCTCTCATAATCATTCTTCCTGTTGTTTCTAATCTAACATCCATCGTAAATACACTGGGTCAATTTCACTCTCGCTTATAAAGTCCACTTAACCTTCCTAGGTTCCAAGAAAAGCATTTTGCTTTTTAGTAATTATGCAGGAACATTTCTTAAGAAAGCTTCAAGGAGAGAGGTTTTCAAAATTTATTTAATTAAGGTTCGACATGGGATAAACATCATTATAAATGACAGCCTGCCCAAGCCCTACACTTTATATTAAGGAATATGCAAAGAACTTTGTGTATAAAGGATGAAGAGTTTGAATGTTAGTCCCAGAATCCATTGGGATGTGTGAAAACCTACAGAATTTCCTTTTTCATTTGCATGGAAAACACTAAGAAAGTTTGATCTCCAGGAGTCATATGAGTCAATGACCTCGTAAGGTTTCCGTGTCCAGCGAGGTATTTCTTTTCTGTCTGTACTAGGGAACAATAAATATCCCGCTTCTGTATGTTCCAAATGCATCAAAGGTGATCTGCACCATCATGAAAATCAGTTTTCTGTATTTTGAAAACCTGCAAAACACACTTCACATAGTTGCAGAATCTCACCTGCACTACAAAAATGGTTTTTTGCCACATACCTTCTTTTTGTTGGTGGAACAAATGTAGAAATTGTCAATAACAGTGGCAATCCCAGGCTGCAGATTCAACTTTGTGTATAATGTCCCAAAATCTGAAGACCTGAAAGAAACCAAACATCTGTAAGTGCTCTCTTCTAAAGGCTTCAGCATTGAAACTCTGCAAAGAAAACCCCTCTGTGCACCAACTGTCCATTTTCAATGCTTCTCTGCCATCCTTTTGCAATTGTCAGTGCTCATTAGCTACCAAAATAAATCTGCTAATATTAAGAAAACTAGGTTCTACGTTTGAAAAAAACTGGTTAGTTCTGTCTGTACTTTGAAGTTCTCTGCAGTGCTACTTTATTTTTTTCTGTGCAGTGACAGAAGCCTTCCATCACCACCCACAAGGTGGAAAAAAAGAGTTTTGAAGAGCACAGGCTCATTGGCAAGTACTAACAGCACCTCCTCGGCTACGCAGAAAAAAGAAGAGTTGACTTCAGAGCTTGCTGTTGCACAAGAGAAGAATTTGGCCCAAGATCTGAAAGACTCACATTAGACCTCTAGCAGAATTAGTACTGGATAAAGTCATTCCATCCACTCCTCCAGCTCTTTTTCAGAGGACCACTAGATTTTGAATTAAAAAAATGAAATTCAGTATTTGACCATCAGTATGTCACCGACACATGTCCATGAGTATTTCAAGTATGGACACTCTGCAGAGTTTGTTCCATGTTTCTGAAGAGTCAGCAGTGAAAAATGGCATCCATGCTCTGCAATTGTACTGCCAATGTCAATTATGAAAAGATCAGACAAGTAAAATGTTAGTATAAGGAAAAGTTAATGAAATTCAAAGCAAGTTGCATCCAAATTTAAATCACTTTGGATGAAACCTTGCTTGTTCTGTTTAGGATCAAATTGTACAATATGTCCTCTCCATATTTACAGTTATTCATTTTGCATTTGGAAAGGGACTCAGACACATTTAAGGCACTTGTCCCTTGTCCCTTGTTCACCAAGAAGCACCTCCCTAGCACAGAGAGGAGGTGTGAGAACTTCCACTCTATACACCCTTTTCTCTCCCTGGAATAAGAAATAGGGCTGAAGGTACCCTGCTCAGGAACAATTCATCATTCAAACTGGGAGCATTCAAAAGCTCCCATGTCCAAGAGAACCAAGACAAGACTGTCCCTCCCAGCGTGACACTGCACTGGCTGTGCAGTGCTTCCTGCCCCACAGCCCCTTTCTGCCATGTTCACAGTTCTCCAGCAGGCTCTGCTGCCTCATGCTCCTCACCCAGGGCAGTCACTGCTGCAGTTTGCAGGAACATGACTGAGTACAACGGGAGAGAACAGTGAAAAACCAAATCCCTGGCTGAGTGTGTACACGTTGAGAAGTGGCTCACTGCCTGAAGGCTCCTCAAAGCCACGTGAGGCGGGTTATTCCCTGAAGGGCTGGTGTCCACAGAAGGCTGCCATGAGCATCCCTCTATGTCCCAGTGTCACCCAGAATGTCACTGAAGTCGGAGGGCATGTTGTATGAAGCCAGAGACACCTCCTGTGCTTTCATCAATCCAGATTTCCACAAGATACAGAAACTTTCAGCTGCTGTCACGGAGCAGCTTTCTATGTTTTTGGCATCACAAAGCACAGTGGGCAGACAGTGATATGTCTGAAACAGGTCCTAAGGAACACCAAGAAAGGTTCATGTTTACCTTGTTTTTCTTCCTTCTCCACCAGTTAAAAAACCCAACTATTCTGACACTCAGAACATCCTCACAGCCTAAAAGCTGAGAGTTTAACCTATTTATAGCAAGCATTATCTGAATAGATTTGATCTGGGCTTTCCCCCCCCACACAATGTTGCTTTCTTTGCAGATATACAGCAATGCATTAGAGAATTAACTGAATCATAGCAAGTTAATTTTGACAAATAAATATGTAGATATCAAACACATACAACTGCAGGGTAGAACTGGGTGTTCAGCACAGAACTAATTAAAATTCTAAAGGGAATAGGATGGACAGTGCTACACCTAATTTGCTGGTGGTATTTGACAGAAAGAAATTAAGGCAAAGACTTAAAATACCAACTTCAGACAGATGTAATGAAACCATGCAGAACAAGTATGTATGATGGAAATATAACCTAGACTATTTTCTTTGAGGAAAGGATATCAGGTCGGTGGCTAGCCCAGTAATGACATCCTGAAATAATTCTCTGAACCTTAAAGATGATTCAATTTACTTTGGAGAGGCAGTTCTAGGATTAGTACAATGGGACCACTGGAGAGTGACACAGTGCGAGGGACAGCACAGCAACTCTGTCAATGTGTGAAAAGAGTACAGGCAGGAAGCCCAAAAAGATAAGTAAGTTCCAAGATAAAAAGTTCCACTTCAAAACTTTCCCTTCTAATTCTCATGACTTATAGAAAGTACTGTAAAAAAAGAACCAGGTTTTAACAAGAAGATAGCACTAAAATAACTATGGTATTTTCAGACAAATGTAAAAAAAACTATACAGTCAAAAATCTTTTTCTTTTTCTTTTTTTTTTCAAGTAAAAATAAGCAATCTCAAGGGGGAAAAAAAAGATAAAAAATCCAGTTCCAGCCTGAGAAAATAGGCAACTGTATCTCCCAAAAAGTACACCATGCCTAAGCAGGAAGACCATGATTGGAAGATCATCTGTGGATCTATGGAGAAATGTATTCTTATTTCCAAATCCTTTTTACTATAGCCCAGATTTGAGAGAGCCCAGGAATGTCAGCTATTCATGCACAACAGGACATAGTTCAAGGACATCGTTCAAGGGAGGCACTGTGCAAAATAATTGATTTTCCAAATCTACTGTAGTCCAGAGAAACAGGTCACCTCGACTTTTTCACTTAAGATAGGACATCCAAGTTCCTGACTCTGCATATATAAAGAACTAACACTTTGCAGCATGCAGCTAGAACAGAATATCCTTTAATTCCACTACTGAGCTACAGACAGGTTTGGGGAGGATGAATTCTATGATCATGGTGCACGCCTATTTCAATATATGTTTCAAAATGTACATTGTACAAAATTAAGGAGAAGAGGAGCCCTTTACAGTTTTCCAGTCTTAGTAAGATTTTTTTTTTCCTGTTAGGAACCAAACTCATGCTGTGTCAAGAGTGTTAAGGAGGTGGGAAAACCCCACATGAGTTATCTGTTTTTATCGGGATAAACATAATCTCTTTCCTCCCTAAAAGATCATGAAAAGATATTTCAAGTTATAATGGAAAGAAGATACACATGTGCCTGATGAGTAAAACTTCCTCCTGTACCGTGGTTTATTTGAAGTGGCAGCACAACAGCAGTACTCCATAGACCCGAGCAAGAAGTGTACAGACTACCTTTGTAAAGAAGGGTCTGACCTGCTGTTCTAGGTGATCTAGATACAGTTAATTTGAATTTTGGCTTAACGTGAGACATTGCAGGGGAAACAAAAATCTATACACAGGCTGCTTTCTCCTGCTGTGTATCCACCTGTGCACCCCAGGCTACAGATTACAAGGATGTTTCTTCATTGAGCAAAACTCAGTGGAGGATTCACAGGAAACACATCTTCCAGTACTCAGGTGATAGAACCACTGGGTGGTGGGACAACATGATTACCCACACACTGATACAGACATCACACAACCTGAGCCTGACAGCTTGTGGCTGGGTAGGAACTCCTTTGGAAGTAATGTACAGATTTCTGCTGAAAACTGTGCTACTTTTCTTTTTTNTTTTTCTTCTTTTCTTTTTTTTTTCTTTCTTTTTTCGTTTTTATTTTTCTTTACAGAAAAAGTCTGTTCTTACTGCAAAAACAGCATGTTCAGATAAGAGTCCTCAAAATCATACAATGATATCACAGTAGAGACATAATTAGGTCTTTTTAGCTTAATATTGTGATCACAAAAAAATACTTGGGAAAACTTCCAAGTGGTAGAGAAATGTACCCTGATGAAATAAAACTCCCAAAGCCCCTAAGCTCTGTGTAAATTTGGGACTCATCCTCAAAAACGTAACTGTTTTAGATTTGAGCTAAAATAAATGTCTAACATAATTTGGAAATGTATCTAAACACTGGACCTGGATATCTTCCAACAGAAATGTTGAGAAAGAAGACGAAATTTAGCAGAATTTAGCAAAAGAGACATGAAACAAATGTTTGCTTTTCTAAACTTCAGTATCATTATACACCTCTCCCCTGGTGACTCACACCTATGATTCAACATTGCTCATCGTTAGTTGCTTTTCCAGGTTATATTTACAAGTAGATATTTAAGAATATGAACAAAAAATTAAAAATAATATAGCAAGATGTTAATGAAGATTCTTAGAGATGAAAACTGCATTCCCAAATCAAATTTAATACTCAAAGAATACATCAACTGAAAAAAAAAAGCTTTCCTTTTTTTTTTAATGAATTGAAGAGGCAATAGAAAGAGAATGGTTGGAACATTTAACACACATGTTCATCAGATTTCCTCTACTTTTTCTTCTTGAAGACTAACTCAAGATCCATTCTAGTCAAATGTGTCATATTTTTCAAGCTTCATTAACTTAAACCCTGGAAGACAACAATGAAGAATCCAACTCATGGATTACTTAACTGATGAAACAAAAAAAAAATCTTTGAAAGAAAAGAATACAAAAGATCTGCTGGTTTAGATAATTGGTAAATTGTTTAAAAAAAGAAAAAGATTCAATTGAGATGCACATTAGAGAATCAGGGAAGAGTGGATCTGTAGATAAAACTCACTTTGCCTCCCACTTAATTTTTTCCAGACTCTATTGCAAATGTTGTCTTCCCACCTTCCCCCCCCTTTCAGTCAGCAGAACAGTCCAAGATTTACAGCACAAACTTTAAAATGCAGGAGAAATTATTTTAGGTTCTTGCTCTGTGACAGACTTACATCTAACAGTAGGATTTCCTTTGGGCTCTGGCCCCTCACCTAAATAACAGAGACAACACAGTCAACTATACCTCACACGTCTGCAAGGAAAATAGATAACTACAGCAGAGTAATGAAGAACTAGCTGATGGAGTATCTAAAACAAATATATGGGATGTTCCAACAACAAATACCAGGACAAACCTACTGAAAGGGAAGAAACCAGAGGAACATCATTAACCAAGTGGAAAAATAACTCATCATCTTCACTTAAACAGAAGCCTTCAAGGACTTTTACATGTCCAGTGTGGGAATTGCAGAGGCTTTGTTTAGTCTCATAAAATCCTTTCAAACAGAACCAAAAACCTCCAAAACCCCAAAGCCTTTCTTCAGAGTACGAACACATTGAACATTGGATTCCAACAGCCAACTCATATATTGAGGAATTCATGCAGATGAAAGTTTCTTCAAAGGCTGTGGAAGAGTAGGACCCCTAGCAATCCAATTAACACCCAGCAATCCAACTAACAGATTATTAATCAGTTGTCAGCTTTGTTGGAGTACTTTTTGGAAATACCTCTTTCTCTACTTTCCAGAAAATTGAGCCTTTTGGAAATCACACATTTTTCCTCCCAAAACCGAAAACACGGAAATGCTTCTTCCTTAATCCAGTTTCACACTAAAGACTCAGTGGTCTAGGCAAGAGGTAACATATAAATATTTCAGCAACTTCTTATTTAGGCAGTAGAGGGATTACCTTCTTTTCCCAAAAACACTAGAGATTAACATGTCCCGTTTTCATTTATCAATTATTGATATCATATATTGATCACATATCTGATAACAGATATTTTTGAGTTGGTAATCCCAACTGCCTCTTTAGTTGAAGTGACCTGTTCTGTAATGCTCTGCTGTGTCCAGGACATGGTGCAACTTTGCATTTATACAGTTATAGAGACTCCTTCCAATAATTACAGGTATTAATGTCCATATATATTTGATTGTAATTTGCTGACCTAAAAAATTCTACAGAAAGAAAAAAAAAAAACCAAAATACTTCATTTGCATCAAGTGAAGACTCAAGGAGGATCATAAACATCACATATTCTAGAACTAGGCTTTTATTCAAAGTATTAAACATATCCAATTCAAGTGGCCACAGTGGAGGGAAAACCAGTCCTCTGTAGCCGACAGTAAAAGCCAGGATTACCATGGCAGGTGACTTTAGGGAGTCAGATCTTTACTCAGGAACTCTGGCTGCTAATGTCACAGTGATGAACAAGACATGACCTTATTTTGCAACGCACACAGCTGTGTCCTCTGACACCCCACAGTACCAAGCCTGACTGGGCTAACCAACCTGGGCACCAACCCAGACTGGCATGCCAGGCTACAATCTTCTACCTGTTGCAATTACCCTTGAAGAAACTGTTTGAAAGTCCATGTTTTCCAGGAACCATCTTGTCTCAGAGCTGTCTAGACCCAATGCTTCGCACATGTACAACAACCATTCAGGTTTTCTTATGAGAGAACACGGACAGTGATAGAGCTCTTTGTACAGATGGGGGTGTTACTTGATGGAGACACGTGAATTATACAATATGTATTTACCTGCTGTATCATTTTTTTCCCTTACTAGTATCTTCTGTCATGCATTTATCAGGTACTGGTTTTGGATAATTGCTTCATCTGCACAATGTACACAACATGCTCAAACTCCAATAGTTAGCAGCACTGTGTCTTTAGTATCTACTACATAATCTTTCTGTGCTGTATTTAAACATTCCTACTCTGCATATCTCACTGTATACTGTCGCAGTTATCTTTTGCAGCCCTTCATTAGTCCTTCAATATACCACAAACATCCTGCTCATTAGTCTATAATCACTTTGCTTATCAGTTACATTTTCAAGCTCCTCATTACTTTGCTGCACAGCTCCAACAATTAGCTTTTATATTCTACAGGCTGACAAAACATCACATTAGCTTCTATTAGCTGCAGCCATCTCCTTTCCTCTCAGAAAGTGCTAATTTAGGTTAGACACCTATTCTGAAACTACTGCCTTGGTGCTTTAATTCCATCAGCAACACACAGCACTTGCTGACAGTATGTCTTGGAAGGTACAGCCTGTAGCCACGCTTGCAGTACACAGATACTTGTGATGAATCCACTCAACCATGAAACAAGCAGTGTCACAGTGACAAAGCAGACAAGACACCACCAGCAAGACAGGGTTATGTCTTACTTTTGCATAAAGTAACAGCTCTGGGTTATTTCTTCCTTAGCTTTGCAGCCATGGAAGAACTCGGGCATATGCTGGACCACGCTGCCCTCAAGGGGCACAGGGGTACCTCAAGGTGCTTGGGGGCAAATTAAAACTTCCCCCCCAGTCATTCAACCCCAGTCATTTGTTCCTGTTAAAAACAAACTTATTGAAATAATTCACTGTCAAATTAGCAGTTTTGAAGTCTTGCCTTTGGATCATTTCAGTAAGGCTGTTTACAATCCCTCCCCACAAACAGTTCCAGTGACCTACGCGAGGAAGTAGAAAACAAGAATGGTATTGTAGGAAATAGGGAAAGATTAATTTCTTACCACACTTTCTTCACTGAATTCAATGTATTGTGTAACTAACAGTTCATATACAAGCATTTATCCCAAGAAACAGCCCTGTGTAGATTCAGTTTCAGCAGCTGCAAGTCCAGCACTGCATTAGTAGGTCTCAGCAAGGAATAGAGTGCATCATGGAGCATTTGGAAGGTTTTCTTTTGAGTGACTTAACTATTTAATTAACTATTTAAAAAACTATTCAATTACTACCTACAAAACAAATTAATACCTCCTTTCACCTATTTAGACAATCATCTTTGGAAAAAAAAAGTTGGGTCTAGTTTTGGTGGGGTATTTTTTGTTTGGTTGGTTGTTTTTGGTTTTTTGGGGTTTTTTTGTTTTGTTTTTAGTTTAGGAAAAAGAAGTCTTTGTTGCTAAAATGCAATTTTCCAAAATTATGCTTACTAACTACATTGCCAGAAATGGAAACATAATATATGTCACTTCCAGTATGATTTCTCTTTTATGAGTGTTGTGAGGGGAAATGAGTAATTA
The DNA here is from genome assembly GCA_008694505.1 of Cyanoderma ruficeps. Classification (NCBI taxonomy): domain Eukaryota; kingdom Metazoa; phylum Chordata; class Aves; order Passeriformes; family Timaliidae; genus Cyanoderma; species Cyanoderma ruficeps. Next base: position 36,233,556 of record VZDJ01007747.1, on the reverse strand, counting down.
CAAAGGAATTATTTCTTATCTCACATACTTGTGTTCTTTGGGGAAAGGAGACGGTTCAAGAATATTTTCTTGAGGTTTCAAGGAACATTAAAATTTTCCACCATGGAAAAATGCTAGGCATTTCCCACAGCCCAGGATTTTTATTTAAACCACTAAACACAGCTGAAAAATTTCTGAAACAACTTTATTCTCAGTCAGGCAGCTTCTTGGAAGGCAAGAAACATGTTGGGATATATGACAGAATTTGGCCTTGTGCTTTCTGACCAGAACAGCAAATTTTCTTGTAATCACTGGATAGAACTGGTTGGAATAGGAACATTTACAAAACTAAAAAAAAAGAACTGATAATAATTTAACAAATTGCATATGCACATTCACATGCAATTATCTATTCCTCTAGCAATGGGCTCTGCCAACTATAACAGTCTTCTACTCATTCCTCAGTAAGTAGAACTCTTCTTTAACTCCAGTTGTAGCAGTTTTAGCTTTTGCTGCTGAAGTGTTGACCTCCATTTTATGATCGCTGTGGGGGAGGTGAGAAGGAAAATTAACTTTATGGCCAGGTGTAGCCCTTTATAAAAAGGTAAATAAAGTCAATGTTTTGTCAGTAATTTGACTGTGGTACTCCACAACTGAAGCTAAATGCTTTGCAAAACTATGGGAGTAACTGGACATTTTAAAAAACCATAAAAATCCTAAACAATAAGTAAATACAGACAAATAGACTCTGGAAATATATCAGAGACCCACTGTTTGCTGTTGTGAGTTTTCTGGCATGCTTCTCTGAAACTGCAAGTACACATCCGGGATGGAGGCTGGGCAGTGCTCAGATGCAGCTCAAGTTCATCCAAGATGTCAGTTCCCATGTCGCCAGTGTCAAAGGAGTGATTATTTCAAGTTACTACACTTGCATCAGAACAAAACCTTTACAAGGAATTTTAAAGCATTGTTTTGAATTCCTCTCCTGCAAAAACAGTCCATGTCAAAACAATCATCTGCCTCACCCATGTCTGCCCACAAACAAGATTGCCATGATGTGTCTGAATCGCGAAAATATTAAGATAGTTAAACAAAATCAGGTTTTCCTAACAGCATTTAAAATCACTGTGTGTCTGTGCTGCCTGAGCTGGCAGCGTGCAGAACACGATGGGAAGCCTGCAGGTAGGAATGGGAGGAGGCACATCTCAGGGTGCTGCAGCCACCAGGGACACCAGGGGATTCAGATACCCACAACCATTCCAGCAGGATTTGTTTCTGTTATTTGCTAATGACCCCTACCATGATCTCCTAACAGCCCTCTACAGTTGCTGAAGGGGTTTTACTTAATTATTTATTTATTTTCTTTAGAGCTTTCAACAGCTCAATTTCCCGTACAGTCACGCTCCTGTAACTGCAGGGACACCTGTGGAGGGCTGAGCCCATCAGCTGTAGTTTGGCCTGCTGCTGAACTTGGCAAGCCAGCAGCACATAAAGCCCCAGCAGATGTTTCTGCTTTAATACCAGCTCTTTCAAACCCTTAGCCAGACATAAATCCAAAATAGATCCAGAAAAGAGACAAATAGTGCCACCATCACGGCTCAAAATGAGGAGGCAGAACTAGCCTTTTCTGCAGGACTTTGAGAGACCATTAGCAGCAGAAGGTGTTGGGAAGTGTTCCCATAAATTATGCTGACAGGTTAAGAGGGCCAGCCACAGCAAATGCAGCACATTTTGCACTGTGTCACGG